>CM033113.1:22152975-22591866 GCA_019321725.1 Paulownia fortunei | reverse complement strand
AAGACAATTTAAATACATTGTGAGAAATACGAGAATTACATAATATTTATATAAAATCACACCACTCAAATTTTTCGTTCGGCATAGACAAATCAAGGATAAAGAGGCTCACATTGCACTTCGAAATGCATTAATTGATCATTTGTGGGATGAATATACCAATTCAGAGAATTAAATAACTATCAACATGTAATTTACTTTTATGTTTAAGTTGTATTATTAAATGTTTATTTTTGTATTTTATCTAAATCAATGTAATATTTTTACTTTTCTACTTAAATTTTATTATCAATTATTTTATTTTTATATATATATTATTTAATTTACAAGCAATTATATTATATTAATAAAATATATTATTTATTTAGCTAAACATAAAATATAAATTGAATGTGTAATTGTATTAATATGTTAATAGATATTTGATGAAATAAAATAGTTATTGTAAATGAAATAATAAGGAATATTCTTTTTAGAGTAAAATTTGAAGTAGATTGGGTTGTGATTGAATTTTAAGTTTGATGCAGAAAATACAGTATTTTAGTCCAAAAGTTGCACTAAAATAGAGTTATGGGTTGGAGATGGTGTAAGCAAGATAACATAAACAAGATTATTAACTTGAACTAATATTATTTGGAACTTAAAACATAGAATCAAAAAAGGTTATATCATCCTCTAAAAAGAAAAGTTTAGTTCATCATGGATAAATACAATTTCAAGAAATACATAAGAAAGAGTATAGAAATTGTTCGTCAATTTGTGAAGTGAGAGGCGTGGTTGAAGCTCTCCTTATCTCCAAGAATGACTTTCTTGATTGATGCAAATCTTCTCTTTAACTTCTCAATATAATTGCTTTTTTTTCTTCCCTCAAGAGTCTTCTCCAAAACCCCTAAATTCTTGGTTGTTCCCTCCTTTTTATCTCCACCAAAATTCTCTCTTTTGCAAGTTGTAGCCACCACATTTCTTAATCATCTTGTCTTCTCTTTTAGCCATAATTTCCCTTCTTTGTAGCCTCTTTTTTCTTTATTTTATGACACATTTGTTAGCCCATAAAATCTGGTTCAAGTGTCTCCCATTATATCTTCTTTATTCTCTTAAAATCCGGTGAAAAGAAAAAATAGACCGCGTGCAGGAAATGTGACCATTTGGGGCATGCTCAAACCATGTTGGGGCATGCGTTTTGTGCTAAGGCATGCTTACGATATGCTAGCTACCGGACTAGCATGCCGTGGCATACTCAAACCATGCTGCGGCATGCACCTTTGTGCTTGTTTTTCTTCATTTTTAGGCCCATGTCGTGGCATGGAATGATTGTGCCACGGCATGCCTTCATCTTTTTCATATTTTTGACTTGTCCCTCATTTTCCTTCTTGACTTGCATTTTAGAGAGTTGTTATGTAATGCATCAAAACACACATAAAAATTAAATAAATTGCTTGAGATCAATCAAATAATCAGTCCAGAAGTATTTAATTTGTTGGTACTTATCACTGTTATGAAGAAATATATATTTACTTGGAATACAATATTTTTGGAGATCTCTGACGTGGTTTTTAACCTATGCTCGTGCTTACACACGGTGCTTTTGTAATCCTGGTGCATGTGCAAAACACCTTTATTTTGTCTCATTCGGATCATCTTCCTAATATTGAAGTAAATCTGGTCACTTAACCAACTATAATAATAGATGGAATAATCTGTAAATTTTCTAATTTAGGCAGGACATATTTGCTGGATGGATATTATGTAATTTTTATAATTTAGGCAAGACATATTTGCTGGGATGATCGTGATATATTACATGGAAAACAAATTGGAGCATTTAGAGTGTCATTTGGTTACATGTCAACATTTGAAGATGTCGGGGTAGTATCTTTTATGGATATGAGGAATTCAGTTGCGAATTCTTTTTGATCTTTTTTCCTTTCTTATGTGTTTAAGGATACTCACGTGGTACATGATTGGTCTATTTTTAGTTTTTGTTTAACTGAAGAAATTATACAAGACAGTTCCATTTCCTTGGGACTTAATCCTTTTGTCGTTTTGATTCTTTTTTATTTGGCTACAAAGTCCACATTATGGCCTTTTTTATGATTTTACGATAAATGATAATACTTTTTCCTATTTGAAATGATAATTGGTGCATATCAAAATTACGCCTCAACAAATCTGCTTTCCACGGCCCAATTCCTCCAAAGCCTCCAATAAAGCCTGCAAAACAAGGGAAAGGGGTGGTGGGGTTTTGCCCGGCAAAGAACCCTCCGATGATCTTCCGATACTTAAGTCAGTGAAAGCTTTTAGAAACTAACGAGCAGTTAAATGATGTAATGTGCAGTAATATCATAAAATACCTTTTCATTTGAGATTCACATATATAGATGTATATATATTGAATCCTTCTATCCTTTTCTAATTAGGTCTCCCAAAATCTCTAGTGTTCCCTTTAATGCATAGTAGGCAAAGGTCCATTTAAATAAGGGAGACCCATCCAGGTTACTTTTGTCCAGATCAATTACCACCAGTCCTGTTTCGATTAGTACCCCGACCAGGATAGCAGTTCGACCTTCACTGCCTAAGCCAAACCCAAGTTTTAGGTCCTCCTATGAGGCCTTGGACCTACCTAACATATAAAGGCTCGGCCCATGAACCTTCCCCTCGTAGGGTTAAACCAATCTCTCATTCACAGAATGTGGCCCAAATACTTGGGCCCAGATCTAATTTAGGCCACATCAAGATACTTTGATATCTATTAGTTATTGCAGTTATAAAGATCAGATCCACTAGAACATCCTATGTACAATTTTGTTAATGATGAAATTCTGCCTCCATTGATTGGTTCTTATTTAGTATCAGAGAGTGGTAATCAACATAACAGATTTATGAATATGGATCTAATTCTGTCTTCTTCTTTTTTATCCCCCCTACTCTTTTGCTCTGATACTGTTGTGCAGAAATTTTCGAAGTTCATCAAAAGTCCATTTGTATCGTTGCTGCCTCAACCTACATATTTGGATTTATTTAGAGAAAAGCCTTTTCATCTTGCAACAGAAGGTTATATATTGGGTTTTATCCAATGCAAATTAATGTTCCTGACTCTTGCTTCTTGTGACTATTATTTTCGTTCAGAGTCCTCCTTAGTGAGAAATGAGAGAAGTGAAGTTGTAGAAACCATCTGTAGGTGGCAAATATGGTTTTAATCTCTGTTGACATTTCTGCATCTGCTCCTTCTGCATTTGCAGGGATTGAAGAGTTGTCACACAAGATACTTTCTCAAATCTATTACTATTTATCCAATAAATCTTGTGCACGCTTCAGTGTGGAGAGCTCACTAAGTAGTACCTGTATTATGCGTAAATTGCTTGTAGTTTGAGGCAATTCTATGCTATACTGACTATGGTTTTGTTGTTCCTATACATATATAGCAATAAAGACGATAAAATAAATGCTTTTTCAAAATTGGCATTAGAAATGCTGCATAATGAATTCTAGTGTTCAGTTGCTAGGCGAATTTCGTAAGTGATTGGTTTGTGCATTAGCTACTGGAGAACCTTTGGACCTGATACATATTCCTGATCCGTGTTATATGTTTGGTTCCATGACAAAGTAATTTCATATGGTTAGGTTTTTATATTCACCGATATGTTCTTACTTTTGTCATTTTTTGGTTAGGATGCCATATAGAGTTTTTGAGTAGGTGAGGAAATTGGGACCTTTCAAATTTCCAACATGACTGCCCCATTTTCCTCAATCCTTTTTCACTAAGTACCTACTAATATTTTAGAGGTTAACCCTCAGAGCCGATAGGAAGGGCATCATCCTGAGGGATTTCATGATGAAGTTCAAAAATCTCACTGTGGAAAGCATTGCAGCTTTGAGTTAGCAGAGAAAAGGATTGAGAAGGGTTAGGAATAGGTTGGAAAGTTCTGTCAGCAACAATGTTACGATCTGCGAATTAGCATTTGATCCAATGTTATAATTATGTGGTGAATTGTTCCAGAGCTAGCCTCATTGAAGTTTCTTAGTTATAGTAGACTTGTTAACTTTCTCAGGTCAGTTGGTTTTCTTGACTTATGGTAATAGCACTGCAACAATTTGTATGTGATCAAACAAGCTAGAAAGTTGTGTATACTACGGAAGCTGGTTGAACAAACACAAGGACCTTTTGGGTACACCCGTCTGTGAGGCGGGCTGGTTAAGCCAAGATCCAGTTTCGAAACGGTCTGGGTTGAATAAAATTTCTATAAGGTAAGTTCAGCTCAACCTACTAGCCCGGTGCTAGTGGGTCGGTCCTGGACCTGATCTGGGTCTCACGAGTTGGGCTTGCGGGCTAGGCCCACGGGCTATTCTTAAAAATAAAAATAAAAAAGTGTATAACTTATATGATATATATTAACATAGGATATACAAACTTTATTTATTATAAATTATATATTAAGTTTGAATTATGTCCTAAAGTATGATTTGTAATTATAAATTTTATTATTCAAAGTCTATCATCCTAAAAATTAGATTTAATTTTTATTTGATTAGTCTAAATTTATTCTTATAAATTTAAGTTTTTATCTTGTGAATTATCTTATATAATTAATATACATTATTTTCATTTGATTATTGAGTTATACTAAGTTTAGATTTTAATTTTTCATGTAGTATAGTCATTTGATATTTTAATTAATATACATACATCTTAAGTTTATAATTTAAATTTCATAATTTTTCTTAGTTTAGTATACTTAACACTTAATACATTTTTTTTTACTAATAGACCTACTTTCTAAGTTAATATTTTAATTGTAATGATTTTTTTAAAATTTAGTATATTTAGTACTATTTTGTTGTGTTAGTAATAGATTTACTTATTAAGTTTATATTTTAATCTTCATCATTTTTTTTAGTTTACTATAATACTTAGTACTACTTTATTTTGTTAGTAATAGTCTTGGTTACTATTTTTGTAATTCTTTTTACTTTAGTATACTTAATACTTTTTTTTTTTTGTTACTAATAGACTTACTAAGTTTATATTTTAATTTTTATGCCTTTTTTTAGTTTACTATAATACTTATGATTATTATTATCATGATTTTTTTTAGTTTACAATAAAACATTTTTATAGTTTACTATAAAACATTTTTATAGTTTATTATGTTCCTTATTAATATAAGTTTGTTTCTAAAGTTTTCGATAGAATTAAGGTTGGCTTAATGGTTTGAAGGCTCTCTTCTTTACAATAGGTCACAAGTTTTAATTTTTCATAATTTTTGTTGAAAAATTATAAAAATCATACAACATAATAAAATTAATATATATAATATTAAAATTCCGTGACTGGCCTGGGTTGGCCTAGGCGGTCTTGAACCTGGGCCGATTCTAAAATGGACTTGGGTTTCGATAGGCCGGTTCATGGGTTGGGCTAGGTTTCATATATTTAGCCCAATAGGAGCCCAACTCATATACAAAAATCGGTCCAGATAGTCCGTCGGTCCTGAACTGATTTTTAGTGGACTGGTTACGAGTTAGGCCGGTTAGAGCCAACTACAACTATACTTTTGGGGTTGGTGAGGATTTTGTTTTACGACAACCATGGCCGAAGACAAATCTTGCCTTCTTGATTATTAAATAGGTACTAACTTATGATAGTGAAAAACTATATCTGATTGCTGAGATTGAGATTCTCTGATTATTTTACCATGATTTAGTTGTTCAGGTTCTCTGATTTGTACTTGCAAACTTATGCTGATGTGTGGAGGACACTGTCTTTATGTTACAATGAAGTATTTTTTCTTCTCTCTGACTTAGGATAAAAAAAAAAAGAAGAGTCATGATATTTTTTGCGTTTATAAGAAGAAGAACAGTATGTTAATTTTATATTTTGTTTCATGAAATTCTGAACATGCTTGGACAGTATATGTGTTATATTTGTTCCTATGGTTTGAAAGAGATCCAACCATGGAACATGAACCAAATTAATTAATATGTCAAATGACAGAATAAGAATGCTCCATAGGCTAATGCTCATGTTTTACGTATTTATAGAGAAGGAATCCCTGCAAAGTACTTGTCGATCATGGTTAGTGCTAAATATACATAACTTCTGGACGTAATAAAAACGTACCAAAATTTTGCTCGGAATTCTTTGTTTAGATAGGTTATTGATTCCTTATAATCGTATTTATAGAAACAGGCTCTATGGCTGATGATGAGTTGTGGATTTAATTTTTCAATAAAAGAGCTAGTAGTTGTCCAAGCTAAACAAATAAACCAACTTGGTAAAATTGGTTTTGCTTGTCCATGCTATCAAGTCTATATCTTAAATTATATATATATATATATATATAAATTTATTAAATTTTATAATTTTACCTTCCTAAAAAAAAAACATTGTCTTTGCTCATTGTCGTTAAGAAAAACTCCAATCACGCTTCAAGGTTAAAATTCGTGGCTCGTCTAGTCATTATACTTTCTGTCTCAATAAATCCTTCAGTTTTATGTACATTTCACATGCTATATATTTCACAGCATATTTAACCTTGCTCTTGTTTATAAACATGGTTCTCCATGTGAGGTGAGTAGAAGTAGGGGAGATTTGGGAGTTCCCTTTTTCTTTTAGTAGATGAAAATTCTAGAAAAAAAAAAAGGTTTTGACATAGATGTTGGAACTGAAAATTACAATTCAAAATGCAGTGGTGCCCTTTCAATTTAAGAAAGATAGCCTACAAAAAAGATGAACAGAGTAACACTTCCCAGGATGACCTTAGTCCCTTCTTTGACATTGATTTCACATTTGACAAAACTTTAGGATGTTTTTCTTATTTATTACAATAACATCTCATACAAAATCTTGGGAAACTTTGTAATGAAAAACTTGTATGCACCTTAGGCAGGGCACTGGAAGCCAGAAGGTGGAGTTTTGCCACATTCTACAAGAACTTGGAGAGCAATGGGTATGAGGATGTTGATATTGAGAAGCTTAGCCTTGATGGTGGTGCAAAGGCAGAGGGCTGCATCCAAGTCCGCCAGCCCTTGGAGTACAGGACAGCAGGTATCCTTGGCGCTGCTGCCAATTCCAATGTGCACTAGGCCACCTAATACGTCGACACATGCACCTAGTTTCAGGGTGTCAATGGGGCATTTTCCCTGTGCCTTTGGTGGTGGTTTTGGTACGGTTGGCGGTAGAGGTGGTTTTGGCACGATAGGAGGTTTGGGAATGACAGGTGGATACACAATGGGAGGTTTGGGTATGATGGGAGGATAACCAATAGGAGGTTTCGGTATCACAGGAGGATAAACAATTGGAGGGTTCACAATGGGAGGTTTGGGTATGGTTGGTGGTGTAACTACAGGAGGTTTCGGTATCACAGGAGGATAAACAATTGGAGGGTTCACAATGGGAGGTTTAGGTATGATAGGAGGGTAAACAATTGGAGGGTGCCCGATAGGAGGTTTGGGTATGACAGGAGGATAGACAATTGGAGGGTGCACAATGGGAGGTTTGGGTATGGTTGGTGGTGTAACTACAGGAGGTTTGGGGACGGTAGGCGGTGGTTTGGGTATGTATGGTGGTGGCTTTACGACCGGCGGCTTTGGTGGCTTTACTACCGGAGGCTTTGGTGGGGAGTGTGGTGGTTTTACTTTTGGTGGGTGTTTCGGCGGGTGTTTCGGTGGCAGCTTTGGTGGTTTGGGGGGAGGAGTTGGGTATGGGCAATATGGACATGCTAGAGAAATAAGCAAAGTTCCCAAGTTGAGGAGAAGGATTAACACCTTAGCAATATTATGCTTGCCCATGATTAAGATCTTACTACAATGAGTAGACACTACAATGGTTTCACCATGCTTCTTATAGACAAGGGAGTGAGTGAGATTATATCTGGGATCCAGCTACTTTGCTAAGGATTTATTGTTAAGTATTTGATACTGTATTTTTTTTTTTTATTAAATTATGTACTATCTTGTGTGATAAATTCATTATGTGAATTGTCGGTTCAATAATTTATGAATTGATTTGTCAAATTCAATAAGCAACACCATCTATTCTTTTCGAGAATATAATTTAAAATACAGTGTTTGTCATTATGCCAATACTCGTATTTATCTGTAATAGTGCAATTTAAGTCTTTAAATTTTTATAACAGTATAAACACATGTATTGACCGGTCGTTGAAATGTTATATCGAATGAACAATATATCTGGTGTGTGAATGATAGATGAGTGTTTCATTAATCCAGTCAGTGGACAATAAACCAAATATGACATGTATTATAGGTGTATCTGCTATAACTCTATCCACACCAAAGCATGCAATTATAGCTATATCCATGCCAACACGTAGTGCAATCAAAATCAGTGGAATACTAATTTATTGGCCATCATTCACTATATTTGTCATGATTCATTGACTTGGAGGAAAACCACACACCCAACTTGGGGGTATGGCTCCCCCTTCACATGCATTAAGCTCCAAACTAAGTGGGGGCAGCTTATGGCTTTTTTGGCTCCAAAGTTCAAACTTTGCAGGACAAGGGAATCGAAAAACGCGGTAGATATCGATGTTTTTCCTTGACGTTTAGTGACTGCTTAGCTCGTGAATGATCAAATTCATACCCAAAAATCGCGTTAAGCACTTTTTTCGTTTCTCTTCCCTTCTATATGTGTATACTTTGATAATTCAAGAATAGAATCCTCTCTGCTCAAGGACAAAACACTAGAGAGATTTTCTATCACCAACATTTCCTTCTGGAATGCACTACAAATCTTATCTTTGTGCAAATCAAGAGAACAAAAATCTATCTAGGTTGTCGGCAAGAGGGACGAAACTAAAATTTCTAGTAGATATTTTAACTCATACCAAGGGCAAATTACTATTTGAAGAAAGAAGCTTTATTACATAGCATAAAGTTTAAGAATATACCCACTTGAGAGCCCGGCTACCCATCACCCCTCCCCACCTCCAGTCGGCAATGTCCTAAAAAAGATGTTAAAAGTAAACAATTATTGGTGAGTACTTTGAGGCTGGGGTGTAAAAATCAAACCTATTAAGGAATTTATTCCATTTATTATCGATATGTTTCCATAAAATGAAATATATATCGGTATAGAATCCATGCCTAGCTTGGAGTAATGTAAGTGTAGACAATGATATTATGTTGAATGAGTCTTGAATTATTGTGTCCTTTCTTTCCTTGCAAGTGAGTACCAGCAAAGATTGTTATCTTCAATGGAGATATTGGACATGGTGGTATCCATTTAAGTAAATTCTCAGCTGTAGATGAAATGGCACTGATCATAACCTGCAACAAATTAATACATGGTAAAAATTTCATCAGTAGTTAGTCTATAATACGCATACATCGGCTCATAAAGGGAAGGAGGAGGATCGCTAGGGCCCGAACCCGTCACAAACCCGCCCCATTTGGGGTGAGTTCGAGTTAAAAAAACGGATAATGGGGTGAGTAACGGGTTTATTTTTCAAACCTATTGAGTTCGGAGCGGGTAACGGGTCCAAGAGGACCCTTCTCTCCCCGAATATAAGATGTATAAATAAATTAGGATTTTATGTATTTGACTCCTATTTTTTATCCTCAAACCCTCATTTTTTCGGCCTCTACATTTATATTATATCTTATAATAATTATTTATTTTCTATCTATTTTTTAACTATTTTTTTGTTTGATTTTTTTCAAAAATAAAATAATCAGCGGGTTTAAAGAGTTAGACCCGCCGGCTACGAGTCCGAAGTGGGGTGGGTCTGAAACTAAATGAAAGCAGGGCGGAGCGGATCTCAGGTCCAGTCAGACCTGTCCCAAACCCGCCACGTTGACATCCCTAAAGATCGCCTCATATACGATACAGGAAAGCATAGAATTTTCTTGCTCAAGTAGGACTATCTGTGTGCAAGAATTAGCCCAAAATAGATCCAAGTATCAGAATATGCTACCAGATCAATTATAGGTAGTTCTCATCTGTATTTTAATAGGTTTTTTCGATCAATTTATGATTGAACTATTGCCGAGATACTCAAATGGATATCACTTCTGTGCATAGAGACATTTTTTTTTTCTAATCTTTTTTGACTACTAATGATGTAAGACAAGAAGGATAAAGAAAAAGAAAACAAAGGAAATATATAAAGAACTGAAAATAAATCTATCAAAGTAGAGAAAATGTCAATATTTCAATTCAATCATTTATCAAAGCTGTTGTAGCAAGAATTGAGCACATCTGTATATGGACTCCATAAAATAAACAATCAGAATCGAAGAAATAAAGGTAAAGAAAAAATAAAACCAAACTCAAACAAGAAATTCTGATTAATGAAAATAACAAGTATTCATAATTAAATTAAACACATTTCTTAATGACTCTACTCTTTCTTTCTCATTCCTCATTAAATTTCTTTATTTTATTTTATTTTCAGCAATTTTCTCATTTGTCACATATGCATGAGTGTGTATACTACAAGGATTTATTTTCAACACCATTGTTTTCAAAATCAAATTGGCTAGTTTAATTGAAAATCGATGTTTGGTTTTAGCTTTAAATAATCGAATTTCCATTCAATCGGTCAATATCGATACGGTCAAACTGGTTTTAATTTTTTTATTTTATCTATTTTTTATATTTTTTATTTTTTAAAAAAGTTTAAACTTAGTATTTTGTTACATGTATGAAGGTTATTTAGATTTTACGCATTGTTATATGTTTTTTTAGTTAGTTATTTATTTTTTTACCTTTAAAATGTATCATAACAAATAATCTATCACATTATCATTTTATATAATATAATAAAAAAGTATAATCAATTTTTTGTTAGACCGATCAGACAGACAATTAAATCGATCAAATAGGTTGAACCGTTAACCACCAGCAAAATCAATCTGATCATTTGTCCGATTATAATAACACTAATCGACACTAGCCAAGTTGGGAACTAACCAACCCATTCATGTTGTCTATAGGGTCGACACATTCACCTTATCCTAGTGGTAGCCTAGTAGGGTGATTTATGCTGGGAAGCATATAAGAAAATAAAATTAGTCAATAATTACTATTTTTGGCTTAGGCACATTAAAGTAACCACACAAATTTCAAGGTATAGTCCATCTTCCATATTATATATATCACTAGTTAACCTTTTAATTTGTTCTTTCCCACCTCTCATTAATTTTGGTACTGTTGATTTAATAAATTCATTCAAATAATTTAAATAACATGATTCCTTATCAAAAATTAGAACATGTAAAAAACAGAAGAAGGCTAGCAGGTAATATATAATATCGGTGGATAAAATACTTACTTGGATCAACCGTGACAAGCATTGCAGAGCCTCCAAAGTCACAATTTCCACCAGCCCTTTTAGTCCTCTGCCAATAACTATTGAAAGCATATGAAGCATGAGCAAGCACTGTGTCTGGCTGGTAGCACAAGCCATTGAGCAGAATAGGCGCACAGTCTGCACCCGATGCGCAGGCATAATCCAAGGCTTGCTGCATCAGTGAAACAGGCACTGTTGGCTTAGCCACGCACCAAACGCCGTGCTCGGGTTTTGTATAAGGTGGTGATGGTGGATACGAGGCTGGCGGTGGTCGAAATGATGGTGGGCTTGGCATGTGCATGGGTGGAGGATATACACACAATGGAGGGTTATTATCAAGTAATTGAAATGCTGTAGGTTGAAAATGAGCATTTGAGGATGGAAAATCAGTGAGGAGTTGGCCATCTATTTCAGCTGCATTCTTCATTGAATTTGGAGTTGAAAGAACCTGAGTTTCTGGGCTTTTAGACATGGAGATTGCTGTTGTGCTTTGTGCATCTGGAACGATATCAATAGAAATAGTGAGGCATAGAATTGTCATGAAAATGTGCTGGGAAAAAAAAAAGAAAGAAAGAAGAATCCTTAAAAAACCAAGAAAATGTTTGTTTTGAATGATTGTATCTTTAGTCCTGCAAAGAAGTATTACCACAGCTCAATCTGCAGCTGCTGGAGGCTAGTAAGGTCCAAATTACAGCTAAAATGGATAGTTTAGTAGAATTAATTCCTGGATTCATCATTAAAATCAAGAACACTTTCGCTTCACTGAAACCACACGTATTTTGCTATCTATTATGGCTCTAACACTCTGGAAGAAATAGGCCACTTGAGAGTTAAAGAAGAATAGAGAGGTGGGTAGAGAGCGGCTGTATACATGGAGAATGGTGCCCACTGCAGAAGATTTTATTCCCTTTTTGTACTTTTGGTATGTCTATTGGAGAAGGTGGATGTGGGGTGGCTTCAGGCAGAACTAATCCTTTTGGTATGTGTGTGTGTGTGTGTTTGCAGAAGCAAATTCTATTCCATTAGTTTGTCTAGAATATGTGCTTGCCTCCAACACAAGCAAAATTCATTTAAAAGAAAAGTTGTGAAATTGTAAGCTTTTTCACCTTTTTTTGGCTTGCTGTTTTACTCAAATTATAAGCCAATCAACCAACACTTTCCCACATACACTAGAAAAGAAAAGAGCAGAAAGAAAAACGAAAAGAGGAGGGGGGATACCAAAAACAGACACCGTCTCATTGCATTTAGGAACACCGATTAGCAGCAAAAACTCAACGCAAGTGCCAACGAAGTTAGGTATAAAGGGAATTCTTCCCTGATAAGAAAGGCGAGCCTGTCGTGTTCTCTGCTCTCAAAATAGACATCGGTACCAAGTATGAAGTGGTTCTTTCATCAACCACATACTACTTTCTTCGCAGTATATATTCCAAGTGCCCTGCTTAAAGTGGATATGCACAAGACATGCTGGGGTTTGTGTTGAAATATATACCTCAATAGCCTTACCCCCACTCACACGCATGGTTCACTTAATACAAGTGACGTGAACTAAAAACAGCATTTTGTTTTGGATGTGGACTTACTGGACATTTTTCAAAGGATAGCCAAGAAAAGCACAAGTCCAAAGAATCACACTACTGTTGGGTAGTTCCAGTCAAGGTCCCGTATATGAGTGGCAAGTTAATAGCCGTCGTCCTCATAGTCAGATTTCCAGGCGTAATTCAGGAACAAATCTAGCTACGGCATATAATGGAATTGCAACATCAGGAAAGCTTGGCACTGGTACCATTGATCAGATATCAGAAGAACATCCTTCATCGGGGATTAAAGAAAAAAATAAAGTGGTCCAGAATGGATTCCAAAAGCAGACATGCCGAAAGTGGACAACTCCATCCGAACAAGAAACATATTTGCAATACAGATTCTTCCAATATCAGCAGCAAAATGCAAACAAATTGCCTTCAATTGACAACCATCAGAAGCTACCGCCCCATGTGAGTCTTGCTCAACATTCCATTACAACAGATAACGGGGATAACATGCAATGCGCTAAGGAAACACTCGACATTCTGACAAATATTCCTACGAAAGACAAGGATGTGGTCCACCTTCCTCCTGGTTCTGCATCCACTTGGCCATATGACGAGGTTGTCCCGCAAGATATTGACATGGAAACCATGCAGAATCATGTCCAAAATCCACTGATATATTCAAATCTTTTGTTCCAAATTTAAGAATTTAGCTCAAGAATCGAAGATCTCATTATCTACAGTTTCCTCCATCATAACAACCAAGTCCACACAATCTGCTATATTATCACAGAGCATGGAAAACAACCCATTTGAGTTCCAAGCCGAGTCTTGGTGCTCTCCCATCTAGCCAAAAGTATGACGACTCCACCAGATTATCAACCTCCTTCCCCCGAACAGAACACACCAGACCCCCAACTCTTCAGCTTTTGAACAGTCCCAACCCCAGCAATTAGACCTCCCTAATACGACCTACACCAAGATTCCTATCGAGGAGGACTAGCCTGCTTCAAGTCCTCGACACATTCCAGTAACAAACCTAATCCCATTCACCACACGTTGGCAACAAGAAACAAGCTCATCCTATTAGGACCCAACGAATATCATCTTCAGCCATTTCATACGATCCCTCACCCCACTTTGGTTCCACAAGTCCTAATAGAGGTCAACTAAGAAAGAGATTCCGTTGGACGGGAACGGGAGTTTCATTCAGATGGATAATTCAACCCCAACCAAACTGCCACCTCTACCCCCAGATTTTCACAACTCCCCTAAACGGGTTTGTAAATCCGATGCAAGCCATTCCAAAATGGCTCTGTTCCCTAATTTCATAAAAAAAAAATTATGCTTCTATTTTCTTGAATTCAATAATGTACATGCTCCCCAAATAGATATTGAGGCCTATGACACACTGATCCGCTCTGTTGCGGATGAGAGGCACTCTTAACGTATTGGGCCGAATTAAGCACCTGGTCCAGATGGCCTAAATGCTTATTGGAGTATTATTAAATCTTCTGTTATTAGTGTGGTAAAAGAGTGTTTAATAACAGGAATAAACAATGCCTACTAGAATAAATGAATTCTGCATTATACGTATTCAAAAAAAAAAAATGATGCTTTTTGTAATATGTTCTTGAAATTCAATTCTTTTGCAATCAAATATCAAGAAATCTATGAACTTCTCCATAATTTTCAGAATTTGTCCCAAAATAAACTAATTTATTTGTTTATTTAAAATGGTACAAGAATGACCAGAAAAAGTGCGGGAAACAGTGCACTGGTGTCGTGCCCATTTCCTTGAGGAAGACAAAAAGGGCAAATTAGCGTTTTGCATATGGAGATGGAGACTGAAATTCAGCAGCTTGTACACATGGGCTTCCCCACTGACTTGGCCGCCCAAGCCCTGGAGGCCGCCGCCGGCGACCTCCTCAAAGCCACCGATTGGCTTCTCAACCCTAACAACCACCCTCCTCCGATTGCCCAAACTCAGGCTTCCCCATCATCTAATTCCAGCCCTCCAGTTGTCCAACCCAAAATCAATCGATTTTTCCACCTCCACCCCAAGAAATATCACAACCGACCAAAAACTCACCAAGAATATGAAGAGATGGAGGGAGATGAACAGTCCCTTATGTTGGTTCATCGAAAAAAGCGTCAAATATTGGCTGAAAATCAAGAAAATATCCAGAAACCCTCCCAAGAAGCAGCAGCAACTGTGGCTCCGCCTCTGCCTCCGCCGCATGCACCGTTGTCCGAGAGAATGCGGCCGCGCGTACTCGACGAGGTGGTGGGGCAGGACCACCTGCTCGCAAGAGACTCCCTCCTGCGCTCGGCGATTGGCTGCGGCCGCCTCCCTTCCGTCGTCTTGTGGGGCCCACCCGGGACGGGTAAGACTTCCATTGCCAAGGCCATTGTGAGCTCTTGCGGCGCTTCTGGTTACCGATTCCTTTCTTTATCCGCCGTGACTTGTGGTGTGAAGGATGTTAGGGACGCGGTGGAGGAGGCGAGGAAATCGAAGCTGAAAAGCAACAAGAGGACTGTTCTTTTTCTTGATGAGGTTCACAGGTTTAACAAGGCGCAGCAGGATTCTTTTTTGCCTGTGATTGAAGATGGGAGTATAGTTTTCATTGGCGCCACCACAGAGAACCCGTCGTTCCATCTGATCACGCCATTATTGTCTCGCTGCAGAGTTTTGACGCTCAATCCATTGAAGCCCCATCATCTAGTAATGCTTGTGAAGCGAGCTGTTTCTGATGTGGACAGGGGATTGGCTGCTAGTGTAAAGGGGATGGTTAGATTTGAAGTGAATGATGAGGCCGTAGATTTTTTGTCGTTGCATTGCGATGGGGATGCTCGGGTGGCACTGAATGCCCTTGAAGTCGCAGCCACAACCGCGGCTGCACGAATTAAAGAACATAACGTAGATGGTGAATCGCCTGCTGTTGTTACAATAAATGACGTTAAAGAAGCATTGCAGTGCAAGCATTTGGCATATGATAGAGCAGGGGAGGAGCACTATAACCTGATCAGTGCCCTCCACAAGTCAATGAGGGGGAGTGATGCTGATGCTGCAATTTATTGGTTGGCAAGGATGCTGGAAGGAGGCGAAGAGCCACTCTACATTGCACGCCGGCTCATCAGGTGTGCGAGTGAAGATGTTGGTTTGGCTGATCCACAAGCTCTCACACAGGCCGTATCTTGTTACCAAGCTTGTCATTTTCTTGGGATGCCCGAGTGCAATGTGATCCTTGCCCAGTGTGTCGCATACTTGGCTTTGGCTCCTAAATCGGTTTCTGTCTACCGTGCAATTGAATCTGCACAGAAGGTGGTGAAGGAATCTGTAGGACAGAATGAGGGGGTGCCACTCCACCTGAGGAACGCACCAACTAAGCTAATGAAGGATCTTGGTTATGGCAAGGGATATATTTATCCTCCTGATAATCCTGACTCATCATTGCAAACGTATCTGCCTCCCTCCCTTCAAGGTTACAAATTCCTCCATTGGCCATAGAAATTGGAAGGTGTCTAGTCACTTTCAAACCAAGTTGTCATACTTATTTTTGTTACTTTTACTTAATATATGTGGGGTCTCGTTTCATAGAACTTGCTGTCAGGAATATTTTGGAGAGGAACAGATCTGCCCTTTAATGGTTCAATGACGACTGGTCTAATCTGCAATACATTATCCAAACGTTATGTGCAGCGTGTGCATATGATGATCTCCATAATTATGTTCCAAAATAATGAATTGAAATACAGAAATATCAAGCATGTAAACCATGAAGATGGTTTCTCTAGCAAGCATAATTTTAGTTAAAAGAAGCAAATAGCACGAGGTTCGGAAATATATTTTTACTACAATGAATAGACTAATGCTATATGCAGTTTTATTACTTAGTATTGCATATTCAACAACTTAAGTTCTTTGAATACATTTTTATTATTATCTTATGTGCATATATTTTTACGCTCATCACATGTTCTAGCATCTACAAAAGAGAATCCTGAGTGTTTAAATCCAGCAAATAAGAAAGTAAAAGACTTAAGAAAGAACTATGAAAACTCAGCTTCCCCATGTTACTTTGCAAGTAGATCTTGTTCGATCAAGACAGCTATGAGCTATGGTACACTCGGCCATCAAATGATGGCAAGAGAAGAAATACAAGAAACAAAACCTAAGAATCACTTATCTAGCCATATAAAGAACCCTTTCCATCTAAATTTTAGCAGCCTGTTGTAGTAGAGGCAAGCAGTCTCTGATCTATAAACATCCCTAGCAAGCTCATACCAAGAAGTATGAATAAACATATTGTGCACCAAGTGATGGTGAAACATAACTCCTGATTTTTTTCTGCGGAGTTAGTCCATCACAGTAAGTAAAAGATTTCAATCCTATCACTTCTGGTGAGTTCAAAAAATGTAGTTCTCAACACCACAAAATTTTCTGGCTCACTCTGAAATATAATTTTCAAAAAGCTGCTACTACTATACATACAACCGGATCATCAAGAATTGCCAGCAACCTCTGCAGCACGTTGCCTCATCATTTCCATTACAGCAGCCCTTCGTCGTGAATCTGACTGCTGTTGCAGCCTTCTCATGTGCTCCTTCAAGTCCCTGCATCAAACATTAGATATTTATACATGAAATTCCACCACAATACTGTGTTTTTGAGAATGATAGATGATAGACGAGAGAGCAGGTTGTCAATGTAAGAAAAGGTATTTCAGAACACACCTGCAACGCGGTACATTGCATTCGGATTCTTTGCATGCTCGAGCATGAAGCTGAAGGAGGTACCACATTTTCTTACACAAAGGACAACCTCCAGAAGCACGTACTTTGCACAGCATACCATGGCGGAAAAGTCCCTTCACCTTGCGACAATTTGGATACTGGCAATGTGGAGACCGACACTGAGAAGCATGCACCAGGAGATCAAGCATTTTCCTCAGCTGCAAGACCAAACCAAGAAATTAATGTCACAAAATCTGAGCCAAGAATTCAATGCTTCCTTGGACATGTCATCATGTAAACAATCACGTAAGCCCTTCAGTATTTCCACTTTGATTTCATGATTTTTCAAGCACTTGGAGGATTTTTATCTGTAATCTCCAGATGAATCGTCTTATAGATCTGAATGATTACCCAGTTATGTTATCTTTAATCAATTATTTTGAAGGGGTAGTGAATTTCAAGCACCTGAGAGCTGTAGTAGATGAGTCCTTACAATTTTATATCTTTACTTTATCATTTTGATGAGGAGCATTTTATGCACCTCAAAGAATAATGGAAGAGTTATCTTAAGCAATTATATATGAAGAAAGAGAGATGAGTCATTTATAACCTCTCTTTGGTTAGGAAGAAAGAGAGATGAAAAACAACAATAAAATGGCAGACACACAAGTACAAACAGATAAGACAAACAAATAAAAGTTGTAGACAATGTGAACATGAAAACAAAGAAAGCACTAATTACCTGTGTAACTCGTAATTGCCTAGCTTCTTTGTTCTGTGCATCATGATCATTGGATTGATGATTAGTTAATTTATGAGCATGATCTATTCCTCCATCCTTCTGATAACAAGCATTGCATACTTCATAATCCGGGCATGTCTCACAGCGCCAACCTTGCCCAGCTTCTATATCAAGGTGACATATAATGCATGATGTCACAAAAGCTGGGGCAGTAGGATTGTGAAGATGATAGAGGACCATCATTGAGGAATGCTTAGCTCGGCGAAGAGTATCATACTGATAATGGTTTCCTTGACAAAGGCTAAGAAATGCCTGTCTTGTGTCAAAGAATTCACTCTCGAGAATTTCATTATCTTTGGTATCATCAGGGATTCCAGTGATTTCCACCTGCAGGTCCATATATTTCTTATGTGAAACGCATGGAGAAAAGCATAAGTACAAAAACCATGCAGCCAAAATTATGATCCTATGGACTTACAGGATAAAGTGCATGCTTGTCCTTTTGGTTGATAGGATGTCTCTCCCTGTCCTCGCGTTTTCTCTCAGCATCGTAGCACCTGAAAAAAACAAATAGGTGAGATTAGTCCACTGCACAGTTACTGCATGTTATTATATTCTTTGACATGATTGATGAAGCCTAGATAGATTCATTCGCTTCAGAGAATGGAAAGTTGGTATATCAATCTCTGGATGATCTTGCAAGCAACAAATTATTTATAAACAGAAAGGTGAACCAAAACATACCATGACTGGAAAACTATAAAAACATAAGAGGCTGAAAAAAATAGGTAAGCATTATATTACCACCAATAAGCGATGCAATAATAATATTCTACATCAATTAGCTGACGTCTACACCTAGATAATGTATGCTGCTTTAGCACCTTTGTTCTCAGAAATACCTAGATTCGTTCAAGTATTTAGGTGGGAAACGGTGACATAATAAACAGCATAGATCTGATGCGGTAGAAATAGTAGGTTTGAAAAAGAAATCATGCATCAATAAGCTAAGGGAATATCACAACGGATATCTGTTAATTCTTGTCGCTCTACATATAGTAACGGATTCATTTTGCAGCCAATTTTATTATACTGCAGCTAAACACAAACAGTGAAACTTTCAAGATATTCAATTTTTTGAAATTGCCCTTCAAACTCTCTCCTCCTCAGATAGACCTACCAACTAGAAGACAAAATATTAAATTGACGCTTGGCTCATAGGGGAGGTGAAACAATGGAAGAGAAATAAAACTTCTCAAATGTACATGCAATAATATCACAAAAGCACATACTTCAACGCAACTTAATCCATTTTCAATCATATTCTCCAGTTAGAGCAGTCAATCACACTTAACAACCACGACCATTTCTCCACAGCACCACCTCTATCTCCATTCGTGCAGAGGGTCAGAGGTTGGAAAAGAAAGGAAAAACAAAAGAGGGGGGACAAAAGATGCTTCCTCTCTACTTTTCTTTCTTCTCCTTGGATATCCACAGTGCGCATCTCAAAAATATAAAAAGTTGATAGCTCTACTAGATCAACAATACCAGAAACAGTACATTACTCTGTTAAAATGAAATAGACACGAAAAAGTTTTACTATAATAAGGAAAAAGTTGGTCCTTACTTGTCACAGAGCTGAAAATTTTTGCACTGTTTGCAAGCCCAACGAGTTCCAGAAACCATTAGAAGGCAGCAGTGTGAGCATGCATGCTGTAAGTGAACCATGATAAAGTCTTCCTTCATCGGAGATATTGTCTCACCAAGCTATGGAAACAAACAAGTTTCTAAGTACCACTAAAAGTAGCAGCAGCCATAGTGGTATAAGGGTTTATACCACTGGAAAGGAACAACACAAAAATAAAGAATAAGGAAAACAAAATTACTTTATGCATTAACATCAGATCTTTTGATGCATTGCCAGAAAGATCAGTTTGGCCAGATGCCTTTAAAGCTCTTTTTGTAATGCTCTTTTTGATAGTTCCTTTCTTATGCTGTTTTCGCCCATCCTCTTCTTGTTGGAGTTGATAGATGATGTCCTCCGCAGCACCAGGCCAATAATCTCCATCAAAGTATGGCAACCGAGCTGCAGTTACCTTTGCTTTACATTCACCAGTAGAAACAAAGAAGTGTTCATACAGATTAGTGAGATCAACTACAACATTTTCCTTAGCAGCTTTCCGTAACATGGACAAATACCTGAACACAGAAGAAACAAATCCAGGTAAAACAATGGTATACATCAGCACCTATAATATATTCAACAGTCTCACAATCAGACAGCCATCAAACTTACCACTCCCGAAGTTTATCAGATTTTGGTGTCTTTTGAATTTCTGGGTGGCAATACAAAATGTAATCTTCGCCCTTCAACGGAGGGCAAGCCCATATATAGCAGCTTGTGAAACCACGCCTTTTGCAATATTCCAAGTATCCAATCTGAACACAGATATATATTAAAGTACTTGAACTACAAATGGTAACAAAGATTTTCTTTCCTAAATGAATCAGCTATAAGAGCGACCACATAAGAACAACGTAGTCAGAAACTTGCCAAAATTTCATGGTACACAAATGTCCTAAGAGCCTCTCCTGTCACTGCTTTGACCTCTGGCCTGAAATACTTAACAGAGTCCAGGTAAGATAGGTAGACTCTGCGATGATTTGGCTGCTGACATTCAGATCCAAATTCTTGCACATACATGCCAAACAAGCATACTTCAACACCTTCGATTCTTTGAAATAATAGTACCACCTGAATTATAGAAAATATAGTTTTAGATAATACATTAATGACAGCCAACACCCATCAACAAAGTAAAAAATGTTACAGAACTAGCTTTCCAAGCTTCTTTAAACAAAAAAGCTATCAAACTAATATAAGGAATGATTTCAAGCAACAAATCTCCAGTTATATCTTTTATATTTCTAGTCACTCAGTCTTTCACCAACTGCCCCGCCCTCAAGATAAATTAGTAAAAGCAGCAACACCAACAAAAATGTTATTAATGAAAGGCAGAATTAAGAAAACCTACTAAATTTCAACTTACTTTGTGTAGATCTTAAATTCTCTCACAAAATCACGATCCCAGTCATAGATTTATACTGATATAAGGTCCTTATTAGATCGAATGTACTCAAATCAACATATTTTCCATTTAAAACAACTTTCTATGTGCAACCTCCATTTGTCTTCTAAAAGCAGAGAACAAGAGGTAGTAGACTCATTCATATTATAACTCTTTTAAATTCTTTCACATAGTATATAACAAAACTAATGAATTTAAAGCAGGAATCAAAAATCCATATTGACAGTCTCCCAACTAAGTCATCTTTCATAAGCCACACCTTAGATTTATATGGAAACTCTATCGGATAATTTTCCTCTTGGAAAATTTCAAGAAAGCGCGGTTTAACATCCAACTTTTTGTCCACTGATGATACCACTCTTACAACAAGTGCTTCTGCTCCAGGAACCTGGAAAAATTGGCATAATATTTATCACTTAAACAACAAAATTCAAGGAAAAATACTCACTAGTGAATACACAAGGTACATAGTGTTTAGCATATCCGGATACTTGAAACAAAAGAAAAAAAAATCCATGAAAATCTGTCAAATTCAACAAAAATACATCTAGACAAACCATTTGATCTAACACTTATAATTATGTTCGATACTGTTTTCCTGCTGACAGGTGTGAATTGTTGGTCACAGTTCCAAATTCTAAATACTAATAATTATTTTTATAAAGTTTGGCAACACCTGTTTGTTGTTCAATCTACAACCCCAAACATAAAATTCACTCTCGCCATATTTAAGAGATGGAAATAGAACACAACACAAACGTTAATAGGTTGTTTAGTTGATTTTAAAGTGAAAAAACGGAAATTGTCACACCTTAAAATACTGCCTAATAAGTAATTCTTATTAGTCATGAAAAGCTTAACAGGAGTTGCTGAGTTACTGTCCTTGAGGTTGGAATGTACAACTTCTCAGCAAGTCCACCAAAATATCAACTAGATAGGTTTCCTTCAGCATCTCTCCAACACATGTATAATAAATCACAATAATGAACAAGAAATATATTTAAAGCAAGTATCTTTGAATATGAATATACATCTCATACTACACACAAGTAAAATTGAATCACCTCATCATAACTTTTGCCTTGAACCCTTGCTCTGTCCTGCCTCTCTTGCTTCAGCTTTGCAAATAATCGTTGCTCCAAGTGATCACTAAGATTTGTTCTAGGCAAATCCTTTGCTCCAAGAACAGCACTCTGCGACAATGGCACACGTTCTCCTCTTTCAATTTCCTCTACATAACAATTTGGACAAGTGTACTCAGCTTGTCCACCATCATTTCTTCTACCATTAAATAATGCACATATTTGATGTTGCCAAGCTTCACATTTGTCACATTGAACCCACTGTAAAAATAAATATTTAGTAACTTATGGGACTATTTCTCAAAATAAAACAACATTTGCGAGTAGATGTGAAATACCCATTCTTCAGTTTCCTCGTCGTTTTTCTTCTTCTCCACCCTTGCCTTTGGAATAGTAGTTCCATCTACAACAATGGTGTCTCCACGAGCCTCATTATAGCATGGAATGCAGAAGCAATGACGAGTTTCACCAGCTCCAATGGTATAATACATTGCATTTCTTTTGATACGAGCACCACAAGGTGTACAATATATAGGGGGAGGTTCAAAGGTAAGCTTCTCAACTGCACACAACTGGCAAGAATTTTCACTCATTGAATGCTCCATCGCTTGATTTCTCTCTGCTTTTGCTTTGCTCTGTGGAAAAAAAGAGAAATTACAAATTTCATAAGAGGAAGGTGAATGAAACATTTGAAGAGCATATATGGTAAATCTTGCTTCTTGAGAAGGAAGGTGAAGGCATAAATAAGTGAGATCAAATGCCACTTATCAAACCCAAATCCTCCCTCAAATCCAAACAGGGTAAAAACAAAAACAAGGAAAGAACTAAAAAAGAAATAAAAAAATAAAACAAAGAACTCATTGGCAAATACACCAATGACCAATCACTAAGAAACCCAAAGAAATCCTAGAGGAAAACAACTAAACCAAGCCTCATTCCATACTAATATTTTATCAAAGATACCAAGCCTAAATTAAATAAAGAGTTGCCTCAGGCTGCTTGACAGGATCCTTAAAAGCTTGTAAATTCCCTGATGAGCAACCCCACACCCAAAAACAAAAAGCAAAAAAAAGCAAAAACGAGAGAGAGAGAGAGAGAGAGAGAGAGAAGCAATGCAAAATCCAAAGAGACAAACTAAAGCAGATAGAACTCAGATGTGCTTCTTAATTCTCCTTTCTTAGATAACTGCATGTCAAATACATAGTCTATGATTATGATGAAATTTTATGGAGATGCTTGAGCTAACAGGAACATTTAGGAGCCTAGTAATGGTCATTTCCAGTGAAATACATACATGCAACATGTTTGCAGCATATATCAAGTAGAATAATAATGTAACTATTGGCCTAGTAAGATAGACAACATGTACGAGTACAAGACTGACCTGGCCTACCCACTGTCTAAGACCCATAATGTGCTGACGGACTTCTTCAGGGGTGAACAATTCTATCATAGATACTCCCTTTATTTTCGGCTTCCCAGACTTGGATGCATTCTCGGAATGTACTGAAGTGCTTTCCAGCTTAGCCTGCCCTATTTCCTTCTCTGTCTTAATGACCTCCTGCACGCCAAATCCAGCAGGGTTCTTTGGTGCAACAGGATCACCTTCAGGACTTCGGATGTAGGCATCATCCAAGTTATCCTTTTTCATTTCGAAATTTTTGGGACTTAATTGTCCGACACTTCCAGGAACCTCCATTTTTATTTCAGTAATTTCAGATTTCAATGGAATATGAGAATCATGATGCTGTTCAATATGCTGTGCATCCTGGTTATGACAATCATTTACAGTAGAAGCCAATGCAACAGAACATTCACTTTCAGCGACAAGAGACTGGAAGCCTTGTTCAATTTTCGTGCGTTTAATAGGAGGTTGTAGATCTTCTGGAGTTTCAGCTATCACTGGGCCCATCTTTGGAGTCAACCTTCCCGCAATTTCAGCAGTATCATGGGAATTACAAGATCCATTGACTGAACTAGGCAACCCAGTATTAAAATCAGAGCGAGCAAGTGCCTTTAATTGTGCCTGTACAAAATTCTTAACAGGAACGCAAACAGGGCAGCTTGCATCCTTACAGCGCCTATGATGATTGACTAAAACCCTTGTAGCACGGCACCGTGGGTACATACACTGAAAGACATTGCAACGTTCCATATGTTTCAACAGTTTCTGAACTGTTAAGCAGTTAGGATCATGGCATTTCCCTTCTGGGGCAGGACATCGACGAGCATGCCTCAAAAACAATAGCCATTTCTGTTGGTTCTTGAACTGTCTTTCACGAGTAATGTTATTAGAACGACATACATCGTCAATTGTGTTCAGAGGTTCTGCTGATTTAGAAGTGTCTGATTGGCCAATCACTGATTCTTCTGAGGATAAATTATTTGGTTGAGCTACATCTTGTCCAGTTAATCTTTGATGAAATTCGTCCTGCACACTTTGATCAAGTGGGAGTCTTCCTGATACATGTGCATCTTCAGACTTGGAACACGGTTGACCTTGCAATGCTGCATCTGATTTGATGCCACTAGAAAGACCAGCAAAATCACTTTGAGGGTTAGCACCAAATTGTTGCGGATGCAACAACTGTTGCATCTGCTCTGAAGTTTGAGCCAGTGATGAACAGACATCCTGTGGACCAGATGGAAGCTGAGCAGCTCTAGAATGGTCTTCCAAAGAGTTCTGTTGGAACTGATTCTGCATATCAGAAAAATGGAAGGGGTTGGAGACTTGTGACTGTAGACCTTCATCAAGATGCTCTGTCCCAATCCCAGACTTTGCCTCAGAAACTATATTAGATGATAGCTGGGACTGACTGAAAGAATCACCCTTCACCATAAGCTGGTTTTGCATTTGCTTTTTTTGTTGAACTTGATGTTGAGCGAGTTGCCGACGCTGAAACTGATGAGATGGCTGTTGAAACTGTTGATGCTGGAGAGGTTGTACAAGTTTTTCTTTTACTGAATACTGTGATTGGAAATTCATTTTTTCTGGCTGATCAATTGACTGAGGGTCCATAGTTGTCGCCTGTTGAGTAGAGTATACATTTGACTGATTATTAGTCATCAAAGGAGAGGTTGTTTTGGACATGGACTGCATGGATACGGTATTCAAGCTCTGGTTGTTCATCATTGACCCAACAGAGGTCACAGGAACATACAAGTTTCCAGACCCTGCAGCATCAGCAGCACCAATTCCATATCCATCACCTGTCAAGCAAAAGAGTTGTGGTGAGAATACAACTTAAAAACTCCAATAAGATCAAAATTTCAATATTATTACATCCCCTGTTCTGAAACACATATGAATGGAGAGAGAGAGAGAGAGAGAGAGAGAAGAGAGAGAGAGAGAGAGAGAGAGAGAGGAGAAGAGAGAGCGTGGGGTCAGTAGTGAAGAGAGAATTACAGTACCCTGCATTACTGGTCGTTGATGTTGGTCAAAATGTTGATGCAAGGGTTTGGTGGAGTTTCCACATACTGTTCCTGTTAAATGCCCCTCGGTGGTTCCTGGACCATTCATCACAGGCATACTTTTTCCCATCATCCCCAACCCTCCATTTAAGGGCCCATTTGATAATCCAAAGGACTTCTGCTGCAATGTAGATCTGATGCCACCACCCATATGCCCACCAATATTATGTAAGATACGACTATTTTGACCACCAACATGCTGCTTTTGCAGCATAGGCTGTGATGCACTTGTAGATTCAACAGCAGGACATGCACCAGCACTATTCGATGACTCCACGTTCATGAACGTGTGGTTATTAGCATTAATATTTACGTCATTATTATTAGAATTATTAATTCCAGGAGTGGGGATCATTTGACTTGTCATTCTCTGTACACCCATGGATGTCACCATGCTATTTCCCCCATTATTGACTAAGAAAGCAGGTGTTGATTGTTGATATCCACTAGCCAAAGCTCCTGCAAGAAGCATTTTGTGAGATGAGTGAAAAGACAACTAAATACCTACTCCACAAATGACAAGAGTAAAACTACCATCAGATGAACTAAAAGAACCACCATGCACACTCCCAGAAGACCCATTTCGAGTTGGCAAGAAGCTCCCAGAATTGACGGTGGACGATGCAATTGTGTTAGAGCTATTGATGGCAACAAGAGAACTATCCACAGATGAAGTACCAATCAAGCTTGAATTCCCAGTTTGTTGAAATCCAGGAGTTGGAATCATTGTACCAACAGAAGGGGACGAATTAGCATGTGATAACTGCTGGTTGTGATTACTCAAAGGAAGGCGCTTAATCAGAATGTGCAAACGACTTTCCAAAGTTGCCAGGTTTAGATACTCCTCCTGACAAAAACAATGATAAAAAATTAGAAATATAAATATATAAAGGGCTTGATGAGAAGTATTTCACTAATATAAATAGTTCTTATAAGGATTTTTTGCAACCCCAATATATAGTCCCTGTCTAACAATTTATGAATCTGGGAACTTATATACACTTTTAGAGTCAACTAGAAAAAATTTACGCATGTGTTATACACGAAAAGCATAAGTTATTGAGGAAAACAATTGCATGAAGAAACAAAATGAAGAAGTAACACACCTTTGTAGTAGCACTCTTGAACAAACCCTCTTCTAAACGTTTCACTAGATCAACCAGTTTCTTATTGGGTACCTCATGAGATTGTTGACGCCGCTGCATTAGAAATTCCCAGCTGCAGAAGAGAATCTAAAACTTTAGTAGCACCCATGAAGCACACAATTTCAACAATAACAACATTTACAAAGTGATCATTGGTACCTATTGCACAAAAAAATGAAAATAGCACCAAGGACAGATAGAGGAGAGAAAAACTAATAAAAGAAAATTCAACCAGAATAGAAGACAAGGAAAAATACGCCATCTCCTCGATGCAGAGTAAAGCTGCAAAGTTTAGAAGAGATGGATGCACAACACACTGTCCACTAGTTCAATTGACATCCAAATAGCATGGGTAATCACTTAATAGAACAATAAAATTTTAACATAAAAAGAACCAAAAATCACACAAATAAACAAAAAAGCAACAAATACCTGCTTGAACAATGAATCTTCCTCTAAAATTTCAACTATGAGAACTTCTATGATCAAATTTATCATCATCAAGGTATCAAATGTTATTGTACTTAGTCACTGCAATGCATAATGGAACAGACTAATTTTCCCTAGGCCAGATAAAATCCAATCATCCAAATACAAAAGCTATATGTATCCCTAACTGCCCAAATATTGTCAAAAATCCAGAAAAGATGAAATAAAGAGCACGATAAGGCAAATTAAATTCCAATTATTGAGACTTGATGTCACTCCATTCAGTTGCATGTAATTTCAATCAACCACATAATAGTAAACATAAGTTATTTTAAAATCACGGAGAAACTGCCAGAGGATGCAATCCCACTGCAAACTACAGCCAACATAGACGCCTGCAAATTTGAACATACATAGCCTGCAAAGTTGCTTTACATTAATTTATTATTCTTATTATGTAGAGCCTTAAGTACAATTATACTGTCTATTAAATCATTCTTTGGAAATGTATCTCTGATGGACATAAACAAGAAAAGAGTCTTACATCTTCTCTTGCATATATCTGCGTGTTCTAACAATTTCTGGGTCCATACTCGCGGCATTACGATGAATACTAGGATTTTGCATCTGGCTGGGCACAGGATTTCCATTTTGCTGTGGTGGCCCAGGCAACATTGCGCCAGCTTGGTTGGGTACCTGTCCAGAGATCTGCCCTGAATGGTGCGTTTGTAAATTCATCTTTATTTTAGACCAATAAATATGTGCTTCATAACATGAAATCAGACTTCCAACAAGTAGACACAAAGACCATAATAAAGTAGTTGGCGTAATGCAGCTCTATCTAGTCAACTCCCATGCACAACAATTGCAATGTCCGAACTAGGGAAGAAGACCTGTAAAGCAAATACCAAAAAAATTACAAAGGGAAGATAGAAAAGAGAAGTGAGTTCAGTCAAAATTCTTAAAATATTGCAACATTCATTATGCGTGCTACCCTCTTTTCAACAAAAGAGGCAGCAAAAAAACAATCAGAAAAGAGAAGCATCTCATAAACATTCAAAAGCTCATGGACACTGATGGCTGAATAAAATTTAACACAAAGTCCGATTCCTTTGGTTTATGTGCATTCTCCAATTTTTCAAGTTCCATATTCTTTCATATTTGAAAGGTCAAAAACTATAATTCCTGCAAGATAACAATTTCACCCTTCATAATAATTTTCCCAAATCATAGCCACAAGAAGAGGCTTCAACGTAATTCTTTTCCCCCATAAGAGATGTCCAGAAAACAGCACCTACAAATTGTTGATTACCATAAGAACAAAAAAAGATTTTTTAATTAGTTTCATAATGCCATTTAAAACTGAACCTTTTTATCCAATTTAAATAAATGTATAACCTGACTGTTCAGCTCTTAACTATAGGAACTATACAACTAAAAAATCAACAGAAAAAACAAGAAATAAAATTTTTTTCACTTTACTGAGCAGCATGGGTGCCCGTTCATCTCTGAGCAAATCAAGGAGCATTGATCCCAGAAAAAAAAAAAATAGGAGGGGTGGCCGTGAGGGTGGGGGAAGTAAAATTGGAAAGAAAGTTAAGCTCTTTTACCAAAATCTAGTCTTTCAACTTACCCGCATCAAACAAAGCTAACCAAGCTTACAGCATTGAATTTCCAGAACTCTGATCACATGCATAAACACATATACAGAGTGCAATCACACACGCATACATATTGGACAGGCTGAAATCAGCTGCATATATCTGATAAAGTCAAAATTGAGATGAAAATCAATGAAATCGAAACATGCTAGGGTTTCATCAAGTTGGGGGAAATCAAATTAGGGCATAAATTCTGATCAAACAAATGGTGGATTTTCAATTGGGGCAAAGCTTGATTGGAACCAACAATTAAATCCAGAAAAAAACCAAACAAATCCACAGACTCACATAAAATCAAAGAGCACGCCCAAAACTGAAAGCGCGAGGAGCAGGAGCCGAGCCAAAAAGATATAGAAGCATATAAACAGCAGAATGCCAAACGAGCCAGCCGTGGCTGCGCTGAAACTTAACCGGCGTCGCGCCAAGGTTACGGCTGAAAACGGTGATTTAGAGAAGAAAAGGGGCTGATTTCAGAATTTGGGTATTCTGTTAATTTCTGAGTGCAGAATGGGCGGTATTTAACTTTTTTTTCCTTTTCTTTTCTCGCGGATTGCTGTAACCAAATTACGCATTATCTCTATATTTTATGGATTGCCCCCGATACAATTATTTATAGCAATTTAACCCCCAAAGAATTTATATGTATTTTTTCAATTGTCGTTTTAATGGTATAAGAACTTATATTAACACGATGCCTATAAAATCAAGTAATTTAAAAATTGAGCCTTTTCAAATTAAAAAGATTAAGAATTTCTAGTAAGAAATCAATATTTGACAATCAAAAATCATTTTGGTACCTTTGAAATCGATATTTTTTAAAATAATAAACATTAAGAACTCTTACAAGGACTCGACCAAGAATTGGTGATACCTGAAACATATCTTACCTGTAGTATAGCTGGAATTGTATTGATGCACATAATCACAAATGTATTATGATAATCTTCTTTCAAATTATAATTATCTATATTTTCTATTTTTCCCACAAGAAAAGTTTTCTATCAATTTGATCCACATAAAACTGAATAACTAACCAATCAAGTCCTGAAAAGAATTGCAATCTCATTAAGAGCCAAGTTGAGAAGATAGACACAAATTAATGACAAAAAGGCAATGATGATAAACATGAAGGATGGTTGTTACTAAGTATTGATTAAATGTTCTTATATAATTTTTAGATTATTAATTAAATTACTTTGAAAAATATTGTTCATATATGTTTATGATTGTGTGCTACTATATAGACAAACTTTAAATCTCCCTAGATAGTTCACAATCAAAATTGTATATTGATAATTTTTTTTTTTTTGCTAAACCTATCATAACTTAGCTCATAGTAAGATTGTCCGTTTTTAAGATCTTGGTTGATAAAGTATTTGATATAGGGATCAAATTCATAGAAATTCGCTCATCTCATCTAAAAAAGACTATAACTTTACGATTGTATTATGAGCAATTATATTTTAAAAAAACAAAAATCCCTTTAAATAATTTATGGTGATTGTTAACTTGCATTATATGATTATGTGTATTAACTCTCAAATTATCTACATATATTTAAAATTATTGTCTTAAAAACACTCGCATACAACAATCTTCTAAATTTCCTAAACTTATAGTATGAGAGAATTCTTCAAATTATCTAAGTAGATATATGTGGTGTTTGTATATACAAGTGAAAACCTTCCATTGTTCTCAAATATAATATGACATTGATTTGTGTGTTGTCACACATGTGTAGGTGACAAGCTAAAAATTTGTAAAGCTTGTCCAATCACTGATTTATAGTAGCTAACTTAAAAAAATATGGTGACTTCCACTAATTCTTATTTAAGGATTGGAATGAACTATATAGGACCTATTGCTTGACTTCTCAATTTAGAAGAATTGAGAGAGAGAGAGAGAGAGAGAGAGAGAGAGAGAGAGTAGTTTTAGAGAAGTGATATATTATTTGAAAATGTGTTTCGACGATGGATTAAAATATAAGATTGTAGTTGATGTGATGACATTTTATATGTATTGATATATTTTAAATATTTCCTAGTTTTAGTGTCACGTATCATTATATTATTGGGAATGCTATTTTTTCTTATATCTACATTTGTCATATACATTAACATATAAAAGATGTAATATGAACTTGATATATACATGTATATAAGGCTATAAATATTACGTATACATATGTATTAATATGTATGTTGTTATTTTTTTTTATTTGTTGATATAAATTTCCACTCATATTGATATTGTTGTTATTATGCGAACAAAACATGATTTTATATATGTATGTGTGTGTTCATGTCTTTATATTTGTATATATAAGTATATAAATATCTATATATATATATTTATGTGTAAGTATGTGTAAATATTTATTGTAAATTAAAATTATTCAAATAAGTCTAATAAATTTATTATTATTATTTGAAATTCTACGCCTAATCTTTCAAACACAAATAAAGAGCTTAAAAAATTTCTCACTATTAAATGATGTCTACTTTAATTATTGGTGTTTGTGTATTTTGTTTTGTAAGGAGCTTGCAAAAATAAGCTCCACACAAAAATATTATTTATGCCATTAAAGTTTTTCTTTATTTCCCACCAACAAATTTGACAAATTCACCTAGAGAACATGTTATATTTCTATTTAGAAATTTAGTTAACAGAAGTTAGACCAAGCATCTGAATATACGTAAGCAAACAATTCATTAAAAGAAAAATTAGATGCCTTAGCCAAGCAAAAAAAAATCAAACAAAATAAAAAAATTAACTAAAGCTAGAAATTAAATTGGGTCAACCATTTGAGTATAAATAGATACATGCAATAAATAAAAAACAAAGATTAGATGATGTAACCAAACCAACAAATCTACAAAATATAAACAATTACTACCAACTCAAGTTATAGCATGTCATATCAATGGCTCTATAAAATTAAAGCATGTAAGCACTAAAATTCAGTAGATGAGTCAAACATAACTTATCTAAGTCAATATATGTATATAATTAAATTGAGAGTATATTGAAAGAAAATTGATGTGGTTCGTACCAATTTGCGAGGATCAACTCGGTCCTTTAGAGTCAACTCCTTGCAAGTTGTCAATTGTTGTGTTTAGTTGATTTTTACCTGCAATACGAACAAGTCATTAGACATGCCGAGAAAGTACCAACGAAAACCTTTTGACACTCAAAGAATACAAATAAAATAAAAAATTATAAATATCAAAATAATCATCGTACCTCAATATGGTGGAAAATTGAGATATTGGTGAAAGATTTTAATCCGGTGTAGTATGGTGCATTGACCATTAAGACCACGTGAGCCTGTGGACTTTGGTCATTTTTCTTGAATCTTTTGGACTTAACTTTAGACCGATATTGAAATATAACTAATTAAAAACCATGTTAGAAGAAAATTCATATACTAAACAAAAATGACTTACAAATTCAACAATCTATGGCACTATGATTTTATGTGAAATCCTATATATATTTTGAGATGATACAACATATGCATTATGGAGTTGTAAATTAATTAACAAATATTACAAGAAATCCTAGAAAATATCTATATACTAAATAATCAATGACAACATTAGCATTAATATATATTTTATGAATGAGAACTGACAATTTATTCCAAAATAAATCCTCAAAGTTATGCATATTTTTTTTTTCATTAATAAGTACAATACTGTACTACCTGCAAAGAAGCATAAGCCAATGTTGAGTATATTTAATTCTACTCTTGGAAAAAAATATATCTTGACTATAAAATGAAAAATACATTTAATAAACATCATTCAACAACAAAATGTATGACAAGCAAAAGGGTGTTGCTAAGTAGGGCTTATATATATACAAAGATAAGGCAAAAATTAAAAATAATTTTACAAATAATAGCATGTTTGGTTTTTCAATAAGATAAACAATCTTTCTAAGTCAAAAGAATAAGAAGTTGACATCTGTCATATTTAACAAGTGATAAGTGACGATATAAAGTGGAAGTATAAGTAAATGTACACAATAAATTGACTCATTTATGTAGAGAAAGCAGTTGAAGGAGAAGTAAAACACAAGGGATAGTTCTTCCAAGCCCAATTTTATTTAATTTACAATTGGACAGAAAATTTGAAGTATAAAGACCTAAATGCATAAAAATTCTCAATTTTCTTTATATTTTCATGAAAAACACAACTTTCCTTTTAAAAACAAAAGGTTACATCAATAAGATAATAATAAATTAATCTTCCCTTTTCACCATATTTTTATTTTACCGAATAAGTAAGTATTAGAGATTTAACTCCCTTCGGGTCATACCAAACAACTAGAGAGGAAAAACATTATATTTTCCATTCATAAAGTAAGTTTCACTTTTCCACAAAGCCTAAGTCTCAAAATTTCATTAGGCAAGAAAATTATTCATAGTGCAATGGAGATTGATCAAAATCGCATTAAAAGGACTACTTACAATAGTAAGATAATGTATGACAATTTCATTTCACCTAAAAGAAAACATGAAAATTACTAATTGATAAACTCTTATTAGTGAAATATTTTGGTTGTTTTATATCATCTTTCTTTTGTTTGTAGTATAATTTGAAACTTTTCCATAGACTTTTAAATTAAAATTACTCTTTGTAAAATAAAAAATAAAAAATTATTTTCATCATCTATCTTTTTTCTTTGGTGTCAATCTGTTTTATGTGGAGTTTTGATAATTTACGAGGTAGTAGTGTATAACAATTTACATTTGTAAATACTATAAATATTTCAACTCATGGTTAGAAAATAATAAAAACACAAATTATTATAAATTAATCTATACCTAGTATCTTATTTGTGCATGAACTTTTTCATCCTAGTTAGAGAACTCACAATGCATAAGCCAAAAGAGGTATCTACATGGTTGTGAACAAAGACACAGTCAAAAATGAAAACTCAGAGTGAGATATTTATTTTTTCTTAAAAAGAGTAGATCAAAGAGGTATTTTTAATTTTTTTAGAGAGCAAAATTTTACAAATTAAAAATTTTATAGAGTTGAGAGGGGGAGAGGGGGGCGGCCGCCACCGCCAAGCCCCCGTGCTCCATCCCTGGTTGTGGATGTACTTGTGTATGTACATATACAAGATTTGTCAGGATTTGTCAATAAATGTGCTATGATTCATTATTTTTTATTTTCAAGTAAAATTCTAACATAACCTAATTATATTGCAAGTATCTATATCTAGCACATAAGAAATACAATAATTAAGACGAGTTAAAAATATTATTCGTCAATAAATATAGTACTTGCAATTGAAAATTTATGTGATTCTATTACCTTCAAACACCATTTTGTTGGATGCTATCAGGATTTGAGATCTGACTCCTGGGCGCCAAGAACCCTGAAGGAAGTTGTTGAAACTTGAAACGCCATTTTTCCATCAATGATAGTTGGAAATGATTTTGGCACATCAAAATTTTTCTCGATTGGACGCGCCAATCTTGGATTGAACTTGTGGTGCCGATAAAAATTCTAACCCTATAGGAAGTTCTTGAGGATATAGAGCATATTTTTCCTTCTTCAATGGTTGAAAATGACACCACATTGCAATTTTTCTCCATTAGAATTAGTAATTTAGAGTAAAACTAGTAATTGCAACCCTCGATCTTCCTCTTTTTTGGGGAATAAAAATTCGCTCAAAGAAACCCTCAAATGCCTATTGTGTCTCCATTCACTAAAACAAAACTGAAAAATCTTCTCAGTCCTGCATAATAAATAGCTACATTTTTCTTTCCAGCTGTGTCCGTCAAAGCCAACCTATTTCCACATACAAGTGTAATTTCATAAATCAACTCTGATTTTTATAATACGATATAGGATTATAAATAAGACAACAATAATAAAAATATTTAAGATTACTATAATTTGTACTTAACGAGAGAGAGAGTGCGTATCGAGACTTGGTCATTATTATAAATAATATGAATAATTTATATATCTATTTTCATATAACTTTTAACATTGTTCATCAATTTCTTTTTGCACTTAATTGCTAATTAAATATTATCAATCTTATCATTAAATAATATTAGGATAAGAATTGGAATTACTAATTTAGAGTAAAATTAGTGATTGCAACCCTCGATAAAATTTGCTCAAAAAAATCCTCAAATGCCCATTGTGTCTCCATTCACTAAAACGAAATTGAAAAATCTTCCCAGTCATGCATATTAAATAGCTACATTTTTCTTTCCAGCTATATCCGTTAAAGCCAACTTTTTTCCGCATGCAAGTATAATTTCATAAATCAACTCTGATTTTTGCAATACGGTATAGAATTATAAATAAGATAATAAAATTTAAATAATATGTCATAAAAATGATAAGATTACTATAATCCATACTTAATGGAAGAGCGTATCAAGACATGGTCATTATTATAAATAATATGAATAATTTATATATTCATTTCATATAACTTTTAATATTGTTCACCAATTTCTTTTTGCACTTAATTGCTAATTAAATGTTATCAATCTTATCATTAAATAATATTAGATAAGAATTGGAATTACTAATTACGAGTAAATTTAGTGATTACAACCCTCAATCCTTCTCTTTTTTGGGGAATAAAAATTTGCTCAAAAAAACCCTCTAATGCCTATTGTGTCTCCATTCACTAAAACAAAACTAAAAAATCTTCTCAGTCGTGTATATTAAATAGCTACGTTTTTCTTTCCAGCTATATCTATCAAAGCCAACCTTTTTTCACATGCAAGTGTAATTTCATAAATCAACTCTGATTTTTGCAATACGGTATAGGATATAATATTTAAATAATATGTCATAAAAACGATAAGATTACTATAATTCGTAGTTAATGGGAGAGGATGTGTATCAAGACATGGTCATTTTTATAAATAATATGAATAATTTATATATCCATTTCATATAACTTTTAACATTGTTCGTCAATTTCATTTTGCACTTAATTGCTAATTAAATGTTATCAATCTTATCATTAAACAATATTATGATAAGAATTGGAATTACTAATTTAGAGTAAAATTAGTGATTGCAACCCTCGATCCTCCACTTTTTTGGGTAATAAAATTTGCTATAAAAAAAAACCCTCAAATACCTATTGTGTCTCCATTCACTAAAACAAAACTAAAAAATCCCAATCGTGCATAATAAATAGCTATAGTTTTCTTTCTAGTTGTATCCGTCAAAAAGCCAACTTATTTCCACATGCAAGTGTAATTTCATAAATCAACTCTGATTTTTACAATGCAGTATAGGATTATAAATAAGACAATAATATTTAAATAATATGTCATAAAAACGATAAGATTATTGGAATTCCATACTCAACGGGAGAGGGTGCGTATCAAGACATGGTCATTATTATAAATACTATGAATAATTTATATATTCATTTCATTTAACTTTTAACATTGTTCACCAATTTATTTTCTCACTTAATTGTTAATTAAATGTTATCAATCTTATCATTAAACAATAAGAATTGGAATTATTAATTTAGCGTAAAATTAGTGATTGCAACCCTCGATCCTCCACTTTTTTGGGGAATAAAATTTGCTATAAAAAAAACCTCAAATGCCAATTGTGTCTCCATTCACTAAAACAAAAGTAAAAAATCCCAGTCATGGATAATAAATAGCTATGTTTTTCTTTCTAGCTGTGTCCATAAAAAAGTCAACTTGTTTCCACGTGCAAGTATAATTTCATAAATCAACTCTGATTTTTGCAATGTGGTATAGGATTATAAATAAGACAATAATATTTAAATAATATGTCATAAAAACGATAAGATTATTATAATCCCATACTTAACTGGAGAGCATATTGAGACATGGTCATTATTATAAATAATATGAATAATTTATATATCCATTTCATATAACTTTTAACATTGTTCACCAATTTCTTTTTGCACTTAATTGCTAATTAAATGTTATCAATCTTATTGTTAAACAATATTAGGATAATAATTAGAATTATTAATTTAGAGTAAAATTAGTGATTGCAACCCACAATCCTTTTCTTTTTTGGGGCATAAAAATCGCTAAAAAACCCTCAAATGCCTATTGTGTCTCCATTCACAAAAATAAAAACTGAAAAATCTTTCTGATCGTGCATATTAAATATCTATGTTTTTCTTTCCAGTTGTGTCCGTCAAAACGAACCTGTCTCCACATACAAGTGTAATTTCATAAATCAACTTTTATTTTTGCAATACCATATAGAATTCTAAATAAGCTAATAATATTAAAATAATATATCATAAAAATGATAAGATTACTATAATCCGTTCTTAACGGGAGAGGATGTATATCGAGACATGATCATTATTATAAATAATATGAATAATTTATATATCCATTTGATATAACTTTCATATTATTCTCCAATTTCTATATGAACTTTATTGCTAAATGTTAACAATCTTATCATTAAACAAGATTAGGATAAGACATATTTCTATTGCCACAATTGCTAAATATTATTACTCTTATCTTTGCAACAAGATTAAGATAAGAAGTATTTTCGTTGTCGCAATTTTAAAATAAAAATTTAGGATAAGAATATGAATAATTTATATATCCATTTGATATAACTTTTAACATTGTTCTTTTGGCACTTAATTGCTAATTAAAAGTTATTAATCTTATCATTAAACAATATTAGGATAAGAATTGGAATTATTAATTTAAAGTAAAATTAGTAATTGCAACCCTCGATCCTCCTCTTTTTTGGTGAATAAAATTCGCTATTAAAAAACCCTCCAATTCCTGTTGTGCCTTCATGCACTAAAACAAAACTAAAAAATCCAGTTGTGTATAATAAATAGCTACGTTTTTCTTTCCAGCTTTGTCCGTAAAAAAGTCAACCTGTTTCCACATGTAAGTGTAATTTCATAAATCAACTCCAATTTTTGCAATGTGGTATAGGATTATAAATAAGACAACAATATTTAAATAATGTCATAAAAATGATAAGATTACTATAATCTCGTACTTAATGGGAGAGGGTGCGAGACATGGTCATTATTCTAAATAATATGAATAATTTATATATCCATTTCATATAACTTTTAACATTGTTCGTCAATTTTTTTTTGCACTTAATTGCTAATTACATATTATCAATCTTATCATTAAACAATATTAGGATAAGAATTGGAATTGCTAATTTAGAGTAATATTAGTGATTACAATCCTCGATCCCCCTCTTTTTTGGGCCATAAAATTAGCTAAAATAACTCTCAAATGCCTATTGTGTCTCCATTCACTAAAACAAAACTGAAAAATCTTTTTAGTCGTGTATATTAAATAGCTACGTTTTTCTTTCCAGTTGTGTCCGTTAAAGCCAAACTGTTTTTACATACAAGTGTAATTTCATAAATCAACTTTCATTTTTGCAATACGATATAGAATTCTAAACAAGACAACAATATTAAAATAATATATCATAAAAATATTAAGATTACTATAATCCGTACTTAATGGGAAATGGTGCATATCGAGACATGATCATTATTATAAATAATATGAATAATTTATAAATCTATTTGATATAACTTTTAACATTGTTCGCCAATTTCTTTATGAACTTTATTGCTAAATGTTAACAATCTTATCATTAAACAATATTAGGATAAGAAATATTTATATTGTCATAATTGCTAAATATTATCAATCTTATCTTTACACAAGATTAAGATAATAAGTATTTTCGTTGTAATTTTAAAATAAAAATTTAGTAAGTAAAACTGCTTAATGAAAAGTTACAATTTTTATATTTTTACTTTACAAGTAAAAGTAATTAGGATAACCATTGTTTCAATTTAGGTTGAAAAATCGAACTTTCGATCCAAATTTCAGATCTCTTGGACATCCAAAATGAAATCCAAGTTGTGGTTTGATTTTGGAAGATTTTCAATGAAGTTTTGCAATATCTTCTAAACTATATTCCAAATTTTCGTGAATTTTGATATTTCTACTAATTTTACATCAATTCATGTTGGCATAAAATAAAGTTCAATTGATTATAGATCGTATTCAAATACTATACGGGATACTCATTGACTGTAATTTTATACTCACTTTATCATATCAATCATATGCATATCATTGAAAATCAAGTTTTCAATCTTCATGTTTTATATTTTCATTAGTTTTTTCCTGGACAAGCAGAACATTGAGTTTGCGTATATTTGATAAGTTAATGTTGTATTAGCTGATTGAATATGTTTAATTTTATATGTGTTAGTTTAGAGGATGTTTTTATTAGATTTACTTGTGTTTTTTTTTTGGTAGGTCAAGGCAAAGAATGAAATTGTGGCAAAGTGATAAAATTGTGGAAGCAAGCCTAGCCCATGCACAAAAACTTGAATTTCAAGCAGAAACTTGGTGCTGTTGTGCCATTGATATCACTTGGAAGAAGCTTGAAGTTGCAACATTAAGTCAACTATCGTAGCGCCATTTTTGAAGTTACGTGAAGCCACAACGCTCAAGCCATCATATTGAATTTTTATTAAATTTTAATTATTTGATTTGGAGAACCCTATAAATAGAAAATCCTAGGACTTGTTGGGTATCTTTTATTGAGTTTTGACATTAATCATCGTTCCTAATAGAGTATTTCAAGAGAGAAAGTATAAAAAAAGCACCAAGATCAAGAAAAGGATTTGAAGAATTTGAAGAACGACTTTAGAGTTTTCCATTCTCATTCCTCTTCTCTTTTATTTATTTTGTTGTTTTCAAGTTGTTGAAATTCTTGTGGATTGAAGCTTTATTTATAAGGATCTATTTTTTTCTAGATTTATAATTTAATAATTCATACATAATGTTTGAGTATTAAATTTTTTATTTTTTATTCATTTAATATATTCATTGTTTAATACCATATTGTACTTAATGCAATTTAACCATATTGTATTTAATGCAATTTAATCAACTGCTCATTGAACAGAATGAATTGGTGAACCATAATAATATCGACAGAGTTATTGACCTAAATTGATTAACATATGTTAACGTGAGATATACATATGCTCATGTTGCATGTGCATCAGTAATGAGAATTTATTTTTATTGAATTCTTCTTAATTCAATTCTAAGTTAATTAAGGAGGATATTTTGCAGACCATTGATAGAGGCATATAGAGATATTAGTGTTTTTGGGTGACAATCAAAATAAAAATTTAATCTTAAAAGGGTGGAATTATTCAAGTGGATTGTTTTGGGGAAGTTATAAATCTAGGTCTTTAATTCATTAATTTTTAATCATTATAATTTAAGTATTTATTTTAATTCTTGTTCTGTTTATTTAATTTTTTAGATAAAATTAAGAGCAACACAAATTAGTAGTAATACTTCATCATTATTTTATTATCTGTTCAATACGTATAATTACATGCATAATTTTGACAACCTATACCATAAAGATTTAAATACAGGTTAATTATCAAGCGAAGCTTTCAATTATAATTATCATATAAGTAAAGTCCATTTATTATCTAATATCCCAATTGAGTACCAAATAATTCAGTACATTTATAACATTTTTCTTTACTAACATCAAGTCAAACTATTTGTGGATCAATTGAATAATGTTAGAATGGTAAATTTAACATTAATTTATTATTGATATCATTATTTTCTTTTATCATTTCAATCAAATTACATTGGAATAAAGAAACATTATTTCATTATTGAGGATTTCATTACCTTATACAAATTGAAAGAGAAATTATTATTTATTTTATTAATAAATTTTAATTATTTTTAAGTACTAAATCTTGCACAAATTTTTTAATTTTAAAAAAATCACACACTACTATTTCACTAATTTAAAATATCACACACAATCATTTCATACAACCAAATAAAAAACGAAAAAGAATTAAAGAAAAATCAAATAGGAGAGCCAAATTAATGCCTTCTAAATTTAAAAAAAATTATTTTTTGAATGCATGTCTATAAGTATGGATTCCATCCGGGCTTTAATTGTAATTTTGTCATTTCTTTTTATTTTTAAACCCTTATTCCGAGGGTACAAAATGCTATTTTCACTGCGCTCAAAGTGAAAAATGTGTATCTGAAGGGGGCAATGTGCAAATTTCCCAAAATTATTCAGATTACCAAACTATAACCAGATTTCCATTCCTAAACAACTTCAAAAATCTCCCCCAAATTCTAATCAAACCCTCAAATTTCAGTATCAAGAATCTGTGAATAAGCATTGATTTGAAAATAGTGAGTTGGATTCAAATCATCACAATCAATTATGAGGAAACGGGAGAGGGAGAATCCATGTGCGGTTTGTGGGCACTACCACAAGTACGAGGAGGGGGAGGTGTGCGGCGTCTGCGGCCACCGCATGGCCGCCGTCTCCGATAAATCCGCCGTGTCATCCGTCCATGTCAGCGCCTTCCCGTCCGAGATCCTGCCCGAGTTCCTCTACTTGGGCAGCTACGATAATGCTGCCCGCGCTGAGCTTCTCAAGACTCAAGGCATCTCCCGTATCCTCAATGTAAAATAATTCTCTCTGTCTTTGTGTGATTATACCTTTCTTTTTTTTGTTCCTTGGGTGTCGGTGGTTAAACTTTATCATTGTTAATATAAGTACTTAAATCACTTACTCCGTGTGTGTGCATGTGGGTTTATATTCTTTTTGTCCTTAAGATATCTGTGTTCTTTGGTTTGATCTACTGAATTGTTCACATAAAAGTTCCAATCTTCACACACACACACAGAGTAGATAGATAGATAGATATCTTTTTCTCGTTCCTTAAAATTCCTGTGTGGTTTGGTTTGCTTTGCTCAGATAGCCTGATAAATTTTGAGCTTTGTTGAAATTAGTACTTCAAGTTTTTATTTTTTGGTGGAATTGGTGGGTTGTGCAATGTTTCTTGTTCTTACATGAGGTAATTTGCTGCTTTGCTCGAGATTAGGTGTTTTGAAAATCTGAAATTAATTGATGTGAATCATTGTGTTCAATCCAGAATAGTAGCCCTAGAAATTTATTTCATTTTGTGTGCCAGAGTGAACTGACGGAACCAACTCTTTTGTCGAGTTTCTGAATTCTTTGGAGTTGGGACATTTACAATTGAACAAGTTTTACAGATGTCGCATATGGGTGGTTAGCAATCAGATTTATTATACTCATCAAATAAAAAAAGGCGAATGATGAAGCATTTCTAATATAAGTTATGCCTAATATAGGATATCCAATAATGTAGCGGCCGAATAGAAGAAAGCTCCTAAATTTTTGTTATCATTTAGGCTCCATACCATTTTTGTCTTCATCTGTATTTTATAGGTAATTCTTCTCTGGCTAGTTGCTTGAAGTAAAAAACTTAAGGCTTGGCTTTTTCACTTCAAAAGACGTTTTGACATGCATGAGAAAGATTTTTGAGGATAAATAATTATTTTAAAGATAAGTCACAAATGATAATTAGAATGTAGTTGCCTAATATTGTGGCTTCCTTACCATTATACTGACTCTGTTTGGGAAATGTGATAGAGAAAGGAAATGCACTTTTAGCTTTCCCAATGTCAGGGAGAACCTGCATATGGTTTATGAGAAAATAATTGTTTTACTGAATAATCTCTTAATCAATTTGGTCTGATGAATTATATATTATGGTAATTTTGTCATGTTTGGAATTGAAAAGTTCTTTAGATGATCGTGTGGGAGCAATACAGAATATCATCATAACTGTGGACCATTTTTCTTTTCTGATCGGGTGAGCACCACAGAATACCTTCATAACTGTGGACCATTTGTATTTTCTTACCAATGTTTTTACTGTATTCTTTGTTTCCCGCCTGATCTCTAATGATGTTTTCTCAATCTTATTTTTATTTGCATTTTCTTGGGGGAGGTGGTGTATTAGGTAAGGAGAGTAGGTAACTGAAATACTTGGCTCAAGAGCAGTGAAGAAGGTCTGGACTAGTAATAAGGAAGAACATATGATTAAATAAATGAGATATGAGTTCGTTTCCAGCCTTTCTTTATCAATAACCTTTACAGTTCTTTGCACCCCACAAGCACCTTATAAAACAAGCTATGCTTCATGTTAGTTTCTGGTTTTTTTGTTCGGATGTTGAGCGGACCAGCAACAATTTCTGCAATACTGGGTTTATCCTGCGAATATACTTGATATGTAGCAAAAGCACTGCAGCTCTTGAACCACATCTTCTGTGGATATAATTCGATGCTTTGCAAGCTCCTAGTCCTTCTAAAGTTGTTCTTGCTTAATTTACATGCAGCATCTTGGATTGTTGTTTTGAGCAAAATTTAGCCATAAGAAAAGTGCACGATAAGAAAGTGGACGAGTAAAGGAAATAATATGTTCTTTCCCTTTCCCAACCTTGGGCACTATTTGAACAAAGATTTGAGACTTTTCTTGAAATTAGATATAGTGGGCTGCATTGATTTTGCTATGAGAAGGTTGCTTTTACCGAGCTGGAGTTCTCAGACATGCTATGAAGACCTTTCAAAATTACTGGGAAGTAAAGGTGACACAGTGTTAGGTTGAAAGGATACAGAATTTGGTTTTGGAGTAGTAGTAGAGGGTGCTTTGAAGGTTGTTGTCTATGAAATTCTTAGATTTTGTCCGATTGAAATAACTGAAAATGGAAAACAGAACAGAGCATCTTGGGTTACTCTGGGATTGTTCAAATTTAGATGCCAAAAATCGTAGTCAAGTACTGCACTAACTGTGTTTTGCTTGGCCCCAGAGAAAAAGTGTATTATGCTGTTTTTATTTTTCTAATTTCACTAAAGAAGGTAATTCTTGAAATACTTTGGAGTTGTAATAATTTTAAACCACTGATCATAGGACATGGAGATCTAAATCCTGGCATATGTTGATCACTGGCGTCTGAGGGAGTTTGTTGTGCAACAAATTCAAATTTCATTATTGATGCTGTTAACAACTTTCTGAGTTGTAACACAGATTAAAATGGGATTTATATCTTATTTTTCTTTATAATAAAATGATTAGCTGGGGCAGTTTTGGTTGCGTATGAGATGCATACTGGAGGCTGGCTTTCTCATGTCACACACTAGTATAGTAACTTCAAATCTTGTAGGCTTTATCTAAAAAATGGACGAGATTATTTTTAAAGTGAAGATGCAACTTTGATAATTTTAGAGCCCGTTGGGTTTCATTTCAAACTCATTTTGATGATTCTAGCATTTTTAGGTTGAAAATATTTTTACTAGGTTATTGTGTAAAAATGAAAATATGCTTGGATTAGTAATATATTTATATAGGCTATATAGGTTTGGAAATGAAAATGTATTTGTTTTATGGTATTTTTTTTATTAAAAGACGTGAAATGTTAGTAGGTTTGAAAATGAGTTTGGTAGGTGCATGAAAAGATGTGAAATGTCAATAGGTGTGAAAATAAAAAGTTGTACTTCTATGAGAATGGGTAAAACAAATGTATTTCTGGAGTTTTGAATAGTAAAAAGTGGAAAATGGGGCCTTAACTCATTAGAGTGAAGGGAGAAGTACAGTTTTTGTGAAGTTATGATTTCCATTAATGATTTATCTAGGGGGATCAATGTTAATTTATTTGTTATGTGTATTATTTGTTGAATAACCTTTTCCACTCACCCATGTCCCTTCTAATTCCGTAACTTGTTAAATATGCTTAAGTAGTAGTCTAATGGAACTTAAAATGGTGACCATTGTACTTCAATGGAATTCTTGTTTCATTTTTCCCTTTGTTTTTGAATGATAAAATGTGTTAGATAAGGACATAGAACAGCATATGAACTTCTACTTTAAAATCTTTTTTTGCGGCTCCTCTTTCGTTTGCTGATTCAACCTGGCCCTAATTTTCCGTCAACTTTCACTTAAAAAATGTTTTCACCAGCTTGGGACCTTATTATCAATGTTTAGTATTTTGTGTACCCTCTGAGGATTACCATTGGGCCTGATGGCATTATACACCTCATTGTGGAGTACTTAAGTGACAACAGTGCTCTTATAATATTTACTCCCCAAAAATAGAAACGTTACTTATTTGTGAAAAACCTAATCTCACTTTCCCCTTTTTTTCTGTTAAAAGGTACTAATAGATCTGAAATAACTTAAACAAGTCTCTTATTGATGTAAATATTCTTACATAAATGAGATTTACTTTTAAAGCTAATATTTTCATCAAAACCCTTGGAACACTCTTGTTGTCTTTATTTTCCTTGCATGTGATTGGACATGTATTTATTGTTCTAAGGATCAACTTCCTTATACACCTTGGGTGATTTGGGGAAATAGTACTATACAAGCTTTTCTTTGTAGGACTCAGCATTGCGATTACTTGTGCATTGGTTTTGTATTACTCTGAAAACCTTCGAAGGAAACACCTTCTGATGTGAAAGCTTAGATGTTTCCTTTAGTTAGTAGCTTGAATTTGACTAGCCCTTATTGATTGGCAGTTTTGATGCGCTGGACTTCATATCTTACTTATATCCAAAACTGCAATTAATTGATCAAATTTTGTAAGGATCTTTTCATTCTTTTAACATAAATCTGTCTTTATGCAGACTGTACCTGCTTGTCAAAATTTGTACAAGAATTCATTTACCTATCACTGCCTCCAAGAGGATAAAAAATTGTCATTTGATGAAGCAATTCAGTTTCTAGGTGAGCCTTCAACTTTAATACTAATATCTGTCAATATCCTCTTCTTTCTTTTGAGATCAATTTATAGGTTTTCAGCAAGTTAACTGTGTAGTTATGCTTATTAACTGTTCTTGTTCTTGATGGAAAAACATAGTGAAGTAAAGGGAAGCTAATAATAGTTGGTTTCATTCATACTCTTCTTAAATGCTTGTAACTTTTGCTGAAATAGTGTATTGATTTCCTTCACACTTTGAGTTACCGTACTGTTGCATATACTTTGTGTTCCAAGCAGCATAAGTCTTCCTTTATAATGAATATATTTCTTATCCTTCTTCTTCTTCTCCATCTTTGCTTTGATTCTTTGTAGAATGTCTATACTGTTTCTTTTACATCTTTAAAAGCTACCTATTCTTGCTAAAGAGAGATTTGCATTTTTCTATTCTCTCTTATGTTATTTTTTTCATCAAATGATATGGTGGATTAAGATTGTTGAGGAATCTGTCGTTGTTGTAACCATAAAGGTTGACAGAGAAAAAATATAAATATACATATGTGTTTATTCTATCTAAATTAATGTAAAATCAAGTTAAGCTACCAGAAAAAGAGTATCCAATGAATTGTTACTTGCTATAAAAGTACAAGGAAACTGATATAGAAAGACTCAAAACTGGAAACAATTGTCAGTTTTAGAATTGAAAGTTTAATGATAGTGCCGGCTGTGTTTTAAACAGATATTTTGCTTCCTTGTGCTGCATATGAACTTATGCATTATAAATTCCAAAGGTTGTCATTAGTGTGATTTTGATGTAACGAATGATGTATGGATGGACTTGATAGCATTCTATGAAATTTGAATATGTTGATACTATATATTTTTGATTGAAATTATTATCCTGATATGCTTGTGCAGAACAATGCGAAAAAGATAGGGCCCGGGTTCTTGTGCACTGCATGTCAGGCAAAAACAGGTGATTCTTCAGCTATCCTTTTCTTCAGTGGGGGTGGGGTAGGGAACGTGCCTGTTCAGAAAGTTTCAGGTCTTTTGCTTGTGTATTAACCAAACTGCAATGAATATTCTGACTTAATGTTTAATCTACCAGCTAAGGTAGTTGACCCTCATAATACATCCATCAGCTGGAAAAAAAGATGTAATTACAAGAATTATGTATGCTCACAATAGGTTCTTTTTCTTGCTGCTTTTGATTGAAAGTGTACTTATTGTTGATGAAGATTAAGTTAATTCCTTTAATGTTTGTTTATCGTGTTTTGACAGGTCACCTGCTATAGTAATGGCTTACTTGATGAAAAGCAAAGGTTGGAAACTTGCCCAGAGTTATCAATGGGTGAAAGAGCGTAGACCTTCAGTTGAACTAAATCAAGGTAGACAAACTCTGCTTTACTATTTTGCAGTGCTTGTATAAGCTCATAAAGAACAAGAGAATAGAGAATTAGGATTTCTTTCTATTGTCTGATACATAATACACATAGTAAAGATCTCTTCTTATAGCACGAAGAGATCCAAAAAAAAAAAGGAAACTAATTACAATAAAGGATTCTACAAATCCTCCTAGATTGATTACAAAAGATACTACAACAAAATTGGAAATAAATCCTAAGAATTAGAAAATGGGTTTGACATTTCCAACACTCCCCCTCTAGTTGGCTTAAAGATGTCTTCCATTGCCAGCTTGGAAACTGAGCTGTCGAACTGTTTCTTGTAAAGCCCTTTGGTTAGAAGGTCTGCCACTTGATTAATAGAAGGAACATAAGGCATACAAATGATTCCACTATCAATCTTCTCTTTGATGCTTGTCAACATCCACATGCTTTGTCCTATCATGGAGAACCGGGTTGTGAGCGATGGCAATTGCTGATTTGTTGTCGCAGTAAACCTTAATCGGCAGTGGAGTGGAAATTTTTTATTCTTCAAAAAGTCTCTTCAACCATAAAACTTCAAAAATTCCATGAGCAACATACCTAAATTCAGCCTCTGCACTACTCCACTGACTACCACATTCTGTTTTTTACTCATCTATGTCACCAAGTTTATCCTACAAAGGTGCAGTATCCCGATGTTAATCTTCTATCTATAACACTTCCTGCCCAATCCTAAAGGGTAATTTTTTACTAGGAGTTCCCTTTAGATACCTAAGAATTCGATAGACTGCATCAAAGTGCTTTTAGCTTGGACAGTGCATAAATTGACTTACAATGCTTACTGCAAAGGTAATGTCAGGCTGAGTATGTGATGGATAGATTAATCTACCTACGAGATTTTCTGATATTGTTCTTTATTCACCACACCCTTAGCTTTAGCTCCTTGCAGCTTCATGTTGGGTTCAATGGGAATCTCGGCTGCCTTGCATCCAAGCATTTTAGTTTCCCCAAGCAAGTCAAGAACATTCCTGCGTTGGTTTATAAAAATTCCTTCCTTGGATCTGGCAAACTCCATACAAATGAGGTATTTCAAAGTTCCCAAATCTTTAATCTTAAAATCTCTAGCTAACTTCTTCTTTAGAGTCTTTATTTCTTCAATGTCATCTCTTGTGAGGATTATGTCATCTACATAGATAATAAGCACAACCATCTTACTTGATTTAGAGTGTTTATAGAACAAAGTATGATCAGCTTGATTTTGAGAGTGTCTATATCCTTTTATGGCTCTACTGAATCTTTCAAACCGGGATTATTTGAGTCCATACGAGGTTTTTTTTCAATTTACAAATCTTTTTTAGTCCTAAGTTTTCTCCAAATCCAGGTGGAAGATCCATAAACACCTCTTCTTCAAGGTCGCCATTTTAAAAAAATTTCTTTACACTAAGCTGATGTTAACACCTATTACTTTTTGCGGCTATGGAAAGAAGAAGATGAATGGAGTTGATTTTGGCCACTGGAGCAAATGTCTCCTAATAGTTATCCCAAAAGTCTGAGTGAGTCCCTCTGTTACAAGTTGTATCTTTCAATACTCCCACCAACCTTGCATTTTATGGTGAAGATCCACTTGGGCACAATAGTAAACAACAATTTCTCAAGTTTCACATTTTTAAAGAGCATCTATCTCCTCCTTGACTGCTAACCTCCAATTTGGGCTATTGAGTGCTTCCTGAATTGTTCAAGGCACTAAGATATTAGGAATATTTGACAGGAATGCTTTATAATTTTTAGAAATTTTTTGGTAAGACAAATATTTTGCAATTGATTGTTTTGTACAGGATCGAATTCCCCTTTTAGTGGCTATTGGAAGATTCAAATTAGTAAATTCCAAGTTTTGTGTTTTGATATATGAAAGAATAGGATCAAGTCTGGATTTTACCCGTGTTTCTTGGAGACCAGATTGGCTAGTAGCAGGAAGTAGAGGCGGAACATTAGTATTTTTATGAAGTTTCCTCCTGGTGTAAACCAGAGTCATAATTTCTTTGCAATATTTCTCCCCCTGTAGATGCAACAGTGCTTGCATTTGTTGACTTAAGACTTTTTCATTTCCATTTTTTTGAATAGTAATTTTTTGGTTATCCAAAGACAAAATTATCATAGGTAGTGGTTCAAAAATTTACAGAAATGCCAAAAATCATCTTCGTTTATATCGTTCCCCCCCCTGAAGGTGATTTGTGTGAAAATAAGGTGTTTTCTCCATGAAGATCACATCCATACTAATATGTGTGTGCCTTTTTTTTTTTTTTTTGTTCTTTTTGTAACAGGATTAAAACACTTATACCCCTTTTCATTTGGAGCATAACCTACAAAACACATTTTTCATTTTTCAGATTTAGGATCTAGCTTTTATCGAAACATTTGTGGAATATTAACAAAACAGGTGCATCCAATGACCATTAAAGGAATATCTGAGTATGATCTAAAAAATTGAAAAGCTTTCTTTTAACTTTTTAACTTATTTAGAGAAGTCGTAAAGTTCAAACTTCTCTCCACAAATATTTTGGAACATTCGTTGAATCAAAATAGCCCTAGCCACTTCAAGGAGATGTCTATTTTTTCATCTATTCCATTCTGTTGAGGAGTGTCACAACATGTAGATTGATGAACAATGCCCTTAGTATTTAAAAAATCCCCTAATCATTCATTAAAATACTCAGTTACATTATCTGATCTAAGCATTAAAATATTTGTTTTAAACCGGGTTTGGATCATATTTTAAAAATCCTCAGAAGGATTTTCAACTTCTAATTTCATGCTTGTAAGATAAACCCAATATAGTATGGTGTGATCATCACTAAAAGTTACAAATCCCTTTTTTATAGATAAAGTTGTAATTTTTGAAGGTCTCCAAACATTATTATGAATCAAATAAAACGGTTTTGAAGGATAATAGAGTTTTGGAACAAATTGGACTCGATGACTTTTCAGTGACTTTTTGATAAATGACAAATTTCACATTGCAATAACGCAAACATAGAAGAAAATAAATGTTACAAATAAGAGAAACTAGGATGTCCTAGTCTAAAATGTCATTGCATTATTTGTTCTAAAGTTGAGTTCTAACTCATACTGCTAAAGGCTTGAACCTTTTTACTACTGAAGAAAACCTCATCAAAATAATGTAATCCATCTACCTCTCTAGCTCTCCCCGTCGTCGTCCTCGAGTTCCGATCATGAAAAACACAATGAGAATCGCAAAAAATAACACAACAGTTGTTATCGATGGAAAGCTTGCTGACGAACGAGAGATTACAAGGTTTAGAACATGGAGTACAAATTTAAGATCTATACCTTAGAAATTTTAACATTGTCTTTTCCAGCAATGAAAGAGAAATTTCTATGAGAAATTCGGACTTTTTCACAACCAAAACATGGGGTATATGAGTGAAATAAATAAGATAGACTGATCATATGATTTGAAGCCCTCGAATCAATGATCCAAGGGGAGGAATTTCTAACTGAATGAGCTATAGAACAATTAGGAATACCTGTAGTCGGATTGAATTTTAGAAGCTTTAGGAGTTGATCGATCTGCTCCTTGCTAAATAGGTTGGGCTGTTGGCAACTGCTTTAGCAGAGGGTTGCTGCCTCTTGTTCTTCGACTTCCAGTCAATCGGTTTTCCATGATCAACTAGCAGGTATCTCTGGTGTGGTGTGGTTTATGGCAATGGTCACACCACACTCGAGGCTTTTCTTCATTCTTTTGTAGTTTGGACCACTCTTCCTACTAGCATGTGCCTCTACAGTAACAAAGGCTGAACCTTCTGTTGTGTTATTTGGTACATTTGTCTTTTCGAGCATGACACACCTTCGACTCTCTTCTCGACGCACTTAGAACACTTCATTAATGGAAGGCAAGGGATTCCTTCCTATGATTCTTCTTTTGACTTCATCGAATTCCACATTGAGACCCTCAAGGGATTTAAAAACTCGATTTCATCAACAATTGCTCGGTACTGAATAGCATCATCAGGGCATTTCCACTCGAGGTAATTAACTAGAGGTCATTAAAAAAGGTCTAAATCCTACCATACATGCTTTATAAAGAATTGAAATATTTTGTGGCATAATCATTACCTTGACCAATATCACCAAGCATCTAATTGAGTTCATAAACTTGAGATTGGTTACCCAAATCAGAACACACTTGGATAACATTATCCTAAAGTTCCTTGCAGTAGTGTAGCACATATAGTTAGAGCTATCCTCCTCCATGGAATTGACAAGCCAAGTCATAACCATGGAATTCTCAGCATCCCAGGTTGCATACGACGGATCTGTATTGGCTGGCTTTTGAGTAGCACCTGTCAAGTAACCAATTTTTCCTCTTTCTTTGATATACATCCGAATTGACTGTGATCAGCGAAAAGTTATCACCATTGAGACAAATGGTGGTAATTTGGATTGAGTGATTCGGAATTAGAGGAGACACGAGGGTTCTGGGTTTGGTTGACGGAGGGTTGCTTTGTAAAGGCTATTGTTTCCGACCTGGTGGAGGGTTGCTTCGTAATGGCTGCAAGAAGGGCTGCCTAAGGTTTAATCAGGAATCAAAAAGTTCCTTCTCTGGTACCTTAAAGAACGAGAGAATAGAGAATTAGGTTTGATACATAATACACAGAGTAAAGGTCTCTTCTTATAGCATGAAGAGATTTGGAAAAAAAAAAAAAACCAATTACAGCAAAAGGATCCTATTAGGAAATGGGTTTGACATTTCCAACAGCTCTTATTATCTATCATTTATCATTAGATATTAGTTTACCAATAGTTTTGCTTAAAGTGCCAAAAAATGGTTCTACAATATGCTGAAAGAGATCAATCCATGAACTGAGTTGTTAGTGGCACATAATTATGGAGACAGTTTTGTAGGGATACTGCAATTTGGATTTGAATGTTGGAGGTAGTAGTGCTGGGTTTTGTAGTTGTAGTTAAATCAGGTCGCGGTAAACTAGGATGAAGCACCATTTTGAGAGTTGAAGTTGGACTAGATCTTTGGGCTCAGAATTGCATTCTATTTTACTGGTTAGTTGCAAGTGCTGGTTAAAAGTAAAACACCAATCCAAAATCCAAAATCCCAAATTTTATTGAAATGAAGGGGAAAAAATTATGTGGAACTGTGCTGAAGACCAAATTTCTTTTTGCATTGAAAAAACTGAACTGCACGCAATCCTAATCTTGACTTTTTGAGACCCTTCTGTTTTATCTGGTTACAATTCTTTCTGACATGTTCACTTGTTACTGGGCCCTCATGTTGGAGCCAGAGATTTTTTTTTGTTGAAGCAATTTATTTCACACATAAAATAGAATAAACTAATATTTGTTCAATATCTGAATATACCCGATTAGGTATTAGAAGCCATATTAAGTTAATTGAATAATAGTAATGATGATGGTGAAACTAATTATCACAGCCCAAAATTGGACGCGGCACGGCACACTGCACCGACATGAAGCCCTCAAATATCGGATGTACTTATTTCAAAACCTTAGTGGAAAAAGTCTTTTTAGGGTACAGATCACTTAAAATCCCATGAACAAATTTTAAAAAAATATATGCATACATCAATGAGTTTACTTAAGAAAATACTCCAAATCCTAAAAAAATTGATCAAAGCAAATACTCCTAGTTTCCAAAGATTAGGAAACTAAACTCCTGAAGCTTGAACAAAACCCTTTAATCGAATTTCCTTAGTTCCAAAGCAAACTAATTATCTGAATTAGCAGGGGTGACCTGCATAATTAATAAGCAATTCTTTATACCCTTCTACTAGATCGAGCAAGCGTGGTTTTAACTATATTACTAGAGCACATGCAAATAGTCAAATATGAGTGTGCAAAACAATTTCATGGAGACAAGTAGTAATCATTCATCAAAAGTCAAAGAATGATTTTTTTTTTTTTAAGTTACACACACACAAACATTATGACCCATATTATAGCTTGTGGCACGGGATCTCAGCTAAGTGATATCCATGGTCCAAGACGAATATATTTGGAGCTAGTTCCTAGCACTAACAAAATCTCCAAAAGGGGCCCAAGCTCAACAAAAACAATATATATCCATGTCAAATTTCAAAAGTTCAATCTTTCTCATTCAGTCACAAAAACGATTTTATTTGTATCCTCGATCCAATTTATTTAAAAATACTCATTATCTTTCAAAAAGAGAATAAAAGTATTTTCTTTCCATTGTTTCAAAAATAAAAGGAATCTGAGACAATGAGTGAGCTTTGTCAAATCATTACCAATATTTTATTATACAATAAGGGTAACGAAAAAAAAAGTTAGATCCATTAAATTCTCAATATAGATATATGAGGAACTCATAAATTTAGCAACTTGTAAGGTAATAATTAACCTTACATGTGATTAGTTACTCAATTCCAAGAATCTGAATCTGGCTGCGATACTATCAGCAAATTTTCACCAAATGAAATAGTCACAGTTCTATTGCAGATTTGATTTGTGTGGTTAGTTATCTACAGTAAAATTTGGTTTCTTTTGATTGTCACCAAGAGATCTTGAGGTGGTGGTGAGTGCGTGTGGAAGGGGGTCTGACTGCACTGACAGGTGGGGAAATGAGGTCATGGGAAGGGGGCAAAAGGGTGTGTCATGATTGGAGTAAGGGGTGGTGGTGATAGGGAGTGGAGATGGTGGTGGGAGGTGGATGGGGTTGGTGGTAGTGGAAGAGGGAAATGGAGGTGATGGGTGGTAGGAAGGAGAATGGGGTGGGTTAAGGTGGTGTTTGGGGTAATATAGTTGAAACATGTTAAAAACTAGTTGATTCATTTTGTGAATTCTGTTAGAAACTATTTGATTTATTAACATTCATCTAGATCTGTTGTTATAAAGAATCAATTTGATTAATTTGCAATTTGGGTGTGAAAGTCATGAATCATGATGCTGAAGACCTCTCTATCTGGCATCCTGCTGTAAAAGAGATCTCTCTTTGCATAAATGTCGGGAGAGCTAAGATGGGGATTGCTTTTCATCAAAAGTTGCAATCATAGTGAACACATTTTAAATTTCTGATCTGTGTAATTTCACATCTGACATGTTTCTGTATTCATCATTTTTAGTGGTCTACCAGCAATTACAGGAGTATGAGCAAAAGATTTTTGGCTCAATTGAGAACAGCAGTATTGCCATGCCAAGTTTCTCATCATCCAGTTTGCCATCTTTCAGCTTTGGCTTCTCAAGGCCTAATGATCCAACAATTCCTGTTCCAGCTTTCAATAGTGCTGGTGGTACCTCAATTTTTTCCCGTGCCCCATTTGACATCCCTCCTCAGGAATTCACCTTTGGAGCCGGGCAGACACAGAAGAGCACCACAGATGACAGTACATTCAATGCCAACACAAATGTTCCTGCTGTTAATGATATTACCATGGGCGGTTCTTGACCGGTTGATTTCTCATAATGATGTTCATCTTAAAAATAATTATTGGTCCAAATCAAGCCCTCCGACTATGAGTTTTACATGAAGGTTATGTAAAGTGGGGAGAAATGCTTGGATTTGCAACACTCGAACTGATGGTCAGATGGTGCCCTTGATGAACTAGAGTGTATCACACGTCATCGCAGATAGTTCCCAAGTCTATAGATCACATAAGAATTTCTTTCTGAAGTCTGTTTTCCAGTATTGTTCTGATCATGAAAAGGGTAGCAACCATGTTTTATGACCTACCCCTGATTCAAGTGAATTTGTCGTCGATCACAAATCAGTGCCCTTCTTTTAAGCTCACAACATTTCCTGTTCTATAGTTATCAGTAACATAGTAACTGATGGCCAGTAACTTATCTTTGCTTGGTTATGTACTATTACCAAATTCATAACAATACTCAGTTTCAAATCAAATACAGGAGAAAAAACATTTTGCCCCCCTTGAATTTTATCCTTAGACTTGACTCGAAATCGATTAAACTCGTTTGAGTTCGACGTGTCAACTTAATAAATTAAGTTTGAATATATACTTTTATTCGATAAGGTCTGAATCTTATTTGAAATTCGGTTCGGTTAAACTTGATTAGTAGAAAAATAAAAATTTATTTAAAAAAATATATAAAAAGATTAAATTATTGAAGTTCGATTCATGTTTGATTTAATTAAAATTTATTTAAATTTAATTAAATTAATAATTAAATTAAATTAAAATATAATTTTTAAAATTCAAATCAATTTAGGCAATATACTTTACTAGTGTACATCCATACTAAACTAAGAATATTTGTACATCTGTTACCTCCCTAAACTACACCATATAGCAGTATCCCCTTTCATTGTTTCCTCTACCCAGCCAGCTCCAGCCTCCCATTCCCCAACCCCCACCTAAAGCACCGCCGCCACCTACTCCGAACACCCACCTGCCATCGGCCCACCCAACTCTGCCACCATCTCCCCAACTTCTGCCAAGTTCCTCATCTTTTTTTTTTTTTGATCTTCTTCCCCACCCATGTTCTTCCTCGTCTGTGGTGAGTTGGGGCAGGGGGTGCTGTCCTTGAGTGGGTGGGTGCGTGGCGTGTGGAGATAAAAAATGAAAAAAAAAAAAAAAGAACAAAGATATTTTGTTGTGTAAGGTGTCAAAGAATAAAACCATTTCCAGTTGTTGTAAGTTTTAAACGTTGATTATGATGAATTAAACACAATAACAAATTATAGGTGTTTTCAATAAAAAAATGGTAAGTCTTCCATAATAGCATTCATATATGTCACCACAAACCTCACTTTTTAGTATAAAATTATTTTATTGTGAAGATATTAAGTATGGATATACAATGTTAGCAGGGGTGGGTGTGGATTCTTGGCATGGAAAGAACCTACCAATGTGTCCCAGAACAAGGGTGGTGATTCTTGAGCTGGAGCTGTGTTCATTTCCGTACATTTTTGCCTTCTGTGTTTTTTTTATTTTTTTATTTCTCAAGTTCTGATTTTGCATACCCTTTCGCAACTTCTCCTTCTGGTTTATATATAGTAGAAACAGAGTGCACCAAAATCCATTTTTAAATTTATGGGCTTTTAATTTTCCTTACCCAAGTTACTAGTTAAATTTTCCCCTTTAAATCTTGATAGTTTTGTTTTTGTTTTTTTTTTTTCAAAGTAAAGATGATAAGAAGGGGAATTTGTCAAAATTCGAAATTCGACCCGTCAAGGGTTTTAAGAACTCGTCCCGGTCCTATTAAGTTTGGGTTAAACTCTATTGACTCATTTTATAATTTATAAAATATTAAAAAATATATTTTTAAAAATACCACAATTAAAATTTTCTAAAAATTATATATTTTTTAAAAAATTAATATTACATAAATATATACATATTAAAATAAATAATAAATAAAAAAATTAAACTGAGTAGGTTGGGGACGATGCAGGTTTGATAATAAAAAATCAAGATTCAATCGGATCCTTTCATAATTTTAAAAGTTTACATCAAATAGCATGAGGCCGAATTTGAATCCGTCCAATTATTATTTCTATTTTCAAATCTGACTTAAATGCCAATGTGATAGGCATGAGCTAATTTTATCCAAAAGTTAAGCGAAAATAGGGCTTGGAACTAAAATTGCAAAATTTTTAAAGAAGGGAAGCCATAATATTGGGACCAAAATTGTAAGTCATGGTAACAATTTTCATACCTAAGCAAAGTCCTGTGCTTTTTAGCAACTTTTGTTTCAGCTTTAATGTATCAATAAGTAGGAAAATAAGAGACATAACATAAAATCAACATGAAAACTTACACAAAACAAACATATCAAACTTAGTTAAATAAACAACACAATAAAAAAACAAATAAAGCTGCAATAGAGTTCCAAAAAGCAAAGTTCTAATGAAGAATTCGGATTTTGGAATTTTCATATGATGAAAAAACCACAAAAAAAAAGGGGAAAAGAATTAGAAAGCTAATTTTTGAAATATAAGATGCGTGAGAAAATAAGTTAATTTTTGGAGGAAAAAGAAAAAAAAAAACAAAAATTGAAAAGCCTATATTTCGGATACTTGACATCTTCATAACTAGATAACACATAAACATTAGAAATATTCCATAAGATGTGAAACCAATTATGGATTCTACAATAACCTTACAAAAATAAAATAATAATAATAATAATAATAAATTGGCACATAATAATTATATGGGCTAGGGTTGGCTTATATAATTGTTATATAAAAAAATGGAAAATAGAAATATGAACTCCTCTATTATTGTTGTTGCTGTTATAATTTTTTTTCTTCTTTTAAACGAGGATAGTTGAATGTGTCCCAACTCCGCTCCAAATTCTAAGCGTCAATGTCATGTTGCACCCCATGAGAAGAAACCTTTGGTAGATATGTGGTGGCCAACACGGTGGCGGTACTGGTGGCTCAGCCTCGATGGCAAGCCCCTAGTGTAGTTGTTTGCACGCTGGGGTGGCGACTTCTGTTTTGGAATACCATCAGGTAGCAAAACACCGTAATTTAGGAATTTGTTGCCCTCTGCTGGTGTTGAAAGAAATGCACATACCACCACCAGCACGGCGGCGCACACCACCACCGCCGTCCTTGCCATGTTTAACTTGACAAGGTTTCTTTTGATTTAATTAGTTGGGGAAATGATAATCCTTTTTCTTTTTGTTTGTGATTGTTCTTGTGATTTATGAATTTGCCCATCCATTGATTTATTTCTGATGGACTTAAATAGGTAGTTCAAGAGAACCGTTCAATTATGATTTCTTGTGGAGGTGAGAGCCTTACAAAAAAATTTAATATCATCCTATACCTGAAAATAATAGAGCCCATTTGTTTTTATTTTTTAGATTGTTTTTATATTTTTTAAGTTTGAAAAAAAATTATTAAATTTTCGTATAAAAATAAATATATATTTGAATTAGTTGTGTGGAAATATTGACTGTACAGGTATAGGAATTTGGTTTATGATTTTTTTATGCGTGAAAAAAATGATTTTTAAAATGTATTTGGTTATGATATTTTCAAAAAATAATTTTTATGTGATAATAATATTTTAATATAAGAATGATAATTTGTGGGTTCTGTATTATTCTTTGTGTCCGTGGGAGAATTTAATTTGATGTAGGTCCATTATTTCTTTATGTTACATTAGTATTATTATGAGTAGATTTTATTTTTTTTTTTTTTAAATTGGTAGAACATTATTGTGATGCGAGTCCTATTTCAACAAATAGGAATTGTAGTCTGAACATGGCATCACAAGAAATGGACATTTTCAATTTCTAACTGTAACGAAAAAGACTCTTATGAAAAATGGATAGAATAAATATATTTTTGAATTTTTTAAAAAATAGAAATTGTGAAAATACCTTTTGAAACTATCATGTGGATTGTATAATTTGATAAGATGGTACTTATACCATGTCACTTGTCACAAATAGTCTTTTTTGAGAGTTATCACCTTATGTTAATTACCAATGTAAGTGAGATGACAAATACCAAATATGTTATTCAATTCCACTTTAGTGATGATAAAATATGTGTTGCAATTTGCAAAGATCTTTTAATCTTCAAAAATAACAAAAAGGGACAGTGATAATTATTTCAACAATTACAGTTATTGTTTTTCCCAATAATATGGTGTTGTTGCATGTATGCTTTTTTTAATTAGTCTATGTAATTAACTAGGGTTGATGCCATTTTTTATTTTTGAAAATAAAAATTTCATTGAAAATTAATACAATAATAGATTTTTTTGACATATTTAATGTTGAATGTTTACTATCTTTATTAATATATTTGTTGCCCAAGGTAATTTTATTAAAATGTGGTTAACAATTCTTTTAACTCGAGTTTATCAAGATAACAAAAGCAAGAGAACATAGTATACCAAAATATTAACCGCTTTGAAGTTTTCTATACCAAAATAATAAATATGCGTAGAAGTAGGAATGAGAACAAATAGAACCATAAAAAAATATGCAATTAATGGTTCACTAAAAGTTCTCAACAATAAAACTACTAATACTATAATAGCATACATAATAAAGTTGCTTCTCCTCAAGACCTTAATTCACCTCTTCAATGCAACCAAAAGCAAAGTATCTCTTAAGACATATATTTTCTTGTAGGTAGCAACCAAATCAAAAAACTATTAAACAAACAATTAGATGAAATTAACAATGGCTACATCGAGACCAAGATTCATAGTTTTTTTGCTGATGACAATCTTGGCATGCTTCGTCCTAATAAGAGAGGCCCATGCAGAGAAATGCGATCCTTCACTATCCCAAGAAAGTTATGATGATGGACCAACCCTAGAAATGATATTGTATCCACTCATCACGATTCCGTTGAAGATGATGATCATGATGAAAACTTGAAGGAGTTTGAGGAGCAAGGCCAAGAACTTGATGATGATAAGCCACAAGTCATTGTTTTGGGACACTAAGACACACCCACACATCACCACCTTCTTTCTTCTTCTAATGGGAACTTTATAGTTTAATCTTTTTAATTATTGGTTTCATTGGTAGATTGATTGGTCTTATGTTCAATAATTTGGGTTGTATTCAACGTATTCTTTAGCTCGATTCGTTTTACAACACTATAATTTAGTGTATGTCATATCTTTTAATAAAATATTATTGTAAGCATTTATTTACAATTTGTGTATAATTATCTCAAAATTTTCTCTTTAATTATTTTAAATAACATGATATTTTGTACCAAAAAAGCATCTCCAATAAGTAATTAGCATTTAGATGCTAAATTTTGTGGTTATATATTTAAGAAAAAAACTTAAAAGTTGAAAATTTAGACTGTTTCTTTTCCCTCTTGGACAGAGGGAATAAAGAAAATATATTACCACTTAAAAGGGTATATCAATAATATTGTTGTTATCACCAAAAATGGAACCCTATAAAATAGGCATACAACTTTAATAATCATGTTATTTGGCTTGGCTGTCTCAAATTCAACCTAAAATTCAAAAAAACCAAAAAAAAATAAAAATAGTTGATTGATGGTATGTGGGCCTTTTTTGTGAGCTGGAGATGGAGATGGACGAGTTTTGTACAAATTATTGAATTTTTATTTTAAGTACCAAGTTTGTCTGCAAAAGTAAAGGACACATTTTCTTAAATGCGAAACCAAAAAGTGAAAAAATTGATTATCATTTATGTGTGCCTGTAATACTTCAAAAAAACCCATTTTCCATGCATATAATAATAATTTTTGGCATTCAAAAATTTTATATTCTATCAGCATCGAAAATATTAACTAAACACGATACATGGCACCACACTATGCATTCAAAGAAAAAATGAAACACAATCTTTAGACAATCTGCAACCACTAAAAAGTTGGAAAACAACATTTATAAATAAAAGTTTATAGGGACCAGTTGATGATAACATTATTGTTTCAGAAAAGTATATGGTCACTAAATGGCCTCCCTTTCAGATGAAGTTTTGAATGCATGTTTGTGTGGGACTATGAGTTTGTCATTGTCACCAACATTTTGCATCATTAATTTTGAGATTATTACACACTTTATATGGTAATAATTATGAAAAAAAAAAATTGTGGCATCCAATTATGGACTATGGTTGCTGCTATGTCAGATATATTTTACCTTAAAAAAAAATAAAAAATAAATAAACATTCATTGTCACAAGATTGATCCAAAATTTGTTATTTTGCAATAAATGACCAAGGTACATAAGTCCTTCTAAAGACAAGATCCAACTAATCATATAATAAATAATTATGTTTCACATAATTTACGTCTCGTATTATGAATAATTGCATCTTGTGTTATGAATAAGTTGGTGTGGCAAATCCAAGGCATCAAACGCAAGTTTACGGCCTTATAATTTGCCATTTACGTTTAAGTTGAAATCAATCATATGACAAGTAAGTTACTAGCATTCAAAATTATTAATTTGTTCCTTAGTCCGGCATCCATTGCCTCCCTCATCCTAATAATTTTTCTCAATATTTTCTTTAAAAATCAAACAAGTTTGAAATTTTGAATAAATTTCCATAATTTTGTTTTACTTTGTGGTAACATTTTTCTTTTCTCATCAAAATACTCCAAACCCTAAAAACCAACCGAAGAAAAATATTTTAGTCAGTACATTTCTCCCTAAAATCTAAAATCCAAAATCCAAAATCCAAACACAACCTTAAAACTGCACCAGCAGATGCATTTCCTCCCTGCCAACCCACATACCAACCTCTTGAACTCACAGCAAGCTTCTCATTAATGGCAATAAAAGCTCTCCTCAACTCCCTAACAAAGAAATATTTACTCATCTAACCATTAAATAACCCCCAACAAACTTTCTCATTTTCATATTATTTTATTCACCTATATGAACTCTTTCACAGGCAACCAAATATTTCTCCAAAAAAAAAAATGGCTTCCCTCTTTGCACCAGCATGTCTTCTTTTACTCATTATGGGTGGCGCCGCCGCTGAAGTCCCTGCGGTGATCGTGTTCGGAGACTCCTCGGTTGATGCGGGCAACAACAACCAGATATCCACGGTGCTGAAGAGCAATTTCCAGCCATATGGCCGTGACTTCTTCGGCGGACGGCCGACGGGGAGGTTCTCCAACGGCCGTATACCGCCGGATTTCATCTCCGAGGCTTTCGGGCTGCGGCCATTTGTGCCTGCGTACTTGGATCCACAGTATAATATATCGGATTTTGCTGGTGGGGTTTGCTTTGCTTCTGCTGGTACTGGTTTTGACAATGCTACTTCTAATGTGCTTGTAAGTGCTCTACAAGCAATTTTGTGTTACTTTTTATCTACTTCATTATATATACATATATATACTCTTTATTTATTATTATATATATGTATATATATTTAAGAAATATTTGCCTCGAGTGTTCAATAATAAACGATAAAAATCATGTCAAAATTTGTCTAAATATATTTGTCTTGTACTAAAAAAGATGGATATTTAAAAAATTGACATAAACTAACAAGAAATATTCAAACTAAAATCATGCCTTACATTCAATATGGCAAGATGTTTTGCTCTTCTTCTAATTCAATGATAAATTTCCAATGGTTCCTTTATTTACAAAGTCTATTAAGTAGACAACAAAAAGTCTTTGAATGTAAAAATTAATGTATTTTTTTTATATTTACAATTTTAATAAAGGATATATTTCTAATAAAGTGTCATATATTCGACTTTTCTTACTCAGAAAAATCAGACACGACATTATTTATGACACATAACATATGTTTGTGTGTGTGTCTCTCTCTCTATATTAATTTATTAAAGTGAATACTGGTCCCCAATTATTCCAAAGTTATTCGTTAGAGGTGCAATATGCTTAACAATAAATTATATTTGGCTCGTATATATATATATATGTGTGTGTGTGTGTGTGTGTTTGCAACATTATGATGAGTGTGTTTAATTTGCACTTGCAGAATGTGATACCACTTTGGAAAGAAGTGGAATACTACAAGGACTATCAGAACAAACTGAAAGCCTACATAGGTGATACAAAAGCCAATTCTATAATTAGTGAGGCTCTCTATCTGATCAGCTTAGGCACAAATGACTTCCTAGAGAACTACTACACTCTCCCAAGCACGCGGTCCAAATACACGATGGACCAGTACCAAGACTTCCTCATTGGGACTGCAGAGAAGTTTGTGAAGGAGATCTACAGCTTGGGAGCCCGGAAAATGTCGTTAACCGGGCTCCCGCCGATGGGGTGTCTGCCCTTGGAGAGGACCACAAATTTTGTCAATGGGAATGGAGATGGATGCATGGATGGATACAATGATGTTGCTCTGCATTTTAATGGAAAGTTGAGTGGTTTGGTTAAGAAGATGAATGAGGAGATGCCTGGGATTAGGATGGTTTTCTCCAACCCTTATGCTGTTTTTATGCTCATCATTCGGAGACCTTCTAAGTTTGGTAAGTTGGATACATCAATTTTCTTGCGTTTATATGTTATACGCGAACTTGATAAAATTTTCTATTGCAAATTATATTATATCATCTATTGCATCGTACATATTGACGTCACGTGTACACTTTGCATATAAGATTTTACACACAACGAATAATTAATGCAATGTAATAGATGATTTATTATGATTTGTAATAGAAAATCACATCTGTCAACATAGGGGTAAAAGAATTAATCAAGGAATTTAATTTTGTGTAAGTTGACTTCATAAAGTGTGTTTAATGGTGTAGAAACTATTACATAAGTAAAAGTACAAATATTAAACTTATACAAAGATGTAAATTGAGTGTGACATTAAAATGTGACTTTGATTTTGAGTCATGGTGGACATTAGATATCATATATCATTTTGGGCCATGGAATTAATAGGTAGTTATTAGTGCATGTTATATATGAGGTGGTATAAATGATGAGGGTGGTGGAGCCTCTAAAACAATTTCTCTAATGTGCTAACAAATTAATTTCATTAATTGAGGGTGACAATTCTTAGGACATAGGATATAGTTGACAATATTGAATGCTTTTATGCATGTAAACAATAATAAAAGAACTTTGAAATTTGAAATTGTTAATTAACATTGGAGATTTTATAATAAACATTATTTTCAAATTAGTTGATGTGATAATAATTAATTTGTTGTCCCCATTGGAAAAAGATTTCTAACTACCCCAATGAATTATGAATATATTTTGGTATTTAATACAAGATAAATCGAAAAATCGGGATTGAGAGGTTTTTCCATAGTTGAATATAAGAAAATTTAATAAAAAAAAGAAATAGTAAATAATTACCTTGAAATTCATATATTTTTTTACCATATTTTAAAAAATAAACATATTTCTTAATGATAATAAATTTGTTCCTCTAGTTATTTTAGAAGTAGTATACAAGAGCTAAATGTAATAAATTAGCACTGCCATGGGATGGCATTTTGATTACTTTATAAGTGAGTATAAGGAATTTTTATTATAATTAAAATTAATTATTTTTAAAAAATAATAACAAATACAAAATAATTACTAACTATGTCTATTGTATTGGAGTATCACTCGACGCCCTCACCTTATGAGTGTAGGTCATGATAAAATAGTATCATAATAAATTCTTTTAATAATTTTTAACTAATCATTTTCCTAAAACGAGTATGAAGTAGCCCATTAGGCCACGTGGGCTCGGAGCACGACATTAAATTAGGATAGTGAATCAATAGAATATTTTAATTTTCTTTTATCATTATTGTGGAATATATATATATATATATTATATATACTATTCAAAATATATGCTTTTTAATTGAGTATTTTTTTCTTTTTTTTTTTTTGTGGAAATATTGACAGGGTTTGAAGTGGCATCAGTTGCATGTTGTGCCACAGGAATGTTTGAGATGGGATACCTATGTGATCAGTTGAATCCATTTACATGTGCAGATGCAAACAAATATGTATTCTGGGATTCTTTCCACCCGACAGAGAAAACAAATCGGATTATAGCTGATTACTTAATGAAGCATAGTTTGCATGAGTTTTTATGAATATTTACTGCACTTTTTCAATAAATATTTTCTTTCATTTGCTCTTATTTTCTGTTAAAATAGAGCAGATACTACTGTTAGATTGCTTCCTTAAACGGTACACTTAGTTTATGAATTATTACTTGTGTCCTATAAATTTATATTTTCATGTATGTCTCAAACGATAGTGGCTGCAGTTCTCATAATCGTTTAAAAATAGAGTATTATACACACACACACATATATATATATATATGTTTTTTATTTACTTTGTTCCATGGAGAGCTTCTAGTGAGATTTTGCATACACAATGCTATTTTTTAATTATGCCAATATTGATGGAGCTTGAGAATTTATCAACTAGTAGAATTGTAGAGATACAAGAGCATTTCACCAATATATTGATAATAATGGCCCTTACATTTTAAACATTGGCATATAAATATATATATATATATATTAGAAATTACCTTTGATATTGAGTAGCGTGCAAAAATGAGACAATTCTAATTTTGTTATATGTACAATCTGATAAAGAAGATGTCGTCTTGATTTATATATATACATTCATGTCTTGGAGGGAGTTGGTAGCATTTGAATTTAAATACATGGGACTACCCTATAAAACTCCCTCGATCTTCCTATCTTATAAAAAGACTTCCACATGCAGAAAATAACCAATACATGAAGAATTACGTTCGTATTTCCATCCAATTTAGAGGGTTTTATAAATAAGAGATAATTTGATCATTATTCTTGAAAAACTTACTCGCTAATTGGAGCGTTTGGATTGTAGCTATGAACTTCTTCTATTTGTAACCAAGTTTGAACATTAGTAAATCATATAATATGACGAAAACATGTATAATTCAAGCAAAGTAAACGGATCTTATATATAAAAATTTCTTAAACTTACATCACATAAATGTTTATAATTTCCGTTATATATAGACTTCTACACTAAGTGCGAGATATTTCTTTTACTTTCGTACTTTTCTTAAATACTATGAGGCTCCATTTTACAAGTAATTTCTCACTTTATTCAGTATTAGACCACTTACCTCAAATTCAATTTCTCACTTTGTTATGTAATAAGGATCTACCTCAATTTCTCTACTGACATTGACAAACCCTTAAACTATAGTCCTTAAAATTCTCACATCAATCACTCAGAAATTAAGTAGCAATCTAACTAGCACCTCCATTTTGGTTGAAGCTTTAAATGCAAAGGCAAATATTGTCAAAATCTGCCACCTTTTGCTTTCAAACAAGTGCAAAAATCTAGCACACATGCACATATGATGCCCAACCTCCCAATAATAGTTCTTAATTGTGTTCGGTGGGAAGGTGACCAACACAAAATTATTATAAAGATTTTTTAAATTAATCAAAATCAAGATATTAAAATAATATATATATCTTTTTGGCATTCAATGCAATACCTCTTTCGGAAAATTAAAATAATTTCTCAGATATATTCTATATATGGATATGTTACTTTAATAAAGGCCGTTATTGATTAAAAAAGTACAATTTTTTAGATAAATTTGTGCTCGCTTATCATTTCAATCTACCTTTTATGGGTAATTTGCTATTTATATCCTGGTCTAGTCACTGATATACTACACAAAAACACATCATACTTCATAATTTTGTTTGTGCCCTAACCAAAAAAAAAAAAAGATTAAAATATAATTAACCTACATGATATTAAGAAATTATCGCATCAAAATTGAATTTCCAATTGCTATTGCTGACAATCAACTAGAAATTCAAATCCAACCCGGTTCTGATATGATCCATTTATTTATTTTTTTTAAAATTATCATATATATATTTATATGATATATTTTTTAGATAATAGATATTTTAGAAAATTTTAATAATATTATTTTTAAAATATAATTTTTAATATTTTTAAATTATGAAGCGGACCTATACCTACTAAGTTTGGGTTTGGAACGGCCTTTAAAAATTTTAGCAAGTCAAATTTCAGGTTCAGACAATTTCAGGCCAAACTCGATCCATTATCATTTATAAACAAATTAGTTGATTTTATAAATATTACACGCGGTGCATTTGTATCGAATATAATATTTATTATTTAAGTATTATATTTTTTATAAAATAAAATAATTAATAATCTTTGATACACCCAATACATTATTCAATGAGTGTAACATGAATTGTATCCAGAAAGACAGTAGAAAAAAAGGGAACTCGTCGCTAATATTGCATTCTTCCACGCATGTGATTTCTATATGATACCTAGGGGTGGGTTTGTAATTTTATATTGACGTTAAATGGTAAAAGTCCCTAGAAATATGGTAAAATTGGGATTTTGTCAAGGTTTTGGATTGTTTATCTTCATTTTTTGTTAGACATTTTTTAATGATATTTTTCTGGATAACAGTGCTTAGTTTGCGAACATGCCTAATATAATATTATAAATAATAAATAAATATTATTGTAAACAATTAATAAAAATCTGTTAAAGTCGTCATTTATTATGATTTAAAAATTTATTTATGGACCTTTTTGCCCTTCCTTTGACGAGTATTTTGACCAAAAAGTGGTCAATATACTTTTTTGCCAAATTTAATGCAGTTCATGGGTGAGTTTTGATATTTTTCTTATTTGAGGGTGGAAAGTGATCCATTAACATGTAATTGGGGGTGCAAAGTGCAAATTACCCCTAAATCACAGACACAAACGTCTTATTATCCGCTGGAGACTTCCCCACAGTCGATACAGTGGGACTCTCCAGATGGACGTTCTCTTCAACACCATAAACGTAAAAGATCTTCTCTCGTCGCCGGAATCACCCTCATCCCCGCTATCGGCGCCGGATCTCCGCCTCCTTATCTCCCGCCTCGACGCCCACTCCCTCCGAATCAAATCCACCGTTCAATCGTACCTCCTCTCCCACCACGCCGACTTCTCCTCCCTCTTCTCCCAGTGTTCCGACGTCGTTTCCAAGTCCGAACACCTATCCGATGACGTCGTAGCGCTGCTGAATCTCATATCCGATCAGCCGATCGAGGCGGATGTCGGAAGGATCGTTCGAGAGATTGTGGAGAAGAGGCGGGAGGCCAGGGAGAAGAGGGAGATTCTGGAGTTTGTTGGGGTGGTTTTGGAATTACATAGGAAGTTGGGGGTGGTTAGGGATGATGTGAAAAATGGGAGAGTGGTGGAGGCTGCGGAGGGGTTGAGGGAGTTGAAGGAAGCCCTTGGAGTGAAGGGCAATGGTGATACTGAAGCGGCGGTGGAAGGTGAGCCGGAGGTGTACTGGATTCTCAAAAAACAGTGGACCGACTGTTTTGAGGAGGTAATTAAGATTCTTTTCTTTGGTTATATTATCTTTCTGTTGATAAAGTCGACATGGAGGTAGCTCTATATTGTTGTCATATTAGTTAATGAATTAAGTGTTTCAGGTATAATTCTACAATATGGTGTTATGTTGGGAAATTACTTCCATTTGTTGATTGCACCATTGGAATTTATGGTAAGATAAAAGCTATGATGCAAGCATACTTCTAAAAGGGAGTCATACCCGTGTCGGATACCCAGATAGGACCTCTTATTCGTGTCCAATTTTTTAGAACATGTCCTAAAGATTAAGAAAAAATATAACAAAAACTCATGTCTGACACTTTTGACCTGTCTTAACACTAGTAAGAGACAAATTATGTGGTACAAAAATATAAAAATTAATAATGTCATAAATTTGATTGTGAAATTTTATATTATGATATTGTCAAAAGTTTTGCTCTACTTATATTACTTGCGTTTTATTAATGCTTTTGGTATACACATAGTCTATAACTTAGTTTTCTTCTTACCATAACATTATTAATGTAATTCTGTTTTACACAAATTACTGAATTTTATATATTTACTTTTCTCAATCTAAATAAAATTAGTTAACATACAAGCCTTATCGTATTCTTTTCTTTTTCTATATCTACCGTGTCGCCGATCCGTATGCGCATATCTTATCTGTGCATTTAAAAGTATATTAAGATTCTTCAGAAAATATGCTTTCTGTATTTCTGAATTCACCAGCAATTTTTGCTCATGCAACCCATTTACAAACTCTGTTATGTTGTTTGTGGTTAATTCTTAAGCAGCTTAAGTGACTCACAACGTTTGTTGCATTGTTTAGTAGTAGTGTGGTTTGTTGATGCTAGCTTTATCCGAGAATAGTTACTTCAGCTTTTTAATATTGCCACTGCCACTGGACAAGCTCAATAGTGCTGCCAACAAGATCTGTTGCATATATGGTGTTGTGACGGACAAATGCCTCAAAGAAAACTGGTTCTCAAGCCATACAGAGTCTAGGGAAAACTTAAAGAAGGAAACAAAATGTGGAGCAAACATGGAGAGAAAAGTTTACTGGACTTAATCAGTTCATATTTGCAATTTTTATGCCTTGAGTTGAATGAAAAGTTTACTCCTCTATATTAAATTTTTGCCTTGTTTATGGCATAACTTGAGCTTTATATTTTGGATCAACGGTGAGTAACTCCATGGTGATTTTATCGAATTTTATGATTGTTCTTTAGAGCCATTCGATTTGGATGTAGATTCAAGAGCTGCTTTTGAGGTTTATGGAGAATGCTGTGCGATTTGAGCAGGAAGGTAATGCAGTTCATGTAAAGTATCAGACAACTATGAATGGAATTGATGGGCTAGAGCTTTACACTGTTTTGCAAGCAATGCATGTGAGTTAATGTTAACTAATTAGCAATTGAAACTTCATCCTGAATTTCAGAAACATTCTCAGTTTCATTCACATTGACAAATTTCTCAGCAATGTGTTATTACGCATGGTGTTTATGTAGGTTGCTGGCATCCTCAATTATGGGCTTGCTAAAATTGCAGATTTGATTACTAAATATGTTCTTACTCCAATAGTGAGTTGTACTGCAACTCCTTCATTTATAGAAGAAATCAATCAGGACTTGGGGCATGTCCCAGACGCAGTTCTTAAAATGGTTCCATCTGTTGATCCTGAGGTACTTTTTATGAATATGGCATCCATAATTAGTATTCTCATATATCTTGTAAATTTGTACTTTACATACTTCATTGAATGAGACAAACTATATGCTCATAGCTTTGAAATTCTTATATTTCTGTGTCCATCCAATCTTCTTTATATTCGCAGGGCAAGAAGGTGGATGGTGAAATCATGTACTCTAACATTGTTCAAATCATTGAATTCATCAACAAATTCTTATGCTTTGAAAATGGTTCTTGGATGCGCTGTTTTGGAAGATTGACTTGGCCAAGGATGTCAGATATGATAATTTCAAATTTCCTTTCCAAGGTTTGTTATTATTTTTTTGGACTGCCTAATAAATGCCAATGTTAGGACTTCTCTAAAGAACTGTGTGAAGAAAAGATGTGGATTCTCTAACATGCTGTTTGCCTTAGTGAGAAGTAATAGCACCTCAAAAGCATCAATTAGTATGCCACATTATATTGAATGAGTGGGTGAGGAAATGCAAGCAACTAAATTGCACGAACATGTTTATCGCGCACATATCAAAATGTTGTATAATATTTATTTTTTGTGAATCTTGTGTCTTTTTAATTGGTATATTGTATCAAGCATGCTTAAAATCCCTTTTTGTTGAGCCTAGCTGCAGCGACATCTTTATCAATGTAAAACTCGTCATAAAATACCACTCGTTCAATGGAAAGAGAAACAAATGCAATGAGAATAAAGATGAGTGTGCACAGGATTTACATGTTTTGTCCAAATATTGCGAATCTCCGCAAGTATTACAATATGACGAAAGTACCAGTGCAAGTGCAAAATTACGTCCTTTTGATTCTTAAATTAAGAGAGACAACTCCGTATACCCTCTTGACCTTATTGGAGAACTTTCCCCTTCTTCTTGTGAAGCGGGCATCCTTCTGGTGTTATTCCTACGTTCCAGGAACTTTGCTGAGTCATCTCTCTGATGTCCCTTCAAGCCTATATATACAGTGAGAAAGCAGGTATTGGATGTGACCAACCTAACAGCAGGAGTTGTTGGCCAAGTCACTTGTCACACAAAGATTGGAACAACAAGACTAGTAATTCTCAGTTGGCCAGGAATTTAGTCTCCCATGAGTGTTTCGCCATGGTTCTTCTACCACTTGCCTAATAAACTCATTATCCCTTGTTATAAAGGTGCTTATCACAGGCTGAAGTCGATGAAGAGTGAGACTTGTATATTTTCATAATAATCAGCTCGAGTGCCTGCGTGGTGGAATTACCAGATGACATACAAATAATCCCATTTTAATGTTTATAGACTATATGAGATTTGTGATTTCAATACGGAATTTGGATTATTGATCTGACAGACTGGAGCAACCAGTTGGCTAAATGCTAAAGGATGTGATTCTAGAGGTAACAGACATGAAAGAGTTCTGTACTATATTGTCTTTTGCCAGTGAAATGTCCATAATTTTTCACTAAAAACCATTTGGATTTCTAAAATTACAAAAGAGAACTGATCTGTTAGTTAATGATCACATCCTACTCATGTTTATTAGTCAGGAGCTGAGCTTTCTGCACCTAGGGGAACGCATTCAGGACACAAAGCTAAAAGAGAAAATTCTGTTGCAATATAGCAGTTCCAGTACCATCAGAAGTAACTAACTTGATTTTGTAGCTAATTACAGGGTTATTATTAGTTTTTGCAGTAGAATTGTCTGCTTCGGAAGAGACCAGCCTTAGGGTTGTGCTTTCTATATTATTCAACAACTGGCAGCAATTTTTCTTCTCTCCTGTATCAAAGACAGATTTTGCAATATGGATTCTGCTTGTTTTGCATCACATTGTGTAAAACACTCTGTTTGAATAGGCAAAGACGAAAGACAGTCTTTAGTTGTCAAAGAGGACTACTGCTACATTCTAGGACTGCAAAGTCAAAATGCTATGTTTGTAGTAGTGGCTTAAGCATATACCATTACTAGCATTGTAATGTACTTTGGTGCTACGAAAGTTCTACGAAAGTGACTTTATTTATGGTATATTGATAACAATTTAAATAGAAATCCCTTTTTTTTTTTTGTGGGGTAGAATGTATGTATATCAATCCTATAATTCAAAGAAGTTTGTACTTGGTGCACACCAATATAATACTCCCTCTGTCCCTAAATTATGTGGATAATTTGACACGACACAAGATTTAGATGAGAGTTGAAAAAGTGTTTTAAGTTTTATGTATTTTTTACTATCACCCATATAACTAGTGGTTCAGAGTTAGTAGTGTCATATTAGTACTTTTATTGAAAGAATACTTTTGGAATTAAAAAAAATTTCCTCTATGTTTGGATAATTTTAAGCAAATGTTTTCTAAAATATTTTCTGGAAATGATATGAAAAGATTGCATTGGTGAATGTGTTAAAATAATAATGTGTTTGGATTAGTGAGTTATGAAGTTTGACCATTAAGTTGGCATGTTGATTTAACCATTTACTTTGAGAAAGCACGTTCAGTTTACTTGTTTTCAAGTGTAAAATAAGGAGTGTTTTCTGTAGGATTTTTGAAAAATATTGTATAGGCTTTCAAAATAGAGTTGAAAATTAGGCGTTAAAAAAGTGTTGTCTTTTGAAATGTTTTAAGAAAATATTTCCTGAGAATATTCCAAACCAAACATGTCTTCTTGAAAACGTAAATTCATTTTGTGGTAATGACTCCAAACGTAACTTTTTCTATTTTTTAGGAAATGGAGCCTTATTTTGGGACGTCTCAAAAAGAAATGAGAGCAATAAATTTGGGATAGAGGGAGTATTTCCTTTAGTTTGGAAAAAATAGTTAAAAAAAATGCGAAGTTTTTCAAATTGGAATTTTATCAGTTTCATACACGTTATGGTCATGATATCCCCCATTTTGAGTTCAGGTTGTGCCTGATGATGCTTCCAAGCTGGCTGAGTTTCAGGAGATCAGGAAACTGACAATTGATTTTGAGACAGCTTTAAAGGAACTAATGTTCATATCTCCATCTGACATCAAGGATGAGAAGCTGAGCAAATTTGCTGACAACGTTGAGGTTCACTTTGCATCAAGAAAAAAAGTTCAGATTTTGGCTAAGGCCAGAAATATGCTTCTACAATCTAATTTCAGCCTTCCTCAAGTGAGTACATAATTGAAATCTTGTATTTATCAGCTGTCATTGTCTTTGCCATTCAGCCATCAAATTTTCCTGCAGGACTCTATTATGAGAATTTCGGGGGTAAATAAGGAAGAACTTGCTGAAGATATCTCTAATCATGTTGTTTTGCTGTTCTCGTCTGAGAAATGTGTGGTGTCTGAAGCGGCTAAACAGCTCATGGAGCTTGTGCATCAAACCCTTAAGGTTAGTTAACTACAATCCCAATATCTATTTTTCTGCTGCAGTTGTACAATTACAACTGTTAAAAGCCACCATGCAAGTCTGCCTCAGCATGTTCCTCAGCCACCATATTTATTTCTTTCTTTTCAAGCAACCTTTCACTAAATGTAACTGCACTTCATGAGCAATGAGCTACGTGATTTGTTGTGGCTTAATCTCTGTTGCAACCAAAATATCCAGCAACCTGTTTTCTTGAACCTATCTCATGAACACTGCCATTGATATTTTAACACCCATTGCTGAAACAGTATGGCTATTGAATCTGTATCAAACATATCAATATCTCAAAAATTCCATTTGATAGATGAAAAGTAGACACTTTAATCTAATTTGTTTTGAAGTTTCCTCATATTGAATTACCACCTCATTTAATAACATAACCTATTAGAGAGCAGATGTCTAAAAACACCCCATCTAACACGTAAGTTGTATTGTTTTTCAAAGCCAAGTAAGTGGGTTATATTCATCATTGGGTGGCAATGAGAGTTGAACTCAAAACCTTCCCTTTGTCAAGCTTTGGTACCATATTGAAGGACCAACTCATCTAGAAGCTTAAATTATTAGAGAGAAGAGACATTTAATATTCAATGTCTCTAACACCTTGAGACCAATTTTCTATGTTGGTAGCATTAAGGTTAATTATTTTGGAGTTTATTCAAATGACTTCCAAAGTTTGGTGGTTGTTTGAATGTTCATGAGGTAGGGATTTGTAGAAGCAACAGTGGAGGCAACTTTTGGGGGTTGTTTAAATTTTTCATTATTTTTTCCCCTAAATTTTCATATCTTCAATTTTATGGATTCTTTGGTGATGGTGGTCGTCTTGGTGGCTTTGGAAGTGGGTGACAATGAAGAACTCAAAAGAAAATGTACGAAAAGGATTTCACGGAAGAAAAATTAGTTGATAGATAAAGAGTGGTGGCTGCAGCTGGTGGATTTCAATGAAAAGAGATTTTTATGTTGCTTAGCCAATGATATTGGTGTCATGTTGTTTTTTCCCCTTAAATGCGGTGCCTGTGATGTTGGTTGATAGTGGAGGAAGTGGTGAGGGAGCAAGGTCGGTGCCTCATTTATTTTAATTCTTTTTTTTAGTATGTGAAATTGGTTGCACTTAGGGGAAGTATCGCAATTGAACTGTTTATAGCTTCCTAGAAATTTTCTGAAATGGAGGGAGATCTTAACTGGCTCATCATTATTTGTATCAATAAAGTTTTCTTGGAGAAGTAAATTTAACTTCTCCAATAATGGACTGTGGAAGTGTGTGCTCTGAAAATTATTGGAGGCCTTGACATTCCAAGTAAAAATACTTTCAACCTTATACACATCAGCAGAGTAAAGGAGTTAACATGACTTAACTCGGATATTCATTTTGTATGTAATTTCTCTGCTGCTCTTACCTATGACAGCCTGAATAGAGAAGGAACTTCATTTCCTTACCTTAGCTACATTGATGCCAAAATGTGGGGCTGATTATTAGTTAAATAGTGAGGTAATGCCACTAGAGGTTCAATAAATTCAGGATACTGCTTTCTGGTCTCTTGTGTAGATTTTTTATCTTAAAATGGTAGAAAAAGACGTTATTATCGCATCTGTTCATATGTAAATGTGTTGAGACTCCTTTCCTTTCCCCATTTCACCTCACCTCTCTCTCTCTCTCTCTCTATTCATATATGTATATGTATATATACGTATATATGTATGGATAATGTGTGTGTGTGGTGTGTATTTACATCTTTTTCTGTGTATCTCTGCTCACACATCTGAGAATATGATTCTGATTTAGAGTGGTTCATACAGGATGTGTGCTTGTTACCTCCAAAAGTGGGGTTGGAATTCTATCACACTGCTAGAAATGCTCTAGTTCTTTATGAAGCTATCATACCCGTGAAGGTTAGTGCAGAAGGCATTTGAATAAAATGTTGCCAACTTTAAAATTAGTTTTAGGTTGCTATTTTGCGGGATTTAGTTAAGTCTTTTCATCCTTTGAGAATCCTAGAGATGATTTTGCTTATGATCATATTTTGCAAATTCCAATGAAAATGTGGTAATTATGTGACATATTTCCTTGAATTTTTGAAGCTTCAGAGGCAGCTTGATTCCATCAACCAGGCTGCTGTTCTCATTCACAATGACTGTCTTTACCTATCTCAGGAGATTCTTGGGCTTGCATTTGAGGTATGAATGAATGTGTTTTATGCCTTTTGAATTATGTTGCTTTAACATTATCAAAATGGATGGTGAAAATTTGAAGTTAGGCTTCTTATTTGTTCAAGTTATATATTATTTTGGAGTTACATGCTGCATCCTGCTATAGCACTAGCATCGTTTATAAAAAGTTTTTTATGTTTTTGTTTAGACAATTTACTGATGTCGTCTGATTGAAGGAATTTATTTGGCCATTTGATTCCAGAAGCAAAAGATGCTTCTAGTTTGTGAGGGATAGTTTATAATTTTCTCAGTCTGTTCTCAAATAAGTTCTCTCGTTGACCCAAATTTGATTTCTTCATTTCCTCTCTGATTGTGAGAGTTTATGTTCACCCATCAAAATGATACCTCTTAATTATTCCTACAGAATTACTGTATAGAAATCCTTTTTTTTTTTTTTGCTTTCTTTTGATGTAGATAGGAAAAAAGACACTTGTAGGCCTGATACAGGTAATACAAGGATCAAAGATATCTTTCCCATAATTAAAGGTTGACGTCTTCATTTAGCGCAACTGCTGAAACATTCCAATAGAATAAACAGCTAAGAAGGATTAATAAAGAGAGAAGCAGCAATAATTGGAGTTGTCTCAAGGTATTTTAAATCCACCCAAATGGTAATGGGGTTATACAGGATTTTAGAGCTGGAATTTTGTTTTCTAGTTATGCTTCTTTCTACTTGTATTTTTTTCTTCTATATGCATTGCCTCTTGTGTTTTTGAGTCTTTTAAAGCATCATATAGTTTCAGGAATATGCTGAAGATGAAATTACTCAAGTGGAGTAGGAAATGGCATCATGATACTTATTATTACCAGTTAGAAGCATATGTATTTGTTATACATAGTAATGCCTCCCCTTACTCTAATGTTGCAGTATCGCCCATACTTTCCTAGTTCTGTGAAGGAAATTGCTGTGTTTGTTGATTTGGCTCCAAGATTTCAACTCCTGGCTGAAGAAGTTTTGCAGCGACAAATTCAGCTCGTTATTTACAACTTGAAACAGGTAAATTTATGGAAACATAAATATGTACATGGGCTTTTATGTGGTATCTTCTTTGCATGCATCTTTGCCAAGCCAAACTTTTTTATCTGATTATGCTGCAATTTGTGATTTACTAGGCTATTGATGGAGCCGATGGATTTCAAAATACCCACCAGATTAAACAATTTGAATCTGCCAAGTTTTGTATAGACCAGGTATTATCAAGAAATGAGGAGTTTCTATTCCCCCACTCCCCTGCCTTTTATTTCCTTTCTCTTCTCCACCTGCTGGAGTTACTTTTGGTGATGTCTAGGATTGTGTCAGGTTGCATTCATAATTGAGAAAGTACACATCATCTGGGAGCCTCTATTACTTTCTTCAGTCTACGAGAAGAGTATGACCATGATTCTAGAGGCTGTATTTTCGAGAATTGCAAAAGAAATACTTCTTTTAGATGATATGGCGGCAGAAGAAACATTGCAGGTGCAGTGCATGAACATGTATTAAAAATCTTAGTTGACAGGTATTAAGCTGAAGCTTTCTTCTCTCTTTCTCTTTAAATACAGCTTCAAAGACTGATCCATCTGCTGTTTGAGCATCTCTCATCTTTACTGGAGCCCCTGTTGGCTGTTGACCAGAGAGGGAAGCCACAAGAGGCCCAAAAAGGCAGGAACGAATTTATACTATCCATTCGGAAGTTGAGAGAAGTAGCAGGTATCATTCTACTATCATACATCAGTTTCTCTAAAAACAGTTGTTGATTTTACATTTTCTCTGCCTATTCCTTTAGAACTTTTGGACATGCCTTTGAAGTCAATTACTGCTGCCTGGGAGAGTGGTGAACTTGCTGAGTGCAATTTTACATCATCAGAGGTATGAAAAATCTTTACAGCATGTAAATTATTTTGAAAGTGGCCCAACACTGCATTTGTCATAGTGTTATGGAACAACCCCATCAAGAAAAAAGAAAGCTTAAAAGAAATAAAAAAACTTCAAGCATAAAATAAACCACGAATTGACATTATTACTGTATTCCAGAAATTTGACGAGGCTGTACTCGCTTTCCCTTATTTCTGTGTGAAGAAAATTGTTGACACAATTCACAATCACTTACTAGCGCTTCTCATTTGCAGGTGGAAGATTTTATTGGAGCCATCTTCACAGATTCACCTTTGAGAAAAGAATGCTTATTCAGAATAGAAAATTCAAACTTCAGATAAAAGGAGAAAAAGGGAAAAGGCAATGCGATTTAGATGGCTGAAGAGATTCATTGACCACAATAGGGTGGGAATCAGGAGGGGGAACGAGGGAGGGAGTAGAAAGTAGCTCTAGCAAACCATAAAAACTGTGGCATCAGTTCTACCAGGTTTATTTCAGCAGGTTGTTTGGTGGGTACAAATACCATTAACCTCTTTTTTCTTCTTTTTTTTTTTTGGTTTTAATACTAAGTAGGTTGTATAATAAATTATTGATGAACTATTTTTGAGGGTGTAAAATTGCAGATAGGATAGATTGTGCCTTCTTTTGGAAATAGCTTTTTCAAGGAACAATATTTTGATGAAATGTTCTGGTAAAATAGGCCCGAATCTGTTGCCGGACTACTGACCTGCTTACTCTTTGATATGCCCTCTTGCTTACTGTCGGTTAAATTGTTACAAGTTTGTATCAATTTCAAATTTGTTTCTAATTGAATTGTGAACATTACGATGAAATGATGAGCCCATATAAAGTTACTCTTGCAAATTGGTGGTGAATATGCCCATAAGGGTGTCGAGTAGTCGGGTTTGGGAGTGGCAGGACGAAGAAGAGGGGTCGAAGGCCCGGTCAATGGCGACAAGAGGGTGGTGGAGGGCCGCAGTGGGTGGGTGGGAAAGGAGGGGAAGGTCGCGGCAGGATGAAGAAGAGGGGTAGGAGAAGTTGGTCACCATAAGGTTGGTCAATGGCAATGAGGTAGAAATGATGGGAAGAAAGAGAGGGAGAAGCAGCGGCGGCAGGAGGAAGAAGAGGAGACGAAGAAGGCTGAGGCCGGGGGATGGAGGGGAAGAAAAAAACAAAGACGGTGGAGGGGTGTCGACGAAGCAGCTGCTGTAGCGGCCATCGTGCAATGTTGAACATATACTCGAACGTTTCTCATGAAACAATAATAAATAAATAAGTGGAGTATTAGAAGGCTTTATTGATTTATATAAATAGAAAGTGACTCGCACAAGCCATGTAAATCCTTAATTAGGGAAAACGTTGTACAATATCTAATCCGTAGCGTACTAGAAAAAATGTATGCAACATCGAATCAATGGAGTGATGTTTTGAGTCTTTGTATGGCATATCTTAGTGTATTTTTCAGTTTCCCTTGTAATAGATGGCAGTTTATAGCAAAAAGATTGTCACAAAGATGCACTTTATACACCAAGTCCATAGAACACGATGCTGCGTGACAATTACCCGATCGAAACTATGAACTTTAAGTATATACTAGAACTACAGGTGCCCGAAATTTTAATGGCAATGTCCACAGTCAATCATGAGTCGTACCTAGCTAACTCGGGTTGCATCAAAACGAATTATAGCTCAATTCACGTTCTCTCAAGATGCAGAAGGTTTCGAACTATGACTCATCCTTGCTAACATTGTCATCTCCCATAAGTTCCTCAAGGGAGAATTCGTCTTCTTCAATGACTTGTCCATCTTTACCATCCCATGGTTCAGTCTTCACAATTGCAGGGCTGCCTTCCAAAGGCAGATTGCCTTTTCCACCACGGCCAGCTTCTTTTACAAACTCTCTTGAGTAAACAAATAGATATTGGTAGTATTACCAGCCGCAGTGAGGAAGAAGAAACCCAAAAGTAAAGAAGAAAGAAAGAAACAGAAAGGATAAAGTGCTTACATAATGTGGTCAAGCTCAAATGCGCTCTTAAGTGGGGCATAAGCTTTCTTCTTCAGATTCAAGGCTACCAAAGCTGGATATCCGTAGCCTCGAACTCCGACATGCTTTTCAAGATCTGGCTGCTTACCCGCAGCAGCCCAGAGGTAACTGCAGCATATATTAAAATCAGTTTAGTCATGTCTGACGGAATAATTCCTTCTAGATATTGTCACTCTAGTTGCTTTTAAGGATGTTGATGAAATTAAGGAGCTTTTCTCTTGCCTGTAAGGGCTCTTTCTGAACTTCTCTGCAACAGATAACAAAAGCTCAAGGTACTTATTCCTACCCTCTGCCTTGGAGTCCAAAATGTCAGGGAGGAAGGCAACAAAGCAGATGGCTGCTGAACCACACTTCTCTTCCACAGCATCCTATAGGACGTCGCATCATTACAGTTCCATTAATAACAACTCATAACAAAGGTTAAACAGGTCACTTGTGTGTGTGTGTGTGTGTAGATAGAGAGAGGGGGGGAGGGGGGGGGGGGGGAGGTGAAGATGGAATCTAACCGGGCTAGTCAATTCAGTCACTTCAGGAGGGGCAGCATTTGTCTCCAGCTGCTCCAAAGCAAATGATTCAATTGCTGATGCTGATCTTGCACCTTCATATGGGAATGGACTATCTTTGTCGGCACCAAACACCAAGATAGTGGGAAATCCTTGCACATTGAACCTGCTCATCAAAGACTGGCAAATCTGATTGGTTAGGAATGTGGAACTCAAACCTCAAACATGGCAAGGAAAAAAGGATCAAGCTTAGGATCATTCACTTTCAGAATTAACTATATTTGATCAGCATATTATATTGTCAATATGTGTGGACAAGGTAGGAGCCACATATGCAGCAAATATGCAAAGTGTATGGGGGTAAAAATCAGATTTACTGTATGGATCATGCTTCTCAGTACTTAAGTGCTTTTTACTATAGTTCAAAAAACTTTTACAGATCTGAAATTACAACGCTAGAATTACATGCGATGCACACCTGTAAACTCTTTGAACAAAACTTTGACTTCCACCCAATTAGAGAAAGGACATATTAAGTAGTCAGTCTATTAATTATAACTTCATGGATTCGGTAGATTAAAAACTAGTTATATTCAATGTACACTAATAGAATGCAATCCACATATCCTCTTGCAAATTGCTTAGGCTAGATATGTTAAAAGAAAATAATAGTGGACATAACAAAATATCAAAAGTGACTGATGCCTTGCAACTTACCTTTTCTGCATCACAGTCTACATGACCCAACTTCACCTGGCCCTTGAGATTATTGGCTGCCTTCTTCCACTCAGGAGCAAGCTTCTTGCAGTGTCCACACCTTCAAAGTAGCAGAATGTTAATTTAAGAAAACAATTATAATATGAGAGTAATACTAATATATATATATATATATGTTTCAAAAATCTATCTCAAAAAGAGCAACAAAAATATATTTCATAAAAGCTAATCATAATCAGCACATAACAAACGGCAATTGTCCCCAGAGTTCTGAAGTCCATAATTAGATTTACATCTATTCATTGCGCTGATTTTGATTAGAGCATCAATTAAGAACTTTTCTGATTAAAGGTCGCCCAAATTTACCGGGTTTAATCCTAGAGGATGAAGCAAACAAACATATCAAGCAGCCAACTTACCAAGGAGCAAAGAACTCCACGATCCAGAGTTCCTTGCTTTTGATTACCAATTCATCAAAATTACGTGAATTCAGTTCAACTGATGCACTGGGTTCTGACTTCTGACTCGAACCTTCTGCTGATTTCCCATTCAGACGTTCCTTCAGGAGCGCTTTGATCTGTATGAGAGAGGAAAAAATAATATACTTTTGCCCTCTTGTATCATCTGATTTACAACAATTACTCACTATCAAAACCAGATACAATGTAGCATCCGTGGCTCAGAAGCTCATACAATTCCGAAGCATTTCCATATTATTTGACTCGACAGACCCCCAACCACCATAATAGGTGCCAATATGAATAAAATTAAAAATGTTTCATCAAAAGAACAATGGATAATCATCTGTCTATCGGCAGAAAAATCTAATCATAAAATCTTTCACTTTTATTATTTTGGGATATGATTATAACAAAGTACTAAAACCTAGCCTCCACCATATAATATCAATATCTTGCAGACATGGTTGTAATTAGGTGGGAGCCATTGAAGATACAAGAACGATCCCTAATATTTATTGCAGATTATTCTATCTTCCATGCAGACAAACACAACCATCAATCATCCAGTGAAAGGAAAAAATGAAGAAATCGATAGATATAAAGCTACAACATAAATTCTAAGTAGGTTAAAGGAACTATTTTACCTGTTGCAAGGAAAATTCAGCTATGGGCTTGACATCCCTAGCGCCTTGATAATCTACAGGCGGTTTCCCTGGTGCAAAGACTTTAATGGTAGGAAAACCTCTAATTCCATATTCCTGCAAAAGACAAGTAATAAAGATCAAAACACAGAAAAATCAGTCTTGTATATGTCGGTTCACTCATGACACACACACACACACACACATATATATATATATTTAATCAATACATTCACACCAACACACACCCACACACATAGAAATGCCAACAATTGAGGGCATGAAAAAGCACAGATATAACAGAAATAAATCGTATCTCATGGAAAAACCCAAAGAAACATCAACAATTGAGGGCATGAAAAAGCACACATCTTACAGAAATAAACCATATCTCATGGAAAAATCCAAAAAATTGTAACAAACATTATCTGATATAGCAATTGAGTCAAAACATTCACTGAATATTGTTTAGCTTGTTCACCCAGATATATGAAGAGTCAGAGAAAACAAGTTAAAGGGTGGAAGGAAATTGTCTCCTTCATAATCTATTAGCATAATATGCATCATTGCAACATAATTATGGCATCTGTCAACAAGTCCCCACAATATCAACAGACATACATCTCTACAATCTCCTTACCTAAAAAATAGACTCTTATTTTCTCTCCTCTTTTGCTTTTTTATTTAATTATTACTGACAAGCAGAAAGAAAATAATCTATGCCTGTTTGAAAAATTATTCTACAGTAGACCAAATTGTTCAGTAGAATTAAATCAGCAGTAACCATAGAAGAAAGACAGTTTCACATGAGATCAAGTTTTGCAATATGCTAGTAAGGTATAGTAGACAGACAAAGATATTTACAGGAACACACCTGCGCAAGTGACTGATGAGCATCGGCATCAAGCGCCGCCACAGTTGCTACACCTTTCAAGACATTAGCAGCTTTCTCCCACATGGGCGTCAGCGCTTTACAATGACCACACCATGGTGCGAAGAACTCAACTAAAACTACACCATTTGAATTTAGGACCTGCATTTTATCGTGTTGTCACAAAAAAAATGATAAAGCTTCATACCACAAGGCCATCCACTGGGACTCCACACCATTATAACCGTATGACCTCAAAATTGGCAAATACAACAGCAAACGGCCTTCATAATACAAGGCCAACCCCGAACGGCCTTATTTTGGAGCGCCTAAAGTGAAATTCAGAAGTGCCAATACTAGCACTCACAGAAAAATTACAGAATACAGAACTTCACTCCCGCAAATAAAATTTGAAATGAACAATAGAAGCAATAAATAATGTCAGATCACTACATTCAGATTAACAAAGATATTGGAGCTCCAAAATTTCATCCACTTCAATTTCGCTTCGTAGGAGTGCATTATTTTCAAGCGCCTGATGTAAACCGTGCAGCAACCAGATTTCAGCTCAAATCAATCCACAACAACAAAATATGCAAAACCCACTTCCTGATCAGATCATGTTTCATTTATAAATTCGAATAAAGCAAATAACACTCAAAAATTAGAACTTGAATGAGCTCCAAGAACGATGGCATTTCTTCTAGAAACTGATATCACCAAAAATTGTAATCACACACACACAAACACACACCAAAACCCACTATGAAATAAGAGCATACACGTACCTTGGACTTGAAATTGTTAGGATTTAACTGAACAACGGGGGACGATGGCCCGTACAATGCATAAACACCACGTAAACTTCCACTGAGCTCTACAAATATCAGCGAAAAAAATACGAGTGGAATCAATGAAGATTTATGCATTGTTTTCTATTTCTACAACAATGAAAGAAGGAAAAAGCTTAACAAAGGTATTATCAGCCTTTTCTTTCCTTTGATTTCTTCTATTAATTTGTCTGGGTTTTTTCTTCTAGAGAATTGATTTTCATGGCAGAGGGAAAAAAAAAAAAAAAAGCTTTGAAAGGTTTCTGTTGCGGTTGGGTGCTACGTGTATCCAACCAATGGGAATATTACACGTGGACTTGTTGTTTTCATTCTTGTTGGTCAAATGAGTCTTTTTAATTTTGTGCCAAAGTCATCGTTCGTTTATTTTGTGATAACTCTTCAAATTTAATTTAGGTTAGGTTCGAATATTGTTCTCCCCTATCAAGAATTAAAATAAAATAAAATGAAATAAATAAAAAACACTCTTCAAATTAAATTTCATCCTTATTTCTATTCTATTTCTTCTAACCACACACAAAGAATTTGTATAATTTTTTCATCTTTAGAAGGATTTAATTATCTAAATTTGTGATAAACATCGATTCTATTTCATATCAATAAACCAAAATGAAAATTGATGTGGTATAGGTTTGGACTGACACATGTGGCTCAGGTTATAAGTATGAAGTTGGTACAATCTAGGTTGGGACGGGTTTGCACAGCTCAGATTATGGAGATGGGAGCTAGATGGACAAAATTCAGAACGAATTCAAATGGATTGACTGACTTGCAGGTCGGGCGAATTCAAGGGATTGACCGACCTTCAGGTCAAACGAGTTCAGAGAGTTGACCGATCTACAGGTCGGGCGAGTTCACGGGATTGACTGACCTACAGATCATGTAAGTTTAAAGAGGTGACTAACCTGTAGGTCGGGCAAGTTCACGAAAATAATGAAGAGGAAACGGTTGCGGTTAGAAAGCGACAGGGAATCTTTTAGGAAGATAAATCAGAGAATATAGGCACCATACAGAAATCTGTTATAACAGATTGAGATTTGAAATATCTTTTCTACCCTTATTTGGCACCTATAAATAAGGAAATACAAAACATGACACAGGTTACACTTTTTATATATCAAAAATACACATATCTATCTGTTTTTCATCCTCTCTCAGAGAGCTGCTACTGACTTGAGCGTTGGAGTTCTTACGCCTGGTCACGCCGGCGTTTTGTACAGGTGTTCCAGCCAGAGGCGTGCACCTCCTCTAATTAGTGCATTACAAAAACAATAAGAAAATTATTTAAAAAAAAACTTTTCAATAATTTCAAGCTTCTATTCTTTTCCAAAAATTTGAACTTTTTCTCAATAACTATTCTTAAGCATTTGTTTTCTTTTAGGTTATTAATTATCAATCTATCCATCCATCTATCTATATATATAATATATATATATATATATATATATTCAAATCGATCCATAGGCGGGTCGTTCCAATAAGTTGGGATCGCTTCCATTATTATATTTGTCTTAATATTTTTTTCTAGTATTTTCAAATTTTTATTTTGTTTATAAAATAATAAAAAGCACCGATTTCTTTTTTATAGATCATTCTAAAAAATATTTTTTCATATATCTCATGGCGTTGGTATTATGAAAACAATTTTATGTTGATTTAAGAATATAATTTTATATTATTTCAAGACTTATCAATTTAGTTTCTTCATTCTCAACATTATTTCTAATTTTTAGAAAATATTAAACATAAAAATTCTCGGGGCATAAGCTTCTGCCCCACTGTGAACTTCCCATCTAATGCCTTGCGCCTTATAAAATACTGGGAAATACCTCACAATTTTCACATCAAAGCTACATTAATCTTGGATCTTCTTCATATTCATGTTTTCCTCTTGTTTTTTGTTGCAAGGATGAATATAGAAATACAGCCAAAACACAATCAACAAACTCTTTTGTAACATTAGGTTGAAATTGCTTCAAGACTATAACAAAGATAGAGTTAGTTGAAAAGTTAAAGTAAAAGTCGAAACATGACAAAGAAATAGACATTGTCATTAATTTCATGTTCCTTCGACAATAAAAACATGATACAACATCCAAATACAGCTTCACAATGTAAAATCTATCAAACATACACATCTTACACGTGATGCCGTTTTAACTCTTCGTAACCCCCTATATATAGTAAATAGAAGCATCAATGGGAGTAGAGAGATCAAAGAGAGAGACATGGCAATGAACATCCTTAAGAAATGTTGTCGAAAGCTCAAAAAGTTTATACAAGCACACAAAAAGAGCATTGAGCATGCTATTTCAAACTCACCTCCTCAACCTATTCAATGCGACCATCTTTTCCTACCATCCAAGAGAAAAAGTAGTCGCTTGGAAAATGATTTTGGTGGTGATGATCTTATCATAAGCAATCAAATTGCTGCCCAAAATCATTTCACTATGAGGCCTAACATCTATATTTGAGAAAGGAGGTTACATCGGAAGTCTTATAGTTTATTCGGCTTTTGGAAATTAATTCTATGTCGTTTCTTTTTTCTTTGATAATTTTATAATTTCTCCATTAATTTTATTCCCTTGTTTAAGCTCAACACCTGAGTTTTTGAACTGAAAGTCTCTTTTTTATGTTAATGCAGACATGAATGTATGATATATTTTTGAAAATTTACTTTTGTTTTTGTAGTGTTTAATACTCATAATCCTTGAAGTTCATATTAATAAATCATATTCACATTTCATATATCTCGTTATGTTGCTACAAGTTTGTCGTTTGTATCATACCCTCTTAAAGTTAAGTATTGATTGTTACTACCACCATTGGTTGTATTAGTGTTCCTTACTTTCGAGTTTTTTTGGGAACGGGGATTGTGGCCGTAGGCCTGAGACGAATTTTTTCTTAAAAATAATAAATAAAAAAATATTTTTAATTTTTAAGGAGAAATAAAATTTTAAAATTTAGTAATTATATATATATATATATATATAGTTTATACTAATTTAAAAAATTTACTTGACTCCGTCTCTAGCTGAAGGTACCATGACCCTCCCCTAGAAATTGAAAATACACAACTAAGTGTACGTAAACATGTATGTACACATATCTATACATAAAATTTGCTACTTTATGTTTCAAGCACATATGATAACTTCAATATATACACATGGATACGCAAAATATACAAATACAAATACAAACACAAATATTAATTTTGTATACGAATGCAAAGTGTTATAAAGGTCTTTTTTACAGAGTCTCTTCAAACACGACTTGAAATGTATCCAAAGTCATACAGAAACTTAGCTTTGTTTTCCTATACAGGGAAGAATTTTTCAGATATATGGTGGTCACACATTTCACAAGAAACAAAGTTTTAAATAGACTTAAATCTTCACAATATTGCGCCTAGAAATAATGGTTAAAACCAATTAAAAAAATAAGCATTATTTATTCCAAAATTATATGATTGTTATTAAAATTAATAATATCAAAAAGATATTTTAATTGAATAACATTCACACTTTTATAATAATATTGATATAGATATAGATAAAGTTACTATATTTACAGTGATGATACATTTTAAAAAAAGGGATGTTTCCCAACACAAAAGTTACATCTCTTTCTTTCACACTGATCTGTGTTTCAAGTCTGATCAAACGTGGGATTCTAATAAAACTAATGGTAAAAATTGAGTATAATACTATGTACACAGTTCTAATTTAGCCTGAAGAAGGCCATGAGAGGATTGTACACAACTTGCTTAGCATTGACTCCATAAACAAAGTCTAAGTGAGCATAGTCTTCCCTGTATAGCAATACAAGCTTATCAGGGTCATGGTCTGAGAGTTTGTCGATCAACGTTTGCACATCTTTAACATCAGAAAGCAAATCCTTCCCCCCATAGCTGAGGAAAAGAGGAAGATCATTTGGAATGCTTGTCATGTTGTACTCTGGAGGAGTCAGTTGTCCGTAGTGTTTGTTGTTGTCATCTTCACTACCGTAGTCGAACATTGCTATTTTCCCTTGTCTGATCACTGTTGAAAAACCACATGCTACACTTAGTTTTGATAAAAGTTGTCGACTACGACTTTGAGGGCAACAATGTAAACATATACAAAACTTTTATTTTTTCAACTCTCATCTTAAACTCCCGTGTCTAGTTGGATGGGACAGAAACAAAGTGAGAAGGGGCAACTTCCTAATCCTCCCAACCTACTAGCTCCATCCCTACCTAGAGCTACACTTTTATATGTCATTTAAGTATATTAGATAATTTTTCTACATAGTTTCTTACTTCGAAAACTCCAAAAATATAGAAGTGCAAGATTTACAAACTAAAACTGACTCTATATAGAAGTGAAAGATTTACAAACTAAAACTTACTCTGGGCTAGGTGGATCATGTTCTTTGTGGCCGTTGGTTGTTGGTGATCAAGATTTGAGTTTGAAGAGTTCATGCAACAATTGGGGCCTATTTAAAGCAAATCACAGTGAAAATTGGACAACATAATTAAGAGGAACAAATTTAAAACTTGTGAATCAAATCAGAACCCAATGAGGCATTGATTTGGTTAACTAAAAAATGTGCAGTACCTGTAATCACACTCTCCAAGTCAGTACAATCGATTTTGCTGCAAATATCATCCACAAGTTTGGAAGCAGCCCCTCTGTTAAACTCAACAAGAAACGGTATCATCAATTTATTTTCAAATGCATAAAACTGTTGCACTAATTAGCAAAAGATCATTAATGGTTTCAGCCCAAGGCATTAAGTTATAGCCAAAAATACTTTACTTTTGAGTTCTAGCCAAGTGTGTCCTAAAAAGGCTCATGCTTAAGTTCCAGATAAAAACCATGTTTTTCTTGTACTTCCAGAACATGTAAAGAAGTTTTAAGTACTGTATATATCAAGAATCGACTGAGTTTATGGAGCTCAATCTCACCCTCCTGGAGCAAATTCTTTGAGTCCCAACCAGTATAAGTCCTGTTATAAGTATGTGATCAATAGCAACAGTTAGACAACTCAATAGACGAGCGATTTTCAATTTGTCAAACGTTGTGCCAAACTGCCTGATATATAAGTAACAGAATTGGAAATCGGAATGAAAGAGGAAAAGAGGAGATGTATGTTTTGATTACTTCAGCTATAAATGCATCAGCAGCAGCTCTGGCTAGAGGAGATGGCATCTGACCCATGTACGCTATGGGGCTAAGCAAAGCAGCTGATCTTGCCATTTTCAACACCTCTTTTCTTGAAAATGCACCAAAAGCCATTAAAGTCCCCTGTCATATTATTGACAGAAAAAACAAAAACAAAAATCACAGTTAAATTTTTTCATCCCATTAAGAGATAGAACTTGTAACCCTATTCACAAAAACTCAAATTACAATGAAACTTTAGATTATGATTAGAAAAACATAATTCTTGTTCTTAAGTCATTTTTCTTTTTAAGAAATAAGGCGTGGTTTATCAAAAACTTAGACAAATCAATAAGCAATTTGTTGAAGTTTGCATACTGAAACACTCCTGCAAATGTGTTGGTATTTACCAAGGAATGGCCAACATAGTGCAACTTCTGTCCTGTTTGGTCATAGACATATTGGAATGAGGCTGGAAGGTCATAAGCTACTAATTCATCCCATGACCAGTCCCAGTAATCCTGTGTCCAAATACAAAAGGAAAAACCTTAACTATATTAGTTGTCATTCTAAAGCAAGGTAAAAATTGAATCATCGAATGCAAAGATCTTTTTGTCTATCTCTCTCCCATAGTAAGGTGCATTATATGTAGTTCTTGTACGCATCTGTGTGACAAATAGATATAAGAAACACACTGAGGTCATTAGATTGGTACCGGATCTTTAGGACTAAGCGACGTGTGTCCACTGCTATAATTAGTCCCCCGGACATTGGCCAGCCAAACATCAAAACCATTATCCGCCAATATGAATCCCAAAGATTCATCTGGAGAATTCGACAGCCATGTTAAAGCATCCTGTCACATAAAGAAACAGCCAATGCATTGTTACTTGCTAGAATGGATGCATGTGGAGACGGAAGGAGTAGGGGGCTGGACGAGGTGGTCGGCCTCCTCACCCTTTTCAATAATCTCAAATTTTATATGAAAGTCAAAAAGAATTTTAAATTTTGCCACCTTCAAATTTTTAAATTTCCTTTTCATATTAGCCAAAATATCTATTTCACCTCAAGATTAAAAGATTCTGGCTCCATATAATTACTTATACACGCATGTCTCAGAAATTTTCGGAAAATTAAAAACAAGGTTGTAAGTAGCAACACTCATGAGTCCATGTTGGAGAAGAACTGGTGGCTTAGCTCCCTTCTTCTTGCCACCGGATCGTCCCGTTGGGATCCTCTGCAAGCTCAGAATATAACCATCTTTTGTTGTCACCTGATCATACATCAGTTACATCAAAAGATAATAATTACTCATAAAAACAAAAAAACAGAAAACAACAACTTCAAGTTGTTCATACTTTATGCTCTTCACAGCTATAACCTTGTGTCTCCACCATTAACTTACAGATACCATCTGCATAATCACTAGATTCCAGGCTCCTGTGAAGCTTTATCCTTCCACCAGCTGCCAAGGCACTAAATAAAAGTAGGAAAAGTAAGAATGTTATTGTCTTGATGACCATGTTTTTATGACCCTATAACCTTTATTTTCCCTCAACTTCAGTAATTATTCGATCGTGTTGCTGCATTTTTATAGGAAGTGAAATCCATAAACTGATTGAATATGACTTAGTATCGTTACAACATACGTTAAGTTAAGACATCGTTGCTGCTACGGTTCCTTGTGTTCATACAGAGAATTCAGATCCTTCATTTGGACAACTTATAAAGAAAAGAATTTTTTTCCCCATATTTTGGGAACATTAATGTTTAAGAAGTAAGAACCAGTTGTTCTTGCCAGTTCTTGCCAATGTGGATACATTTTAGAAAACTTGAAATTAAAGTTGGCCTTATCTGCCTGAGTGTTTCCTGAGTGTACATAGTAAAAAGAACATAAATGTGAACTTGTGTTGTGTGGCCAAATACCTCCAACACAGAAAGACAAATAGGAGGGAGAAAAACAAGAATTTTAAATTGAAAATTCTTTTGGATTGAAAGCAATCCTTGCAGAAAAAGCCAATTATGTATTATAGATATGTGATTTATCAAACAATTTTCCCAAGTTATTCAAATGAACTATCAAATTATTTGAGTGATGTTGATGTGGGAACTGATTTATGGGTCAAATGAGTTCTCAATTCTGATATTGGATAAGGGACACATTTTAATCTCAATTATATGATTGTTTTTTTTCTTTTTAACTCACTATTTGTATTTTTTTTCTTTTTTCGTGCTCGTTTTGAGATATTTTTAACATGTTCTTTTATAGTATCTAAATCATATTATCTTGGTGTATAAATTAGGAAAAAAAATTAATGGAACATTTCATTACCCAGTTTTCAAGCCCTTATGGACATATGAACTTTATAAGGGCATTTAACCATCTTTGATCAAATGACAAGCAATTTTTTCTTGGATTCTTGTAAATTTAAAATCTTAGAGTAACATTATAATTGAGTTGAAAAAGTGGCTCTTATTCCTCTCTTTTCAAATGCTTTCATGCATCAATTCTCTCGCGCAATCGATTGCAAAATATAGGAGTTATGTGTAGTGAAATCCAAAATGTCCAAACCAGGGAAGTCATTTGAATTAAGCATAGGGACAATTCAAAAGTGATTTCATGAATTTTGACAACTTCTAGTTTGCTCTACACACTGTCGTGCAAGAGATTAGTTCATTGAGAGTTTACTTTGTGATTGAGATAACCCCAAACTTATGCTCGAAGACAGTAGTATGGGGCCATCGTTACCACCCTCAGTTTAACCATAGCACGCGATTAAATACCAAATTGGAACAGAGGATATCAACTGCTTTAGGGTCGTGTGTTTCTAAATGTCATTTTGATCACAAGTTTTACACATTTAGGTAAAAATCAAGCATGTTCACCTTTGTGTTCGTGTGTATTTTGCTAAAGGATTGAAACTTTAAATACGTTGTTGTTTCATGCCGCCCACTTGGAGCAAAAGTATTGAAGAAAGAACTTCACTAAATCCCTCCACATCAACAACAAATATAGAAAAAAATATATAATCTTATGTGATGGTAATAGAAGAGGCAGATGGTGTTGTATTAGTCCCAAAGAAAAGATATAGCCTGGAACACAAATTTCATTGATTATGAACTTGATGCAACCATGTTGAGAATCAAACCAAAAAAATCTATGTCCATGGTGAGCAAAGTTAATAGAAAATGCTGTAACAATCGGCCACTCCACATATCCAACAGCCAAGTTTTCTTGTCACTGAAGCCTAAAGAAGGCTATGAGAGGATCATACACAACTTGCCTAGCATTAACACTCATTACATAATCAGCATGAGCGTAATCCTCCCGGTACTCAATGACCAGCTTATCTCCTTCATGATCGTGAAGGCTATCCAATAGGAGCTTCACATCATCTGATACAGAGAGTGCATCTGCCCCTCCATAGGCCAGAAAGAGAGGAATATCATTTGGAATGTTTTTCATGTTGTATGATGGAGGAGTGGGTGTCCCGTAGTGTTTCCTGTTCTCCTTCTCGTCTCCATAATCGTACATCTTAATGGCACCTTCTCTTATCACTGTGCCAAAAGAAAGAGCCCATGAAGTTAGATTGTCACTTAAACTCTCTCTCTTCTGTTAAGAGGATTAAGATCCTATGATTGGCATCAGAGCCAAGGTCATTAGTCTGATTTTCAGTAAGGGCAGTTGCTAGGGAGGGGCATATGGCAATAATTGACCTCACTTGGACGTGGGCTATTGTCAATATTCATAATACATATCACCATTACTATCAACCATAAGTTTGTATAACGATAAATGCTCAATCCTAGAATCTTTATATCCTGACAGTACCAACCTTATATCTAATTTAATTTTACAGGAAATTAGATAATTGTCTAGTGTGTGTCTTGTAGATGTGCCTAGAAATCATCATAATTCATGAACTCCTTATGTGCTTGATTAAAAGAAGTTCTATTCTCTCATCCTCAATTCTGTATCAAGTATTGAGCTGTAAATAAATAGCCCAAGGATCTTACTCTGGGCTAAATGAATCATGTTCTTTGTTGAAGTTGACTGAGGCTCATGCTGCAGGAAAACACTGACAATGGAAGAATTCAGGCAGCAGTTCTGCCCTGCATTTAAATCAAAGGTTCAATCAGTAATAGGATCCAACTTCTGTGAACTGATCTCTGAAGAATATCGAAATTGAAGTTAAGGAGCTACCTGTGAAAGATGTCAACAGGTGGGTGCAATCATTGCCTTTCTGCTTACAGATGTGCAACAGAAGTTTGATTACAGCCTCCCTGGAAAATCCATTTTCATCGATCACTTGTTTACTCTTATTTTTTGTTTTTTCCTTCATAAAATCGACTTATACCCACATAAGCATAGAATACTAGGGTGAAGAGAGTATCTGTTTTCAAATTAATTTGCTTCATGGGAAAGTAGGAAAATTTTCTAAGATCCGCATTACAACAACTGATATCATGCCTTATTCTACTAATTGTGATTCATTGTCTTACCATTCCTAAGATTTCCCTGAGGGGTAGAAATCTATCTCTTTTAAGACAATGCTTCACACGCCTCACTACTCTAAACAATGGATAAGCGTTCTCTATCTTTCAATTTACATATGCTTGTACACTAATTCTCCTATCCTTTCAACAGACTTGCTGAAACATTTTGAGTTGGTTTTGTTGAGTATGTGTGGGTGGGGGTGGGTAGTTATGAGAAGTGCTACTCTTTGGTACAAAATTCAGAAGTCATAAACAATTGTGATGCAGAAATAAAGCTTGCCCTTCTGGAATGTGTACTTGAGGTAAGGAAGAAGAAATTTCTCACCCTCTAGGACTGAATTCATGAATATTCAACCAATATAAAGTCTGTCAAAGAAGATGTATAGTCTGTTAGATTGTATTACAGTGAGAAGTCCAAGTAAAAACACAAATAGTAATAATCTGTACCTCAGCAAGAAGATTTTCTGCACCATTTCTTGCTAGAGGGGATGTCAGCTGACCTAGATAAGCAATAGGACATAGCATAGCAGCTGATCTCAACATGTTCACTAACTGCCCTTTTGAAAAGGCGGCGAGAGCAATTAAAGTTCCCTACAAAAGACACATTTGATAAGTTTAATAAAAGCACAATATACAAACAGGTTTTCAGAATGAAGCAGGACATATGTTTTCTTGGCTCTTCAAATTACCATGGAATGCCCAACATAGTGAAGTTTCTGTCCCGTTTGATCGTAAACATATTGAAAAGTTGCAGGAAGATCATAAGCAACCAACTCGTCCCATGACCAATTCCAGAAAGCCTAAAAAGTTTGCCATGAATGATTAATAAGCCAAAAATTGAAATTCAATGGAAGAGTAATAACAAGCTGTAAGAAATCTACTGCATCATCGGGACTAAGAGACGTGTGTCCAAGGCTGTATTTTGTTCCTCGTGTGCTCACAAGCCACACGTCGAACCCATTATCAGCCAACAGAAAAGCCAAAGACTGTTCGGGAGGACTCAGCAGCCATGTAATCGCATCCTGCAGCCATCACATCAATACTTTGTCACTCAAAAACTTCAAGTATAAGCTTATAAGATTTTCAGCTTATTACTTGACTTGTCACAAATTTTTCCAATTGTCAATAATCAGGAGTTGAGATACAAACCATAAGAAGTCCATGCTGTAGCAGGACTGGTGGCCTTTTGCCTCCTGTGTTGCCTGACTGACCATATGGAATATTTTGCAAGCTGAGGATATATCCATCTCGAGTTGTCACCTAACATTATGCAAATTTCCAAGTGAAAAACAATTATTTTTGATCGATGTCACAAGAATACTCGAGCACTACAACTTGTGCAGGAATAAGTTACTTTATGTTCTTGGCAAGGGTAATTTTGTGCTTCCACCATCGCGCTGCAAACACCATCAGCAGCAGCCAACGATCCACGAACCTCCACGTTGTCTGAGAAGAGCTGAGTTCTGCTTCCAACAGCTGAGCCACAGAACAGAATTACAAGAAAGATAGAAGTTAGTTTATCCATTTTCTTTTAGAATCTGACCCCCTTTCCGCCATTCTTGTACTATATAGAGACCAGGGATGAGAATACAAACGGATAGGAGTATATAGAGTTGAAGGCTTATGGAATATTAGAAAAAAGCCAATTTTGTTTGGACTAGTTTTCGAGTTAACCAAAGCCAACTAAAATGCCAAGATTTGGGATCAAACAAAGCAACTGTTTACATGCTTCAACTTAGATAATACTCATGGAAGATGAACAATTCAAGGGTCAAGACTCAAGACTCAAATTCATCGCTTTCGTTCATTGCTAAGAACTGAAAAAGGTGATGCAGCCTCATCAAATGCTTATCTTTTGAGCTGAATATATAACATCCATTCGATGGAACAAAAATGAAGTTCCTCAAGGAACCAAAAGATTTTCAAAAAAAATTGGGAGTTGATAGTATAATAAAAAATGGCAAATTTAATGTGATCATATTGGTTTAAAATTATGAGAAAACTATTTCAATTTTTTCCAAGAAGATGATGAGATATACAGACTCATAGAAGATTAATAAAAATAATTTTCCTTGAAAGTCAATTTTCACTAATTTTTCTCTTTATTCTTAAATTTTTTGAAAGCATACTTAAAATCAATGAAATAAATAATGTTATAGGGATGATTCAGAGAAGGGATGCAAATGTATCTTGTTGGTTGTAAACTATTAGTAAAAAAAATTTAGAGAATGGCCAACACTGTAAAGTTGACACCAAGTCATTTCAATGAATTATAAACTTAGTCCCTGTGGTTCAAACATATTTACTACATATTACTAAATCTGGGAATGGCTGATTATTGTTTTAAAATTTGAGGGGCAAATTTTTTGAGGATTTGGATGGCAATGGACACATTTAAGCCCAAACCCGTCATATTTGAGTAGATGTTTAATATTCTAAATGGGTGCGGGACGGGTCTTAATATTTTATTTTCAGACCAATCCTGTTCCAAATCTGCCATGTTTAATTTTTTATTTTTTTTAAATTTATACATATATTTATTTGATATTTTTTAAAAAGTTTCGTGGTATTATTAATAAAAAAATTAAAATTATATAACGGGTCTCATAAGTCTATCTTATTGGGTTTGGGTTCAAGTTCGGATGGATTCTGAGTTCAAATACTAAAAAATTTGACAGATAAATAACAAATTTTAGCAAACTCACCCATTATCATTTCTAATTATTAGGAGGAAGACAGACTATGTCTGATTGGCCATAAACTAGCTTTCTGGAGTTCAAACATCTAACTCAACACCTGATTTACTAGAAACCCAAAAAAACAAAATTTGTCTACATCAATCAGTTTAGATATAGAACAAAATTTAAAATAAATGACTACAAATTGTTGCTTGAGGTTGGTTGGCTACGAACACCAATTGTTCCTTTCTAGAGGAGAACAAAGAGAATCAAACTTTTGAAAGTGTATAGTAGTTGCTTCCAAACAGGACATGAATCATATTCTTTAAAAAAGACAAAGGTCTTTCATATACTATATTCGATTGATAATACATTACATTGGGTATAAAATATTCGATTGATAATACATTACATTGGGTATAAAATAGATTATTTATCCATCATTTCAATACTTAATGATACAGCAGACATAACATAAATATTACCATAATTTTGACTATATCTTCTTACTAATAATTAGGTGATGATAATAACTTATATATTTTTTAGTTTATTGTTGAATTTAATTATTATTAACATATTTAGTGCGAGACTATTCTTATGGAACAATAACAGCCAATTAATATATTAATTATAGTTATTGTGTTAACAATTTCAATAGTAATTACACATATCAATTAACAACAAGATAAATAATGGTATCAATTTTTTAGGAGAGAACAAGTTAATGATGCATATAACTGTTGAGTGGTAATGTGTTACGTGGTCTATGCAGTAAAGGAGTGCAAAACATATTCACCATATTAGGTATTTTGGTACTTTCCTACACTAAATTAACTTTGTGTGCATAATACAAACGCTAGTTCGACAAAATAAAGCGTTATTTTGTCGTTGAAATACAAATTGGAATACAAGATAAAAAATAATACAATAAAGAATGCAAAATGCAGGGTTCTTTGTTTAATTTGAAAGAAACGAATTTCGATATCGTAATCTTTTTTAAAGTATATTTTTAGTTTCTTGAAATGGAGGAAAAGAATTGTGTTGCTCTAACCACAACCTATTTATGGTGCAAATCCCCGTTCATTTTCTCACATAAAGAAAAAAGAGTTAAAAAAAAAAAAAAATAGTAGAAAGTGAAAAGTACTGTAAACAATTTTCTCCAATCCATACATATTACACACACTATACATTCTTAAATAATATCTGAAAATGGCTCTTGATTATTCACAATTCTTGAGGGACAAATTCCAGGATGATTTGGAAGAGGCTGACAGGGAAATGGGCCAGGATTTACCTCTGAGGACCGAGCTCAAGGAAACCTTGGAGTACATTCAAAAGGAAGAGAAATTCCAGAGACCCTCTGTCCTTATAAAAATGAAAGACATTTTCAAGAAGCTAAACGATGTTTTAGCTGAATGCATCATGTTCGCAGAGAATAGGCCACGAAAAGCCCTGATTGGTGGCACCAGCAGAAAAATCTTGCCGGGTTCTCGCCCCTGCAAGGACTACTGGTTCATGATCAAAACATGGCGCAGTCTGCAGTCAATCAGGCGGGAAATGGAGTCAGCGAAATCAGATTCAGGAGAAGCAGATGACCAAGAAAAGATATATCCGTTTGTTTATTACATCACTGGGAAAGAAATAGACGCTAAGAAAGAAAATTGTCACTTTTATGGCAATCATGAGAGGTATCATGGGCTGGATGAGCAGGCGAAGAAGATTATAGATTCTCTGCAGAACGGCAAACTGGCGATCGGCATCGTTGGTATGGGTGGTTCAGGCAAGACAATTCTAGCACGGAAGATTTTCCACGAAATGAGACAACGTTTCCAGGTCATGCTATGGATTAACCTGACAGAGTTCACTGATCCAAAGATAGATACAGTTCGCATAGAATATAACGTGACAACTTCGACCAGGTTGTTCTTTTCTGAGGTGAAAAAAGAGCTGGAAAAGTACAGACGCCATGGCAGGAAGTGTATGGTTGTGGTGGATGGTGTCTGGCATGCAACAGGCGAGATCAAAGAGTTGACGGGCCTGGTTTTGAGACGAGGTGGTGAAATAATTGTCATCAGCAGATTGGAAGGGGTGGTGAAGGGCATTTTGTCTGATCAGGGAAACTTTTACTTGCACAGAATGGAACCCGTCAGTCCAGACAACTGCTGGCGCATATTTGAGGACTCGATTGGAAGGAAACTGCTGACAACCTCAGACGGGGAACCCATGAGTTTGGAAAAAACACAGGTTTTTTCAGAAATGAAGGATGAGATTATGGAACAGTGTGATGGGCTTCCATTGGCTGCCAAAGCTTTAGCAGAAGTTATTTCATTTGGGCTTGGGAAAAAAGAGTAAAATCTTCATTAATATCTCATTCTCGTTTTGATGTTGTTGTTTTTTAATATATATATTTTTTTCTTACCAATGATTCTTGGTGACATTTTGGTGTTGGATTTTTATTTGCAGTTTTTGGACAGACTCCAATGTAAGAAAGGTACCATCTCACTTTTCTTTAATGTTTAATTTTTCCGAATTTTGAGGTTTATATTACATAATTAAAAGAAAGCAATAGACTAATATACTATTTTGTATATAGCAGAAATAAATGGCACTCATAAGCCTACACTACGCATAGCTTGTCGATCTATAATTGTGATCATGCATTTCTTGTTTTGATGGATTGCTATCTACGGGATGAACTTAGAAATTTTAATTTTGACGGGTAAGATTGAACTTTGTTTTTAAGGAATATGAACAAATAAATATTTTTAGTCATGGAAAAATAATATTGTTACTTTTAGGAGGTAAAATTTTAAATTTTAATAAATTTATAATTTTTTTTTTACTTAGAATTAATTTCAGTTTACCTCTCTCTATTTTTATTAAGTATCACTTTATTTTATTTTTTTGTACTCTCAATTAGTATCATTTTACTTTTTTGTACTCTTAAAAAATGACATAATTATTCTTACCTATTATTTTAAAAATATTTAAAATTAATAGATTTGTATTTATATTTTAATAATTTTTCAATAAATTTATTTAAAACTTTGTTCTACTTAAAATTACTGTAACTTAAATGGAAACTATATTAAATTAATAAAAAATATTCATTTTAGTGTTTAACAAAAATTAACCACTAAAATTACTAGTTTTAATTTAATATAGTTTTTATTAAATTACGATTCTTCAATTAACAATTGAAAAATTACTACCAATATTTCTCATATTTAATAAAATATTATTTAAAAATATATTACATAATTTTTATATTGATTATTATAAGTATAAATGTATTAGCTAATAGAATATATCCTACTATACATTAATTTAATAAAAATTATATTAAATTAAATAAATAGCCACTAAATTTGAAGTACAACAAAGTTTCAAATTAATTTAATGTTAAATGTTAAATATATTAATTTTAAAGTATTTTTAAAGTAATTTTACTAAATTTGATTTTCAATCTATGTTAATATTAATCTTTTCTTATTCAGAATATCATATTGAGAGTGGAAGCGGATAGTCCAATCTTGACCAGTCTCGCACACAAACTTTTTCTAGAAGGCGCCGGGTGCGAAGTTGAAAATTCCTATAATTCTGGGGGGCTTCGCGTGGATACATATATGGATCCTCGCCAAGTAGTGAAGGAATTGGGACCATTTCACCACGCTGAGCTTATTTCAGTATTGAACCATGATGCATGACATCAACCAAGGAAAACTTTAGGGGATGTGGGTTTTTTATTTTTTATTTTTCATTTTTTATTTTTTCTATTTTTTTTTCTCACTTTATGATTTTAGTTTTTTATTGGTCCTCGTGTGAAAATTAATAATATTTTTGGACAAATGAGAATAAGTTCGATTGTATATATTTTTGTGGGTTTTTTTTTCATGAAAAAATAAGATAAAATAAAATTTGTATTTGGTTGTATGATTTTCAGTTGCATTAGTTTTGATGATTGGTGTATATTATATTATGTGGTTTTGTTAGTGGTAAGACCCACTACTAATTTATGACGTAATTGTTATAGTATATACTTATGAAGATAAATATTTGATATTTTTCTGAAAAAAATTCAGTCTGCATAGGAATTAATTAATTCAACACTAATATGATTACACGATAAAAATATAACTATTCATTGAAATTAGTTTCATTCCAACTAAATTTGATTTTCAATCTATGTTAATATTAATGCTTTTGGCTTTTTTTATTATTATTATTATTTTTCCTTATTCAGATTATCATGTTGAGAGTAGAAGCAAATGGTCCAACCTTGGCCAGTCTTGTACACAAACTTATTGTAATTGTGGGGGGCCAAGTGGAAAATTATTGTAATTGTGGGGGGGCCTAGCGTGGATACATGGATCCTCGCAAATTTATGAAGGAATTGGGGTTCAATTATGTGGTTAATTGTAATTATTTTGTGATTATTTATTCTTATTAAAATACGGAACAATCACATGGTAAGCATAAATCTACTTACAACGGATTAGAATTTTCTTAATTTAAGAGTGTATTTTGTAATGAATGATTTATGTTTTAGGAGTTAAAAAAATTTCAAATTCACAAAATAATAAATATGGCGGTCTAAACGAATTGAATTGAATTAAATAAAATAATATTTAGTTTTGATTTAATAAATTACATCCACAATGCATAAAAGGGTAAATGACACTTTATCCTCCCAAATTTCATCATTTGACACATTATCTCTTAAAATAAATTTTGAACACTTTATCCTCTCATCTTACATTTATTATAATATGTTGTCTCATCAAACTTAATTATTTTGATAATTTACCCTCAAAAGTAAATTTTAAACATTTTATTCCCTTAACTTATATTTATTATAATATGTCGCCCCATCATACTTAATTATTTTGACAATTTACCATTAAAAATAAATTTCAAGTATTTTATCCAATCAACTTACATTTATTATAACACGTTATTCCCTCAAACTTAATTATTTTGACAGTTTACCCTTATCCCTTCAACTTACACACGTATTATAGCACGTTGCCCCTCAGTATCATTGAAGTTGGGGATAAAGTATTTAAAATTTATTTTTGAAAAAATAAAATATCAGAATAATTAAATTTTAAGGCATAAAATACTAAAAAATTATTTTTGAAAAATGTAACTCAAAGCTTCCTAAGATTGGAATGCTATTTAGTCGAGCATTGGTGAAATGATAGAAATCAATCACAGATTTTGGGTACAGAGTGACCCACCCACCCATGGACCAAATGGAGTATTAATTATTGTCACAAAGTGGAAATGAGGTAGCCTGTCAGGGGCAAAATAGTGAAGGTACGGGTCACACCGCCGCTTTGTCTTTATCTTTTGCTAAGAATTAAAGAATTGGAAATTAATTGAGAAGTTGACTTCCAAAATATTCTGCCTTTTTCATGTATTTCATGACTCTCTCACATTTCCTAAGAACTAAACAAGCCTGCTATATAGGGTAATTAAATCTAAATATTACTTAATTTTGATTTAGTATTATTAAGGATAATTTAATCAATTGTGGCAATACCTTTTAAATAAGATCCATTCTTTTAATATAGTATAATACATATTAAATCATATAAATCAATCACAGATTTTAATTGTTGTTACATAGATAAGGTAGTTTGTCGGGGCAAATTAGTAAAAGAATGGGTCACCACGTCGCGTAGCTCTACGCCATTGGATCTATCATGATTTATTGAGTATTTGATAAATAATTAATTGAGTATCACTTTTTTCAATCAAAAAATTATCAAAATTCATATACACTATAATGGGTGTTGATTGGATTTAAATTAATAATATAATACGATGTAATACATGCAATACTCGTATCATCCATTACATATTTAGATAATTAATAAATATTTTATTTTATAAATTATTTATATTTCCAGTATATTGTTCACATTGAATTTAAAATCTCAAGAACCATATGATACCTAAGAGTTTTCTTTAATAAAATGCAATTAATCACTAGAAATGGGATTACATATTTATATAAAATTCTAATCCAATTCTAATTTAATTTAATTCAACCAATCACATCACAAGCATAATTTTACTCCTCGTATGTATTAAAGTGTGAAAATTTCACATACACTTATTCGATAATTAGGTTTAAGTTGAGTCAAATTGATTATTAGGTTTAAGAAGGAGAAGCATTAATAGTCGGCGGTCATCTTTGAAATAATCAATCTATTACTTTATTCACAATCAACATAAATATTTTTCTATTACCCCTAAAAAAATATTTCTATATTATAATAAAAAAAAAATGAGTTCAAACAAGATAATATTCAACTAATTCTAACGAGATAATGTTGCATAATTATCATACATTATATTATACGTGCCTTCTAATCTTAAAAACTAATCAAGATTTTTTCAACATTTTTTTAAGTTTAATGACGTTGTAGGATCATATAGCATGAAATACAAATTAAAATTTTAAAAAAAATTGAACCTAATTAAGTAGTTGAAAGGTTTACTTGGTTCAAATTTTATAGTCCATTAAGAAATAATTATTTAAAAAAAAAAAGATAAGATAGAATATTTATATCAAATAAAGATATACTTACAGAAGTACGATGATGTAGAACATGCTCCAAATGTCTACGTACAATGATGTAGATATTTTTTTCCTTGGACAGAAAATGATGTCAAATTTTTTATTGCAAATTTGTCTTCTTCTTGTTCAAATATCTAAAGGGGCCAATTTTACATGATTTATATCAAATGTATTTATACGTTCATTATATATATATTATAAAATATAAAATAAAATATTATATTGAAATAAAAGATTCAATTATAAAATATATATATATATATATATATATATCATAGAGAAGCGACAACAGCTTTTCCTTTAATCAAGGCATTCAATTGAAATAAGGTACTAACCACCTAATTGTACTGGTGGGTCAATTAAGACCATCAATTCAAATAAGTTTATTGCTAGTACACATATGGCATATGCAATTTTATCAGACCATCCCATTTATCCAAGATCTACTAAAATCAATTTGGACTTTTTCATTTTAATTTAAGTTTTATATTGTATTTTATGTAATATATTCACGCTAGTGTATATATTATTTTTCTATATATATATCATTAATCATAGAATAAATTATAAAAATTATCCCTAAAGATTAGTCTAATTATAAAAAAAAAATTATCTTTTAAAATTACAAATATACCTTTAATTATTACAAATATCCTCTTAGGTTTGCCTTTGTTTTACAAATTCTCCATCAACAGGTGCAATTTATAAAATAGAAATAAATGTCAATGTAGTATTTGTAATTTACAAATTTAAATAATTTTTTTATAAATAATTCAAATTTCAAAAATAATTTTTATAATTCGTTATTAATCTCATATATATATATATACACACACATATAATGCATGATGTAAAATATAAAATAAAATATAAAATCGAAATAGAAGATCGGTGTTGCTGAAGTGGCCAAGGAATCACATCAGCTAATTTTCTTTAAAAAAGAGAAGTAAAACACTTTAGTAATTATTTAGACATTAAATTCATACAAGCTACCGCCTAATTAACACTGATGGATCAATAAGACAGTTGAGTGGCAAACATGGTCAAATATGGGCAACATCTTTGCCCATATATGTGAAGCAAATTCTTGCAAATCAACTTCATCCCACAAATTGTACAGGCCTCAATTCTCTAACAGCTGCAGCCGAAAGCCAAAAAAAAAAAACAGTAGTTTTTAACATGGCCACAGAAGAACAAGGTGCTGTTCAAGTTGCAGCAGATAAGTATAGGTCTTTCTTGCATGATGAAGCACAAAACACTGAGTGGAGACATGGTGGGCCTCCCACATACGATAGCGTGAACCAGCTATTTGAAGAAGGCCGGACCAAAGCATGTCTACTACTCCATAACTATAATTACATATGTATATATACATCGCTTCACACACACACACATGTGTGTGTGTGTGTGTTGGTTCCATGTTTTTGATTGTTTCCTTTACAATATGGTATATGTATGTATTTGTAGGAATGGCCAAAAGGGTCACTGGAAGAGGTGGTTCAAAATGCTATCAAGTCATGGGAGATGGAGCTGTCTCACAAGACTAGGATACAAGACTTCAGGACTATAAATCCTGATAAGTTCAAGCTCATCGTTAATGGTAATTATTACACTGATGTATCAAACCAAGCATGACCCCTTTTTCCCCTTCTCTTTTCTTTCTTGTTTCCTTTATTCTTCAGTCATATATACTAAATTAATCACAGCCTCCATGTATGATTTAGAGTGTTGTTATATAGTAAATCTTTTTCCTGCAGCAACCATGAAATTTCCATGGATTTTCATCTCTCTCTCTCTCTACATATATATATATATATATGTATGTATGTATAACTTGCAGAATATGCAGAGAGATTATTCATAGTACCTATCACCACTATTCTAGAGTGATATTATTCAAATAATTGAATGATTAATTCCTTACATTCAAATAATTGCAGATTTTCATTTTGATTAATTTCAGTTGACTAGAGATTGTTACAAGATAAGTGAGGCTCATTATATTGTTCTTGATAGGTTTGAAGGTTTTTTCTTATTGATTTTAGATGGTGACAATTTGATATTAATTACTTCATAGACTTTCAGCAAAATATTAAATGTAGTGGCGCTGAAGCACTAAATACTAATTCCATTTTCGCCATGTATAGAATTATGTGTCCTTTAATTCCTTAATTTTACACGACCATCGATGCAAATATATTACAATATTAAAATAAAAAATTCTATCAGCCAAAAGTGTTTTTTAGCAACTTCTTCTTTTCTTTTTTGGCTCAAATAAAAGTTAATAAATATTTCATAGTTCCCTTCAAAAATTATTTTACATGGAAATTGAAAACAATATTATATGTTTTTTTTGGATGTCAATAAACTGAACTTTGGTTAATAACAGGAAGAGAGGGACTATCTGCAGAAGAAACACTTAGGCTGGGAAGCTATAATGCCTTGTTGAAGAGTTCAATGCCAGAGGAGCTCAAATACTACAAAGCCGACGAAGAGAGCTTTGAATCGTCGCACGACGCTTTCCGGGCGGCCCTTCCCCGCGGATTTGCGTGGGAAGTATTGGCTGTTTATTCAGGGCCGCCGCTGATTGCCTTCAAGTTCAGGCACTGGGGTTACTTTGAAGGGCCCTTCAAAGGCCATGCTCCCACTGGAGAAATGGTCCAGTTTTATGGTGTTGGAATTCTCAAAGTAAGCTTCTCTTAAGTGTGATTTTATTTCTCTCCCACCACACACACCAACTGCAGAAATGAGCCCATACTATATGGGACGGTCACAGGGACGGAGTCAGGGGGTGGCAGGGCCGCAGGGCAGGCATCCCTTAAGTTTATATAAACATAAATTTTAGATATAAATTTATTACATATTAAAATTTGTCTTTGAAACTATGTTCTTGATTATTGTCCAAAGTTAAAATTTCTGGTCATGATATCTAATGTTTATAAAACTGGCCTGACAGGTGGATGAGTCTCTGAGGGCAGAAGATGTGGAGATTTACTATGATCCAGCTGAGCTTTTTACTGGACTACTTAAAGGGCCTTCTGCTTCTGGCTCAAACACAGAGCAGCAGCAGCAACAGGAGACGGGCTCTTCGGCATCTGCTGAGAAATGCCCTTTCAACAAGTAGAATGAATTCTTGTGCTCAAACCTCAAACCCTTGCCCGACCAAACTTTTTCATTAACCAGAATAAACTGTACCTGCTTCATTTCTTGGTTATGTCTGCAAAATATCAATCAGTGTCGTTCACCTCTATAGCTTCATATATAATAATAATTGCCAAATGTTTTCTCAGATGCATCCACCTTCATGAGGCAAATTTCTCAATCTGAAATGTTTATCAAGGTATTAGCAATAACCCCAGTGAAAATATGTATATATATATATGTACGGATCATTTCATGGGATCATTGAAATGAACACCAGAAGAATTACAAGTTTATGAATTATAGACTAAAAGTCAAGTTCCTGAGTAGTACTTGTTAGTATTAATTTGCTACAATCATCCAATAACGCTATTGATAGGCATAGATTTATTATTTTATCCATCCCAATCCCATATGCACATTTATTATTGATAGAGGTCCAACTGATAAAAATGACCCCTCTATTAAATTCAAGTCCAAGAAGGTGATATTGAATAAACTCACGAGCCTAACACTATTATTACTGAGCAAATTATCTATTTTATCCCTAAAAATAAATATCAAATTACAAAACATGCCCCCCCCCCTCCCTTCTTTCTGTTCAAATTGCAACCTAACTCCCAATTCCAACCAGCAATCAAGAATGTGGCTTTTTAACCCCAACAATGTCCATCTCTTTGCCCATTACTACTATCTTCAATTCTTCATCACAAAGGTCCTAGTTCCTAAACTCCAAAAACTACATTGCAATTGCATTTACTCTCCATATGGAAATCACTCTAACGTGAACAAAAGAGAAAAAGAAAAAAAAAAAAGAAGAAGAACGAGAGAAAAGAAGGTCAGTCGGCGATAGTGGCAAAGATGGAGGAAGGAGATAATGAAAAATAAAAAGAAATAAGAAATAAAAGACATGAAGAAGAAAAGAGGGAAAATGAGAGAACAAAAAAGAAAGAAAGGAAGAAAAAATAAATTTGAGAAGAAGAAAATGAAAAAAAAATGAATTTATTAAAATTATATTAATCATATTATCATAATTTTACTCATTTATTTCACAAAATACATATTTATTTATATTTTATATTACTCTCACAATTACATAAAATATATATAAAGTATATTAATAAATCAATATGTATTTAACAATTTATCACATTTTATATCCACCCCATTAAATTGACCGTTGAACTTTGTTCTGAAAAAGCCAGTCCATATAACACCACCAAGATACAAGTAGGACTTAGCACTATATCTTCACCTATCTTATCCAAAATTATTGACTAATTGATTTCCAATTGATTCAATTTTTGGGTCTATGACCGGATTCATACCACATTTGAAATTTTTTATTTTAATTTACTGTTTCATCTTATATTTAATTATATATATACATATTATTAAATATATATTTAAAAAAATATTTTATATATCTGTGGAAGGATATATGAATTTAGATTTTGAATTTGGGAGAAAAATGGGGCAACACCACATCAGTGTATCATAACCCAACCTATGCCCATAATTTTTTTTTATTCACATATATATTCACTCATATATATTGAGGTCAATTCTCTAATCTTTTAAATAAAAATAAAAAACGGTACCACCAGACTTTCCAAACTACGTTCTTCTTCAATAGGCCAACCTCTTCAATAGCATTACTACTTTAATACATTATATTAACTTCTCTTTAGCATATGATCACACACTAAAAAAAAATAATATTAATTACAATATGAAAATTATCATTAATAATATATATTCAGTGATAATATTTTTTTATTATGTGGTATATATAAAGTAACAAAAAAATTTATTTTGCCAGCTTAATAGAGGAATTGTTATTATTGAAAATCAATAATAAATATACATTGACAATAAAAATAATCACTAATGACTTGTGATAATATTTTTGTTGATTTATGATAATAATTTTGTTGTCATTGTACAAATATCACTAATTGTTGTAGATGAGTTTCAAAATATATGTAAAATTAGCTTGTATTTATTTTATTTGAGTTCAAATATATGTTTCACTAATCAAAATCCAAGGAAACTCAATACAAGATAATTCATGTTCACATAGTAATTATTATTGCAGTAATGTGGTTCCAACCCATAATCTTGTGTCAATATCAAGTTAAGTTTTTTTTTTTTTTTTAAATAAAATTTCTTTAACCATTTCAAGAAATGCATAGAAAACACTATTATGTGTGTAATTAGTGAGTGATTACCAAATATCAAAGCAAATAACATATACTTACATACACAAGTGGCCAAAACTTCCTTCTCTTTCAACCATTTACACAAAAAATTGTTGTTTCATTTTTTAACTCTCGCTCCTCCGTGTTATAACTTAATCAGTTAATTTTACAAATATAACAACCTGACTAACTAAATAAAATATTGATCTTTATACAAAATACCGTAATATTCACGTTGCATTCGAAATATTTTTTATCAAAAACTTAAATAATAAATAAATATCATATTTTTTAAAAAAATAAGACACTTATCAATTATCAACCTTTTCGATACAGGTTCTCAATCACTCGTAAAACACTAAGTATGTGTGTAATTAGTGAGTGATTACCAAATATCAAGGCAAAGAACATATACTTACATACACAAGTGGCCAAAACTCTCTTCTTTTTTCAACACTTTATTGAAATCCAAGAACCCCAAGAAGAAGCGTTCCTAAAATCACACACACACACACATGAGAAAACTCATTCTTCTCCATGATTAATGCTCATATATTAATCACTATCGCATGCCGCCATGTCCGAAAACCAATCACCAAGACCATCTGAAACATCATCCTCCGGCAGCAGCCCACGGAACTCCGTCCAATTGGTCTCCAAAACCTTGTCCGACAGGCTTCTCGGAAAATACTTTGATGCTTCGGAATTCGACTTCGACTACGAGCAAAGCGGGCTGTGGTCTCCCTTCATCCCCAGAAGAGCTGCTTTTTTCGCCTCACCCCCGGACAGCTTTTGCCCCGACAGGGAACCGTTGAAGAAACTGAAAAACTCGAGGAAGGCGGCAACTTGGTTTGCTAGTCTCATTGCCTGCCTAAAGGTAATTAATTCATTATTTCATCCCTTTTTTGCACTAATTTTTCGGATTCAAATCAGCATATACAAGATTAGTCAATATAATTTGTTGGTAAACGTATCATTAGTCATAAATTCTCAAGAAAAATTTGATAATTTAAAAACATTCACTGTCATTCTTACACACATGTGTCTAAACCTTGTGTTGCTAGTCTTGTTATTGTCATTAACCGTACTTGAAAGTTTCCTACCTCCTATGCTTTCAATTCTTGTTTTGTTTTGGTGTCCCATTACCATGATATTTCTCGTGGATCTATCCATTTTTAGGGTTAACTAAAAAAGTTTTTGAGTTTTAAACTGAAACTTGGATCCAATTTGGATTAATAATTCATTTCAGTTTTTTTTTATTTTTATTTTTTCAGAAAAATTGTCCTCTATTAGAATTTTCTTAAAGGTATAACTATCTCAGTCACCATTAAACAGTAACAATTTTTATTTTATCATCGTAATAATTTTTAATTAAATGCAATTTTTATGACTATTTTTAAAATGGTGATAGAAATTATTACGACGAAATAACAACTGTGACATTATTACTCTGGTCGTTAGCTGAATTTTAGTAATTCATCTTTTTTAATAAATCAATCAGGTAATTATTAGATGTGAATTGAGATTTATTTACCAAGATTCATGTACGGGTGTTGCAGGGCTTGTTGTGTTCATGAAGTTAATTCCTTCCTTGGTTTGAAGGGTCTGACTGTCAGGGGAGAATGTCTTTGTTTATGTTGAAATCGTGTACTTTAATGTTGTTGGAGTGCGAGTAAGAAAAAAATAGCTACGAGGAGAAAAAAAGCACTTTGGAATAGGAGGAGGTTTGTACGATGTACATGTGTAGATGTGTAATGAATCTTGGAATGAATAAATATAATCATCGGATATTGTTCTTCCAATTACCATAATCTGTACGGATATATCTTTTCTGCATGTAATAGAATTTCATAAAATGAAATTTAGTTTTTTCTTTGATTAGTAGTTTCTTCTTTTTTTTTTTTAATTTGATTGTAGGGCACTTCTTTTTTTAAGGATTAAAGATTTGCAATTTGGGACAAAATTGACCCTTAGATTTCTACAATTTCCATTTCGAAATTCGGTTAATGTTGAGTTGAACATAAGCTGCAAAGCTTGAGCTTTTAAAGATATATAAGATTAATTGATTTCATAAAAATGCCACCTAAGTTAACATAATTTTTTTTAAATATTTGACCTAGATTATGTGCATGTTAATATAAACGGAAAGTTGATAGTAGTATTCATTAGGGTCGGGTCTATATAGATCCAAAATTCGATTCATTAAACTTTTCAAGAATTCAGGTTCGGATCCAATGATAAACTTACTTTATAATTTAAAAAATATAAAAAATTATAGAAATATATGTAATGTTTTAATAAATTTATACGAGTTATGTCGGATTTAAAAATAAAAAATTTATGACCTCTCCGCCGCAAGCAAGACGATCCAAATTTGACCCTGATATATTGTCATTCCTAGTTTTCGTCGTATTATCTAATGAAACTTAATTTAAGTGGCAAAGTCGAGGATTTCAAAATTTTAAAATTATAAATTTGAATCCTATAAAATATATATGTTTTTTTGTACTTCTACAATAGTAATTGTTGATAAATTGTTGATAGTTAATATTTGTAAACAATTTTGATTGATTATATATTAATATATTTAATTTCTATATTAAAAAAAATGATAAAATGAGTGTATATGTGAGTATGTGAGATTGGCAAGTTGCTGGCGTATTTTGAGAGCTAAAGAAGTGTAGTGGAAAATTTGAATGGTACAGCGACCGTTCATCAAACGTACCCGTCGTTGGTAGCAGTAACGATTTTCAGTCTGCAACTTTCTGCGAAATTTGACCGCAGAAATTTCCGTTGAAATTGGACGGCGTGTGTGTACCTTCAATTATTACTATTTCTTTTTTTAAAATAATAACTCACATCTCATGTTTTTTAGATAAGAATTGAAAAAATAAAATATTTGTGTATTTTTATATTATTATTCATAAAAATTAATGATTGAGGATTAAAAGTGTGATATTATTATTATAATTAAAATTAAAATTTTAATTTTGGAGAGAAATTTATGCAGTAATTAATTTTAAATATTATTGGAACTTTTATCATATCGTGAAAATTATTCTTTCAATTCTTTTGAAATTATAAAATCTTAGAGGTTGTTTGTTTCAATTTTTAAACAGAATCTTTTCAGCTTTTTGTTATTTGAAATTTTAAAAATACATTTGTTTTATTCATTTTTATTATAAATAAAATTTATTTTAATTTTTAAAATATATTTTCTAATCTACTAATATTTAATGTTTTTTTCATGTTTCTATCAAACTCATATCTAAATCTACTAATATTTTACATCCTTTTTTTTTTTATGTAGAAGACACCATAAAACAGATACGTTTCCACTTAACAAATATATATAGTTTACATTGAAATATAAATAATCTAAATACATTCTCTTTTTACATAAAAATTTAATTAAAATATTTTCAACTCTAAAAGTATTAAAAATATTAAAATGAGTTAGAAAATAAAACTAGATGAGCACTCAAAATTTCAATTTGTTATGTTTTCATTGAACAACTGAATTATTGTGGAATATTTTTTAATCCTATAATATTCAAACATAATGACATTTACATCTTGATTTGTCATTAGTCTTGGTATGTTTATTGTATTTTTTTTTCTTATATTCTTCATTCACTTGATTTTTTCCTATATTTTACTATTTCCAACAAACATAGTAATAATTTTTTTCAAATTTTTAAAAATAATTCAAATAAAATATAATATTTTTGTAAGACAATAGAATCCCTGAATTTTTCATAAAAAATAATATAACAAAATTTCTCATTTTTTTTATTAATATATCAATTTATTTATGAATTGTATTCTTATTTTAATTAGATTTTATTATATTAAGTTATTTTCTATTTTTTCAATACATATATATAAGCTTAATAGTTAACATAATTTATGTTGACAATCTTCACATATAAATATATTATTTTTATAAAATAATTAGGAATTTTGTGTCAATATATTTTTTAATGAATCATAAATTTTAATGATGAATTTTAGTATATAGACAAGATTTTATCAATTTTTTTAATTTATTTTAAATAATATCTCAAATTACAAATTTTAAAAATTAACAAATAATTTCCAAATTTATTACTATGCCAACAAGAGTGGAATTGGGGGCTGGTTGGTTTCGCGACCTGTAGGCCACGTCACCAACTCATAGTTACCAGCAATCCACTCCTACCCGTCTGCTCTTGCACCTAAACTCCAACCTAAATGAATCCGATGGATGAAATACAATATAAGTTATTAATTATTAATATAAATGTATATTTTGTTGGAAATAATTGGTAAATATAATATTAAAATAATTAAATTAATTTTGGTAGAATAACATTTGATGTACCAAACATTAAAATAATATTAATATTCCTGAAATATCATTAAAATACTAAAAATATCCAAAAATTTGTGTGTTTTTCATATTGACCCGACCCGATATTGAGTTAGGGTCGGCCCAAACTCCCAACCGTCGATGAAGTGAACCAATGAGATGTGTCAGTCAATCTGATTATAACATCTATATTCTATCTTGTACGATTTACGAGAATCAATCAATATAAATACCCAGTGTACAGGTCTCATAAGATAACTTTTATATCATTAACTCAATTCTCTTACTGTTTTTTTTTTTTTTACATCAAGACCTGACTAACTTAGCATCGGAGAGTTTTAAATGGGGGTCACCCCAACGAGCCTAACGTATTTCTCTTTCAGGTCATCCCGAACTCAGATCATCTTGACCCGAACTCAGGTACACTGATTTTACTTCTAAATCACAGTTATAGCTGAGGCAAAAGTTAAATAATTTTTTTAAAAATGAAATTGCCCCTTACCCATTGCTTATAATATATAACAAACATCTATCAAGATACAACGGCTTAATACTTGTGATAGTAGCACTATAAATCATAAAAAATTTTGAACTAAAAATGTATTTTAAAGACTTATTTTTTATGATAATAGCATAATAAATTATAAGAAATTTTGAATTATAAAAGTATTTTAAAATTTTTTTGGACTTGAGATGCAAATGATAAATTATGAAGGTTTATTTATAGATTTTGAAAAATTGTGTCAATTCGTGAATGAATGAAATTTTTTATTTGAATCTGAGCCAAGAAAGACGAGTATACAATAAAATAGCTACATTTGATTACTGCTTACTAAAGTGAGATTTTATACATGCAAAACAAACTTGTTCCACTTTTTTAATGTGGGATGATGAATTTTTACTTTTGCAACCTTTTATTTTTCAACATTTGATTTATTTAAGTGACTTATTTTGTTTATTAATTTCTTATTAAAATCTTATTGATCTGAAATTGATTTTGATATGTACTAAATTCATTTATTTGAGATGTAGATTATATTTGATTAATTTATTTTTATTTTTATAAAATAGAACTCATTTAAATAATTAATTAAAATTGAGTCAAAATTCATTTTTTTTTAACCAATTTCCAACATATTTTAAAATTATAAATTGACACCCATTTTCAACTAATTTTTTTTTACCTCATATTTCAAATCCATTTAAGGCAATGAAGCCTAGTAATGACAAAATTGATGGCCCAATACTCAGATATCGAGATGGAATCCCACCATATATGTGGGCATTAGAAGGTATGGTTTGGTAATGTCAACAAATTTTTAGGATATACTCGTAAACTCATTAAATATATTTTATTATTTTAAAAATATTAAAAATATATATTTTTTACAAAATAATGCATTGATTTAAAAAAAAACATATATATATATATTAAAAATATCACATAAATATATATAATAAATTTTAAAAAATAAAAACAAAAAGCTATTTGAAATTATTAGTTTTAAATTCTTAATTCAAATCTTTAAATCTAAAGGTAGTTTTTTTCTTTAAAATCAAATAAGAAAAATGCCATTCAACTTAAAAAAACAGAGAGGAGAGGAGAGGAGAGGAGATCCTTTTGCTTTTTCTTCTTGCTAATTTTCGTAGAGGCGCCAACCTAGTTCCCCTCCATTTTCTTGAACTTCTACAAAGTTCAAAAATGCAGAAACTGAAAAAAGTCTCTCCATTCAGACTCTCCTCGCTCCTCCGCCTCGAAAAGGATCCCAACAGAGCCCTTCAGCTCTTCCTTAACCCCAATCCCGATGACCCGAACCCGAATGCCAAACCCTTTCGTTACTCTCTCCTCTCCTACGACCTCATCATCTCCAAGCTCGGTAGAGCCAAAATGTTATCCGAAATGGAAAACATTGTGGGAAAGTTGAAAAATGACGCGCGAATTATCCCGGAAGAAATAATTTTCTGTAACATTATCACGTTTTATGGCCGAGCCCGCTTGCCTGCTAAAGCCCTCCAGATATTCGACGAAATTCCCTCTTGTCGATGCCAAAGGACGATAAAATCGGTGAATACGCTCTTGAATTGCCTTCTCATGTGTCGGGAGTTTGATAAGATGAGGGAAGTTTCTTTGGGGATTGAGAAGTACGCGAGCCCAGATGCTTGCACGTATAACATACTGATAAATGCGTGTTGTATGGGGTCTGATTTGGAGATAGCATGGGTCTTGTTCGACGAAATGCAGAGAAGAGGGGTTGAGCCTAATGTGGTGACATTTGGGACTTTGATTAACAGGCTTTGCGCAAATTCAGAATTGGATATGGCTTTCAGTTTGAAGAGAAGTATGGAGAGGGATTTTAAGATCTGGCCTAATGCGCATATCTACGTGGCATTGATTAAAGGGCTTTGTAAGGTTGATCACTTGAATAAGGCCATTAAGCTGAAGGACGAGATGTTGAGAAAGAAAGTGGAATTGGATCCTGCAGTTTATTCTACATTGATTAGTGCATTTTTTAAGGTTGGTCGAAAGGGGGAGGTTTCTGGCTTGCTAGAGGAAATGAGAAGAAATGAGTGTAAGCCTAATACAGTAACTTACAATGCAATGATATATGGGTTTTGTCAGGAGAAGGAATTTGATTCAGCTTTTGGGGCTTTGAGTGAGATGGAGAAAGAAGGGTGCAAACCGGATGTGATTAGTTATAATATGATTATTGGTGCCTTGTGTAAGGAGAGAAAAGTGAGTGAAGCTAATGATTTATTGGAAGATATGCCACGACGGAAGTGCCCTCCAGATGTGGTAACTTACAGGACACTTTTCAATGGGTTTTGTGATGTAAAGCAGTTCAAGGATGCAGCGAGTATTTTAGATGAGATGATTTTTATGGGATATGCTCCTCATTCTTCTAGTGTTAGCAAATATATAAATGAATTGGTGCAAGGGAAGCATGCAGAATTATGGACATGCTTGTTTAGTTTGGTAAAAAGAAATTCAATTGATAGATATATATGGAGACTCGTAACTTCTTTGGTCTGCAAGGACAACCATTCAGATGCTGATGAGCTGTTTAATAGGCTAATAAACAATCATTCTCTTTCAGATGGTTAGGGATGCTGCATACAGTGTGCTTCTAAGTGCTGATATTTTATTGTGCACTTGAGATTGTCTGGAGTACCATTATCATGCCTGACCTGCACATCAATTCTTTTGGTTACTTTTGCTTGCACAGTAAGTAATTTTGATTGAAATGGTTGTATTTATTATTTTTCATGGAAGCTGTGATCCATAGGAGAGTCATGACCGTCTGCTGCCTTTCTGGAAACAGTTGGAACAAATTCATTTCAAATCTGTAGTTCAATATTACCATCAAATCTAAAACCAAAATTATTACTGCCGATGATGACAATTTGACCAATTGACACCCGTCCCCCCCCCCCCCCCCCCCGAATTGTGTCATTTGTAATGCAGTGATCAATGTAACAGAGTCTGAGCAACTTTTGATTGTTCTCTTGTCAACACTTTGCAGGCAGAAAAGGGCCTCTGAAGCCAACTTTCGGTATTGAAACCCAGATGATTAAAGATATAGAAACTTCTTTAAGACATTTTAACTAAACAACTATATTGTGATTCATCTTAAGGTGATTTGCTTTGGGGTAAACAACCTATTATTAGAGTCCAGTATTCACGCCCAGACTTATATCTATGAAGGTTTGTGTTTCAGCAAGAGATATGATGGAGGACAAGAAGGGACGGGTAGATTTTCAATTACTTGTCAGATTTTACTTGAGATTAGTGTTCCTGTTAATGTAATTTTCCTTAACTGTGATCTTGCCTTAATCAGGATTATTTGAGGCCCGTATATTGAAGGCCGTGCTATATTGTCTGACTTTTTTGATGAATTGAGAACTGATATTACTTGATCTCTTTGTTTAATTATTCTGTTGATGTTTTGATTTTTTTCATGTGATCAAATTAATTAATTCAGGCTTAGTTGGTGAACTGACCACATCATTCTATAGCATACAGTCAATGTTTCTTTCTGAAACTCCAATCCCCTCCACATTAGACTTATCAGTGTTGGAAAACATTTGAAGGAGTTTCTGCTGTTGTCTCTCTCTCATTTTTGCCTCTTTTATCTTTTTTTGGGGTGGGGTGGGTCACTAAGGAATTTTACAGAAACAAAAATGATGTCCCAAGGAAATGATCACATGTTTGAACTTGAAACAACAGTCCTAGACTGTGCTTATGTGCAAACACTGATAGTTATGATCCTACCAACAATGTGATCTGACTTGAGAGAGGCTTCTCCCTTTTGCTGTTTGCCCTTCCATTCATTTACATCTGACGGCAAATGATTTCGACAGTGTACCGCTTGTATGAAGAACTAAATTCTGAAGATTTATATCTTGGGGAAATTTTTTTACTCCGATTGCAGACTACCTAAACTAAACCTTAAACCTTATCCTTCTAAGTCTGGGACCAGCTATAAAAATTTAGACCTGAAGCAATAAATGTGACACATGCAAAGTTATGTATTGAATGTATAAAAACATAGATAGTTGCTAACAAAAAAATCATCAAAAACATATAATGCTTCTAATTCTTGAAAATAACCAGTGATTACTTTTTACCACATTCTCTTCAAACATGACTGTAATTGTCCCATTTGCCCGTGGCACCTATGTCTTCTTGTATATTAGGTCTGATTGTTAGGATATGCTTTCAGGACGGACATTGATATAAACGTGCATTAGGTCATTTTTAGTTAACTAATTGGCATTTGAGTAGTTGTCTTGGTGTTTCCCCCCTCTATATATAACATGAGAAACCTATTAGTTACTTACAATTCTATTCATTAGCCTTAAATTGCCTTGATGCATACTAATGCATAAATTATGTTTTGGTTGTGTGATAAGAGTTGGCAAAGCTTGATTTATCTCCTTATTCAATCCAGAGTTTGAAGCTAAACATGGATTGGGCGGGTGGCATCTTGAGCATACACAGACAGCAATTAAGGCGGCCATCCAAGACCTGAATTTGCCAGCAGCAGGTACAGTGATGAACCCTGGAGTTAGAAGGGATTGCACATACTTAGTTTTGTACTTTTCTTGAGCAAAAAGACCTCCCTCTGTATCTGTGAACTGCTGGCCTTCATTAGAGACAAAAGGTACTCTTCCACTAGATCCCATTTTGCTTGCAACTACAGATTAAGTCAATATCAGTTGCAAAAACTCTATTAAGAATAAAATCTGAGTCCTGCAGACCTTGCTTATTTTATAGATTAATGCATACCTAACTCCTGGACGTCTTATTACAGGAATACTGATTAGGACCAAATCCTTGTTCTGGTTGTATCCGTCGATGATGACAGGTCTCCTGAAGGCCCTTTTCCTTTTGATGCGTGGAGGAATTGTCTGTTAGTTTCTGAGGTTTTTCGTATTAGACTAATGGAATGTCAACCAAATTTCTTTTCTTGGGAGCTTTCTTCTTTATTTGGAGCAATTATTGACTCCTATTTTTTGCCTACCTTTTTGTCTTCTTCCGTTGTCGTGTCATTCCCAAGTCTTATGCATGTAGAAAGTCATTAACCAATTTGTTTTCTCTTGTCATGTTTGCGTTCAAAACTTTCTTTTAGATGGAAAAATGTTCACTTGGTCATATTTAACACTCTCTTGTCATGTTTGCATTCAAAACTTTCTTTTAGGCTGGGAAAACCTTCACTTGGTCATATTTCAATAACTCAAGTAAGTATTCTTTTTGTTGAACACGTTACATAGGTCACATAAACTGCAGAACAGAGTAATAAGCGTGTTTTTACACGTATGCACCTTTTATTGATCGATAGGAATAGTAATGGGACGGGTTTAAATTCAAACCTCTAATGAATTCTCTCTGTTTGGGGTGGGTTTAAACTTAGCAAAACCGGCCTTAATTTTATAAACTCAGTTGGGTTTGGGGCGGATAATGGATTTTAGTGATCCGTCTTGAACTCGTTTTGTATTATTATTATTATTTAATATAAAATATATTTTATAATTATTAATTAGTTTAATTTTATTAATTTTTTAATTGCATGATTATGCACATTGCAATATTATTAGATCAATTTAAAATTATTTTATAATTATTTTCAAATTTTAGTTTTATTTTAAAAATATTATAATTGATTTATATATGATTTTTTACACAATGCATTATAAATAAATTATATTAAAATTGAAGAAATTTTATGTAAGCAAGTTATTTAAAAATTATTTCAAAATAGTAGAACACAATTTAATTATGTTCGTATTCTATAAATTAATGTTATTATCACATTTAGTTATTAAAAAAAAATATATATATAAAAAATACATTTTATCATTAGTATCAAGTCAAGAATATCAAAATTTAATATTCATAAAAAAAAATTACTAAATAAAGTTAAAAATGTTCAAATTTTATTTTTAACGGATTGACAAATTCATATGGGATGGATCTGTTGAATTTTGGGTCCGAAGCAAGTCCTCAATCAAGACGTGGTGTCGGGTCTTCTTAATTTTAGCCAAACTCGTCCCAAATTCGCTTCACTGTAATTCCTATTGATCAGAAGTTGAAAAAATATATATATTTACAGATTGTGAAGGCAAAACCAAAAGTGACTTGAGTAAAAGATTGAAGTGATTTCAGACGGACGACAATGTGGAGATCTGGAGGGTAGTCTTGCACTAACATTGGTTTTTACAGGCTCAAAGCTTTGTAGTTTGCGTGCAAACCATAAGTCAATTTACTGTTGATGATATGTGCCCTTATGCATTGTGGGGGGCCTCTCCTCCATTAAACTCACTTTTCTTGCTTCATCCAAGTGAATTGAACACACCCCCAAAATAATTGGAGGTCACACACACACACGGTACTTTCTAAGAAACATCGGCCGGCGGCTTTAGTTCTTCTATACCTACCCAACTTTCTCCATGCAAACCCAAATAATACTTGTACAAACACAAGCAAAATATTCCTTATCTTAAATTTTCAAAGCTCTTGACCCAACCAACCAACTTGTGCATCTATATATAAGCATGTCGCTCCCCCATCTTTTTTTCCATTCCACAGATACATTCCAAACTTCTACGTTCTTTCAAACTTTCTCTGCATCGTTCAAACCCCATTTTGCTGTTTCCATAACTCTTTCGTTTGGGAAAATGGTTCGTTTGAGCACTCTTTCAGTTACTCTAATTCTTGTTTTGATCTTTACGGCTCAAGCCTTGGATGCTAGAAAGCTCCTCAGCATGGAAAAGAATGAGGCTTATTCTCTTGGTGCAAGTTTTCCCAGAGGCTCTGTTCCACCTTCTTCCCCTAGTAATGGAGGTAATGCAGAAATCGTTGCTGAGAAGCTCTTTGCGCATCAGACTGGCCGTGTTATTCATATGGATGGTCGTAGTTTAGAGTCTACTCCTAGTCCTGGAGTTGGCCACTGAATTCATTCATCCAGCCAGCATGCAGGATTTTTTATGTATGGTCCCATTTAGAGATGGGGAATCACATTATTTACATATTTTCAAGTTTCGACAATATCGAATATTTATATGTTTGTTGCTAGGTTGATTTGGTTTATATGTATACAATTTATACAAATATCATGGAGTAAATAGAGTTTATTCTATGTTAATCAAAATCAGAATTGTTTGCAATCCTAGTGAATATATTCCAATAATACAATATTTTTTAGTTTCTTAATGATGGGCAGTAATATTACCATCGCACAATAAAGTGTTTCCTTGAAATTGCAAAAATAATATCAATGGCAATTGATTTTTTTTAATGAAAAAAATAATAATTATAAAATGAGTTTTTCATCTACAAAAGGACTCTCTATGTCCCTTTTTGGCAGTTGGTATGGATTGGCTAGTGAATTGAACAATCATCTTCACCATGACAATTTCAAGAAACAAACACACTGTATCCCTTCTGTAACATTGATTTCTCCAAAGAAGAAGTCTTTGATTGAATTATAACTGATTTCCAGAAAAGGACAACAGGAAAGGGGATACAAACCATTAAACAGCAAAGAGCCAAAACAAATGGAAACTACAGCCGAGTTACAAACACACACTTTATAATGCAGTTTGAGTCTATTACATTCCCACTTAGCCTTTTCAGTTCTTTCCAAAATGTGAATATGATGTCGGAAAATGGATTCAATCGTAAAATCTTCATAAAACCAGCATCTACATGACTAGAAATCTTCTTTCGTTTTTAATTTCTGATTCACTGATCACAATACTCAACATCAGCAAACATTGAGTTTGCAGATTTTCTGTGAACCCGACAGAGCGCATGTTTCCTAAAGCACTTAACAGGGTATGAAAAATGAGATGTGTGAATCAGTTTCAAGAGAATTTGAGGTGGAACATCATCTAGGTCCTGATAGGACTGAGTCCATGAGAAGTGTGGAAGAACTGTGATTCACCACCTTGGAAGAACCTGGATCAAGAAACATGGTCAAAAAGCTATAGTCGGAGATAGGCTCCACGTTGATCATTCCCTCCAGAAGTTTCACAACAACAGGCATTGAAGGCCTGATGGTGTGAGGTTGTAAACAGCGAATAGCAATTTCCACAGCCTTGACCGCTGCTTCTCTGTGCCCTTTCAAGTCCTCATTGCAGTTATCTATTATGTCCTCAAGTCGACCCTCTTCTGCTTTTCTTTTCACTTCATCAATTAGGTACTGCTCATTCTGATAGATGTCTGAATTCTTCTTCCCACAAACAATTTCTAGTATCACTATCCCAAAACTGTAGACATCAACCTTCACTGAGACATTTCTACCAGCAATCAACTCGGGTGCCATGTATCCTCTAGTTCCCTTTACCATTGTCGATACATTACTTTGATCCCTGTCTATCCATTTAGCTAATCCAAAGTCAGCAATCTTGACATTGAACTCTTCATCCAGCAGGATATTCTGGGGCTTAATGTCAAAATGGATAATCTTTGGGTTGCAGTGTTCATGAAGATACTCTAGTCCCTTTGCAATACCAAGAATGATTTGCCACTTTATTTTCCAAGTAAGAGTTCGTTCTCCATTTTGATTGAAGATCCACTTATCCAATGATCCTTTGCGCAGATGCTCATAAACCAGAAGTCTATTTGACCCTTCAGCACAATATCCAACCAGTCTCACTAGATTGAAGTGATGAACCCTGCCAATTGTTTCAACCTCAGGGAGAAACTCAGTCTTCCCTTTGTCGAACAACTGCTTTACAGCAACTTTGGTACCGTTTTCCATGGTTCCTTCAAACACCTCTCCATACCCTCCTTTACCTAGTTGTACCCGAAAGTCTTCTGCTATGGCCCTCAAATCCTTGAAAGAAAATTTTTTAACTACAGGAGGTATGTGAATTATCGATTTCTCTTCTTCTCCTTCCATTACAACGACATGCTTCTTCCTCTGTACAGCATAAAAATAACAGGCCCAAAAAGTTAACAGGACGATCCCGCTAGCAACAAGGGAAGGAAGCAGTACTACAAGTGAAACTGAACGTGTTTTCCTATTCTTTGCTCTTGGTATTTGAATCTTAACATAAGTAACTGCAGTATAAGGGAGCATATCTTCATTCTTTGTGGCCATGAGAGAAAAGACATCCGCGGGGAAGGAACATTTACCTGTTGAGGTGTCATCATCGTACCTGAACAGAACGGCTTTGCAAGAACAATCTCTCAAGCATCTATCTTTGCATTCTGGGGCATCGATACTAGAGATCGTCCGTTGAAACGAGAAGTAACTTACATTACGGAGCTCCAAGAAAGCATGATTCTTGATATCTCCACATGATATTGGATTAATTGCTTGGCATCCAAAATTGGCTTGGGAAGCATTCAACTGTCTGAAAAACTTCATACTTCCACTTGCTTCACCAGCACAAGCGCATTTCGTGTTGTTGCAGACTCCATATCTGCCACACACCGTAGGATAAGCACAAGCACCATGAAGTTGGTCGTTCAGGAGATCATAGTAAAATATCTCCTTGTAGTTATCATGGAATAGAAAGACACTCAGGCTCCCATTTGGTTGAAGCCTCAAATACTGAAAATCTTGAGATCGAGCTAGGTAAGTTACCAATTTGCCCGAGCGATTGAGGGACCCTACACCAAAATCAAAGCTATTATGGTAAAGCTTGTTTAGAAGAGAACAATACTGCTGCGCAGGCCTGGAAGCAACATAACAGCCAATGGAATCATTATTCAATCCCAGATAGAACAGTCCTGTGGCTAAGTTATAGGTGGAAATACTAGAATACAAATTTTGGCTTGGAAGTAAGCGCTGTCCAGGGAGCCATGTGTCTGTTGGTTCCTGAAATGACTCCCAGATTGTACCATTTTGCTCACTGATAAGCCTCAAGTTTCCATTGAAGGCCAATTCCATGTCAACCAAGCCTGAGGTCCCGCGAAACCAAACGGTGTTGCCATCAGCATCCTTCAACACCAGCCCAGCATCGGTGAACACCAGGGTGGCGTTTTCTTTAACAGGTGAATCTCCATTGGCGGACCAGAGCACCACCGGCGGATAATCATAAGTGCTAAAGGTGGAATCAACCTTGTTGGGAACCTTCAAAACCACGAGAAAGAAAGTATTTGCAGTTCCATTGTTGAAAAAACCGAGACAGAAATCAGGAAAGCCATTCCTGCCGAGAGTAAGGATGGTTCTGACAAAGGTATTATCACTAAATCTCCAATTCCCTTTGACGGTGGAAGGGCTGTTCAGCCAAGAAGAGGGGACATTTTCAGAAGGGTAATCAAGGAAAAGTGCATGAATAACAAAGGGATTGATCAAGAGGAGCATTATTTGCAAAAACACTTCTCTTCTCAAACAGGACGAAGACATGTTTATACATCAGCTGGAAGAAAACTTAATCAGGATTTTGTGCTCTCTCTGCCTGACTACTTTACAGAGCAATATATTTGAGAGGTAAAGTGTATGAAACTTTTAGTGGATGAAGACTTGGCCATTTACTGACATTTGTCATCCACAGGTCCAAATACACAAAAAATTTGAGATTAACTCACTGTATTTAAGTCTGGAATGTCAAGACATCAATCAGCAACTACTTTTAATACTTGGTGATGTTGAAGCAAAAGAGGAAGATAATTTCTAAACACGGATTCTTTCAACAACCAAGTTCTTTATAGTGAACCACCAATCATGATCTAATAATCTATATATGAGCCAGACAAGCTGTAATATACTATATATATGTATACAGCTTAAATGGTAATCTAAACATTCAAATATTTTCAAGTTGATTACCGAGCATGTCACCTTCGGTTCACTTAATTACTATGTCGTTCAAAACACCAATGCATCACTCAGAACATTGACCAAAGAACGTACAAGAATTTTCGGTTTTAATCATTGACCATAAAATGCAGGACGGCAGTTAGAAATATTTTGAGGTTCTCTTGTCTTGCTTGGGCTTGCAAGTTGCAACATTGTCCTTAACATGGTTTATTGTCTTGATGTATCTATACTCTCAATATAGGTGAAAAGCGACGAACCAAAGACGAGATGGAGTTTACTCATTATTTTCAAAGCAAATGATAAGTACATATTTTTATATTTTTATATTAATTTTTTATAGTAATTTTTGATTTGTTTTTGTTAATATTAGGATAAGTGCATTTTCTTTATTGTAATTCAAGGAATCAAGTTGAGATAAAATGAAGTTGAAACAAGTATTTTTTGACCAAATTGTGTCTAATGAGCATTGGGGGATGGATCACCAATTACTTGCACCCCAACCCAAGTTCAAGAGAGAAAATTATAGCATTGGGAATGGATCCCAGTTACTTATGCTCCATCCTCAGTTCAAGAAAGGAAAAACTGCAGTGGTGGCGATGAGTCCCAATTTCTAGTGCCCCATCCCAATGAACTTCAACAAAAAATATTCCCTAGCATTTCTTGTGCGACAAGTGGCGATCAAAGAATCATTTCAATATAATTTTTGTTGCCCATACCTTAAATATAATACATACATTACAACCCATATGATATGCTTGTATATACATTATATACATAATTCACATCACACTTTACATCATAAATTCATCTCCAAATACACTTTATACCTAAATTCTCACACATATTTCTTCTCTGCCTAAAACACACATTTTTTCATATTTCTAAACACCTTACAATAAAAAGATTACACATAATATCTCACACTCACGCACACCATTTTCACCCTTTACGCACTCTCTAGAGTTCAATTCACAATTGGAAGCAATCTTGGGATCCTGGAAATCAAGAAAGACGAAATGAAAGAGTTTTGGAGGATGAAACATTCAAAATCCACCATCAACCTCAACTATTTTTTTCGACCTTTGAATTTCTTTGGCTCTCAATATTGTTAGTTTTAATTTCTTGTCATTTTTGTGATCATATTAGGCTATATTTTCTTTTTGATTGGGGTGATTTCAAATCCCTAAACATGAATTTTTGTAATTAAATATTTGATATTATTGACTATTTTTTAATTAAAATTATTTATGTTTTTCCATGCTTAATTTCTTAATGGGTATCTTCTTGTTTTATTTGTGTGTACAATCAAATTTAGTTTGAAAATTTCACGCAACTAGATTAGAAATTTTGGTTTTGTAGTTGTCTTGAATATTGAATTTCTAATCATGGGTAGTAAATTGTGATTAATAATTATGAGATACTTTTGTTATTTGCAATGAAAAAAGTAACCTCACCTGAATTAAACTTATGTAGTTGTTGTTAGATCAATCTATCTTTCTTGTTTTAATGCATCCATTGAATTAAATTTAGAAGTTTGTTCTAGGTTGTTTGATGATAGGGAATTATGTAGAGAGTTTATTTTACATAACGAGCAATTAAGGAAAGATCGTAATAGTAGAGTTTGTAATTACCTACCATTGATAATTTCAATGGCAAGTTGCTAATAATATCAATATAAAATTACACTCATTGTCTAATTGTGGCGAAAGAAACATCAACCTAACTTTAACCACTTGTTACTTGTTGTTTTAATCTTCTTCGCTGCATTTTAATTAGTTTTAATTTATGTAATATTAACTAGTTGATTAAAACTGCTTGTTTTTTGTTTCTAGATTTTATTTATTGAGTCTTAGCCTTATAATAGTAATTTGGCTAATAGTAAATTAGTTAACTTAAATTTTCATGGGATCAATTATACTTGTCAACTGGACCGACTGATTAGAACCGATCCAGCTCAGACTCAACATGTTTGGAATCGGCCCATGAACAGTATGGGTTATTTGGGCCAGTTTTCATTATATAAATTGGGCCTCTATTTCTATTGGGTCTAATAAATATAATTCAGCACACCCCATGAATCGGCCCATTTAAACCCAAACCCACTTCAGAACTGGTCCAGGTTCAAGACCGACCCAGGCCAAAAAATCCAATTTGTGATTTAAGAGATTCGAACTTGTTACCTTGGAAGAAAAATGAAGAAGTTAACCATTAAACCCTTTTCAATTTTATTGATTTCTTTGAACCATATATATATATATATTAAAGGTCCACACTAACATATTCCAACATGCTACCCTATCAATCAATGTTTTAACTTGCAAATAATATGCTATTTTCTAGCAAAGTGGTGAGTACAATGGTAACAAGTGACTAAAGTTATGTCCGATTGTTATTATCCTACTGCAAATATTATGTTGCCTAATATGATTAAAATTATCAAATTATTTCATGATCATAGACTTGATGATAATGTCATGAAAATTTTTGGAAATATGAAAAAAATGGGTTAAATATTATAAAAAACTTTCTTATGTATGTGTTTTAGCTTGTATTTTTTATCCTAGATGTAAATTAGAAGGTTGTTTGTATTTAGTTGAAAAATATTATAAATTTCTTTGTGATTCAATAAATATAAATAATGAAAAAAATGAAATAACTAGTTTGCTAAATAATTTAGTAGAAATGTATTCTACAACTTATCATCAATATGACTATTCTCTCACACTTGCATCATCAAATAAATTTAGTGGATCTACATTTTCCTGTTTAAATGCCATAAAGAAAAATAGAAGTACGTCAAATATTAGGTCAACATATGAACTAACACATTATTTACAACTTCCACTAGAAAATGATTGTGACAATTTTGATATTTTAGGATGGTGGAAATCCAAACAAAAAAAAATTCCAACTCTTTCTTGTATTGCACGTGATCTACTAACATTTCAGATGTCTTCTGTAGCTTTAGAAAGTGCTTTTAGTGCAGTTGCAAGAACTATTACAAATAAAAGAACTCGTTTAAACCCAAAATCCATCAAATTTTGCATTTTATGGAAGGATTGGTTAGATCAATAATATAGAAAATCTGAGTTAGAGCGTGTAGGAAAATACAAAACGTTGATAGAGAATGACTCCAATGACGAGACAATATTTGAAACAACAACAATTGTTACTGTCGAAACAACTATTGGAGAAGGACAAGATTTTGATTTTGAAACTCAATATTATCCATGCAATGGAGAATATTGATATAGTCAAAGCCAAAATTTTATGTATGATTGGCAAATGATCCCAGATTAAACAACAACAACTTGTGATCTTATTTTTTTTTTTGATATAATTTTACAATAGGATATGAGTATTTATCATTAAATCTTGTGTTCACTCATGTAAACATTCAAATATTTTCAAGTTAATAAAGTTGAAGTGTTTTTGTTGTCTCATAAAATAACATTAAGCAGACTAGGCTCAAAAAATTCATCAAAATAAAAAATAAAAAATTACTTAGTATATTGAACTAAGAAAATTCACCAACATAAAATATAAAGTTAGAAAGTAAGTATATTACTAAAAAATTATAATATTACTTAGTATACTAAACTAAAAAAATTTATCAAAATAAAATATAAAGTTAGAAAGTAAGTTTATTACTAAAAAATATAATACTACTTAGTATACTAAATTAAAGAATAATTCATCAAAATAAAATATAAAATTAGAAAGTAAGTATATTACTAAAACAATATAATACTACTTAATATACTATATAAAAAAATATTAAACTAAAATATAAAGTTACAAAGTATATTACTAAAGAATATAATACTACTTAATATACTAAACTAAAAAAAATTCATCAAAATAAAATATAAAGTTAGAAAGTATGTATATTGCTAAAAAATATAGTATTACTTAATATACTAAATTAAAAAAATTATTCATTTAAATAAAATATAAAATTAGAAAGTAAGTATATTACTAAAAAAATATAATACTACTTACTATACTAAACTAAAAAGAATTATCACAATAAAATATAAAGTTAGAAAGTAAGTATATTACTAAAAAAATATAATACTACTTAATATACTATATAAAAAAATATCAAAATAAAATATAAAGTTAAAAAGTAAATATATTACTAACAAAATATAATATTATTTAATATATTAAACTAAACAAAAATTTAATAAAATAAAATAAAAAATCGTCAAAAATCATAAAAAAAATCATCAAAAAAAAAAATTCACTAGGTCAGCCTATAGGCCCAGCTCATATAACCCGTCTAGGCCTGGAACCGGCCCGTTAAAACCAGTCTAGTGGGGCGAGTTTGACCTATTAAAAAAAAATTATTTAATCCGGACCAAACCGCTTTAGGTTCGGGTCTGGACTTGAACAACTCACTTTCTTGACGGGCTAATGCAGACCTGGGCCGATCCGATTCACTTGACAACTATAGGATCAATCATTACTCATTCTATACTCATTAAAAGTCATTAAAGAGTAAGGTTTAAATTTGATAATACTACAATAACCGATCAACAATATAGGTTAAAAACAAAGAACAGGGAAAAACTTACAGGTCCAGTGTTTAATAAGCCCTCCAGAAAACAGTGGGCATTGATGCCCTGCTGTTGTAAGGCTGTAGGCTGTGGGCAGCAATTTCGACAACCTTCCCTACTACTTCTCTGTGGCTTTGCAAATCTTCATTGATAAGATCAAAACCTGAAATACAGCTTTGCAAGAACAATTTTTCAAGCATACGTCTTTGCCATGTTTCCACAACCACATAGGAGAGACATATGTTGAATCTAAAGTAATGTTCTCCAGCTCCAAGAAAGTGTTGAAGTTTTAGATCCTTACAAGACAATGGGTACACATCTGCTCCAAGACTGGGTTCAGTCGCATATACCTGCCTAAAGAACGTCGGATTGCCTCTTGCTTCTCCAGCACAAATACAATTTCCTTTGTTGCAATGAACTCACAACCACCATACTTTTTTATCTTCGAGAAGATCAGAATATAAAATTCCTCTGTAGCCATCAAACTGGAAGAGATTTATATTAGGTGGCCATTAGGTTCCAGCCTCATGCACTGGAAATCCTCACTGTAAGCTCGGTATGTAATGTTGTAGCCGGAGAAGAAAGGGACATTATTCCAAAATCAGACACGTTACGCTTTTATCAAACTAAAATATGTAATGATATTGCTGTGGTGGTGTCGTAAAACCAAAAGTTCGAATGGCGCCAAATTGTATTCAAATATGCTGGAAAATTAGTCTTTGCTGCAAAAGCAAACTGTGTCCCAGAATCCAGACATTGGTGGGATAGAGAAATGACTGCCAGATTGCAGTACTTCTACTACTAACAAGCCTCAAATTTCCACCAGATACAACTTCAATTCTTTCTTTGACAGGATCATTTCTGTTCGCTCACCAGAGAACAACAGGTGGAAACTGAAACTCAAAGTGATCAGAAGTAAAGTTTGAAGCACCTATAATTGGGAGTTTGAGAAGGGCAAGATTGAAAGTAGTGGCAGCCCCATTGTTGAAAAAAGCCAAAGCAAAAATCAGGATAGCCATTCCTGCCAAGTGCAAGAATGGTTCTCACATGTGTACCATCACCAAACTTCCAGTATCCATTGTTGGAAGTATGATGGTTAAGCCAAAAAGAAGTAGAGACATTTGTAGAAGAATGGTCAATAAAAGAAGTAGCAAGGGTATAAGGGCTGAACAGCAGCACTAAAAGCTGAATCCACAAACTCAGACAAGAGGGAGAAAACTCAAAGATACATATATAAAGATTCCAGTCCTTCTCTGCCCCCATACAAGAGAAACTAGTCCCAGAATGTACTCAAAGATTTCATACTATATCCTATGGCCTTCTGGTAAAGTTAAAAGTAAAAAAGAATGTATTTTTGCCAGCTTCGTTGTATCAACTGAAAATGGCCCAAGCAGCACTTTGGCTCATGGGTGCAGTGGGTTAGTTTTCAGGCTCTGTTTTTGTGTTTATGTGAGGTGAGCAATTATGTCATAGTAAAAATTAACGTGTCGAATGTCGAATGTCTATTCTAATTGTATATAAGTTACTTACACGTCAGCATTTTATTCGATGATCAAACTAGAGAAAAATATCGTCCATCCCAAAATTAGTCAAGTCAAGCGTGGTCGATAATTGAATTAGAGAAGAAGATCGTTCATCCCAAAATTAATTAAGTCAAACGTGAATATCGAATTATTAAATGTATATATATATATATATTTATATGTATTCATGGCTTAAAAGTTAAGAAAGAAAAGTGGCCGGCGTCATGATTGAATAGCATACTGGATTGGTTAATAAAAAGAATTTTGTAGGCCAATCGAGTTCTTTTGTTTCTTCGCACACCTGAAAAGGCATATATACATAGTTTACTTGCATAGCATATTCTTGGTATATATTCGTAAAATATAATATATAATAAAATATAAATTAATACAGAGAATTCAAAATACACCAAACTTGACAAGGGGCAACTAAAACTATGTGCCTAGTGTTGTGACTATGTTTCAAATGCTCTATTTTAAGCCCCAAAATAACATTTTTCTCCTCTTAAGTTTTCTATATATCTAAGGCAAATAAAGTCACACTTGAAAAGTGGCAATGACACTCTTCCATAAATTTGGTCATTTAAATAATTTTCCTTCACGACTCAAAATGTATCTTATTTAGATCTTCTTTTTTAAATGATATTTTATTTTTTATTTTAATATTATCAATACATATCAAATGTAACATCAGTTCAAATAGAGGATCGGATTGTTTATCTCTACTATTTCTACTTCTCTCATATCATTCAGTTTTAACTGTTTTTTTTTCTTCTAAGTCTGTTTCTATCTATAAATGTTTTTTTTTCTTTTTCGACACATTATCTTATTTAACTACTTAAAATAATTACTTTTAAACTTGTCATAAGTTAAAATAAACCCACAAACACAATAAAACTCATCCTACCAAATGAATATATTACTATATATTTTAAATTTAATATTATACAATTAAAAAATATGTACAATTTGCGGAATCCACCACGACTCGACCAGTGGATCAACAAACTCTATGTGTGTGTTTATTTTTTAGTAGGTATATTTACCAGCTCACTTAATAATAATATAAAATAAAATAATTATATTATCATGTATAATTTAATATCTCATAATCCCAAATAAACTACTCAAGTGATAGCATCTTATAAGCCAATCAAATGCAGAGAGAAGGTTCGGTGAGACCAGGATTGGTAGTTGACTTTGGCCAAGATCTTGAAACCTTAGTTTATTATTTCAGCACGCAGAAATAATTTTTGGAATAATTAAATAATTTTCCTAAAAGTTAAATCCATAGACGTCCATTGATCATCTTTCTCAACCAATATAAATATTTTTTTTTTTTGGAATATCATTTAATTTAGTTCATTTATTTAGAAATATTATAATAAATTAAACAACATCCCACATGATATATCTTTGTAATATTTTATTATATCAAAGTTGTCCAACAAAATATTAATTTCGTGGAAAGATTAGACAATTTAACCTCATGCTATAACTAAATAGACATTCAAATGTCGATTGGGCAGTGGTTAGACTTAAATAATATTAAATTTACGAAAAAAAGGTTAAAACTACATTTATTTTGGGTTTTTATTTATAGTCCAATTTTTGTAGCTGCGTCATTTTTAATTGTAAATAAATTATTGTTGTACCATTGAAAAATCATAAAGCCAAAGGATTTTTGAAGATATAAGTTCCTTTTCAATAATTATCTCAACAATATCTCATCATGCATTATAAAGAAAATTATAAAGTAATATATGCAGAAAATTTAAACATAATGTAAAAGTGAAACAAACATTTTGCATTTTCTATATAACTCACAAAAAAAAATGTGCATTTTAGTGTGAAAAATATTTTTTAATTTTTTTTTTCCGTCCCTTACTTTACTAACTACGATCTAAATTTGTACCTTTATATCTTTATAATTTCAAAAAAAAAATCCCATAAATATATCAGAAAACATTAATTAAATATATTACTAAGTATATAAAGCCGAATTAGGATTTAATAAAGATAAATTAAATATATTATTAAGTTAATTAGGATTAATTAAATTCGACGGCTAATTAAAGGGTAGGACAAAGATAAAGTCATGTTGGGCTAATGCAGAGACTTGAAGAGCAAGATACTCTGGGCCGGCCTAAAACGAATTTGGATCAGGCCCAATCCCGAGCATGACCAAATCCCACTTCCATTTACATAGAAGATCCCTTTTATATATATATATATATATATATTAGTTTTTATTAATTATTTTATTGAATTTTTTGTCATTGGCCACAATTACTAGTCCCTCTTTTTTTTTTTTTTTTTTTTTTTTGAAAGAATGATTTATTACTTTCAGTACATCAAAAATAGCAAATACTAACTGCGATTACTAATTATGAATTAAAACATACATGAAACAATAAATACTCATACATAAGTGGAACTCGAACTCAAAATCTTTTATTAATTTTAAAGTTTTGGGGTACTTTTAAGATATTTTAAATCTTGAATTTTACTGAAAAAAAATATTAAAAAATAATTTATTCACTTTAAATTATGTTACTTTGTGCTTCATGTACAATTTTATTTTTCTTTTGCGTTTTCCTCATTAAATTCCAAGATCCAGACATGGCATTAGTATTTGGACAAGAATTGCCTTGCTTTTAAAGATGATCAATCATGAGTTATTACTTAATATATATATATATATTAAGAAGCAATAATATCAAAATTATCATTAATTATATATATATGGTAATAGAAATTTTTTAATTTTTTATAATAATAATTTTTATAAATTTAATAATAATAAGAGCGTATTGATCATCCTCATAGTTGAAAATTACCAACCCAAGAATATTCTTGCGTATTTGACTAATAACAACAGCAATTGGCACAAAGATTTATGAAAATATTTGTATTGTATTGTACAACTTAAATATAATTTTTATTACTAATAAATAAAAATTATTATTATAATAAAATAAAATAAAAATTATTATCACTTGACATAATAATTTTAATATCATCATCAAATATTTTAGAATGATATTGTTTTTTTCTCATAGTGAATGCTGCTCATCAGATCAGGACGAGGGTTTGGTGGCACCATTAATGCCATTTGCAAATTGAGACTATTTGATTTGCAAAGTGGATGAGTGATTTGACTATTGGCTGAACCCCATCAGAGGTAAAAATAAATAAATAATTACATTTACCACATCTGATTTTTCAAACCATTAAATGGCAAATATAATTAGATTTATAATGCCCCAACTTTTGCAATTTTACTTATAATTTCAAATAAAAATTACATACATAGAACTTTTATATATTTATATTATTATCTTCAAAAATAATGGTGATTTTGAGAAGAAAAAATAATATTTTAAAAAATAAAATAAAAAAATTTAGAATCATTTTACATGTACAACATTTTAACATTTGATACTGCTTCTGTGCACCTGAGTTTGGCAGAATACAACACTTGTTAACCAGGTTTTGAAGGTAAGCCTTTTAGGCAAACAATTTGTCCTCATTTAACTGAAAATCATAATGGGAAGCGACCAGACCAGAATCTTGTATTGCAAATTCTATTATTTTCTATCGCATTTTATAAATAAAATTTTATATTTGACGAATACAATACAATAAGATAGAAAATGCAAAAGAAAGTCAGCATTGCACTAATTATCGTCACACCCACATTTTACGAATAATTTTACATGGTACAGATAATTAATACAATAAAAAACCAGCAATTTAAGGTACATGAGGAGAACTGGCACATACAAAAAAGGTATAAAAGTACCCATTCTCATAAGGTATTAATTGGCACATCAAAGCTACTTTCTAAAAGGTAAAAATACTACAATATACAGTTACTATCCTCCAAGACTAGGCCAGGTATTAACAAAATTGGGGAGCTCTTAAACAGCATAAATGCAATAAGGTAAAGAATCTCCCTATGTTATATCTGCAGTAGGCCATGCACTGATGCACATCAACAAAAAACTAGCATAAAGTCCTTAGGCAAGCCATGGCAATCATTCAGCACTTGAAAAAGAAAAAAATCAAGCCAATGTGATCAGCATAGATACACCTGACATTGGATGACAGTCTTACCGATCCTGAATCCCGGAACGACTGAGAAAGCGACTCGAGGATCAGTTTCCGGGGTGGCATCAGACAACAAGAAAGCCTCCTCGCTTAAGCTCTCCATGTAAACTTCAGAAAACCGACTTCCCTTGCTCACTTGAAAGATGGAGACCTCCGGATCATAAGATAAGGCCAGGCAGTGTAGGAGCCATACGCGCTTTGCCATCTCACTGAATGCCGAGAAGAAAGGCGTCTCTGGGAGATCACCTGAATTCACCATATTCCTCTGATCCAAATTACCGAAAAGAGATGCTTCCATCTTTGGATGCACAAGTCTCAAGTATTTTGTACGACAAAATGATGAGAACGGTGATTTAGGTTTCCAGGCTAGGTAATCTGCAGGTCTCACTGATTTCAGCTCCATGAATCTGTCAAAAAATAGGCGGCTATGTTTTTCCTGCTCAGGCAAGGACTTAGTTTGGGTGGAGAAATTGGGGTAATTGAAACCATCGAACATTACTTTGCAGACAAAGGACTCAAATGCAAAACATTTATGATTTGGTTTCCAGAAAGAAATGCCAGGTTCAATTGAACTGGCTGCAGCATCCAAATTCCAGTCTGCAGATTCCATCTCACTGATCAGCAACCGCACAAAGCTTCGTATAAATTTTATTGCATGCCGAAAGTATGTAATAAAATGGCTGGGCCTTAGGTCTGATAATTGAATATTGTCAGGCATGACTAACTGCCCACTTGAGTTTAGTTTCTTTTGAATTGACTTGTTATCCCTGTTGGCTTCTGCCAATTTCTCTTTAAGAAAGATAATCTCAGAGTCTTTAAGTTTCAGTTGAAAATCCAACTTCTTACTCGTAATCTCGTAAGTTTTCAGAAGACTCTTCTGCTCCTGAATTTCCGACAAAATCAGAGTGGTCTCTGGAGATGTCTCATTCAACTGTTTCTTCAAGTAACACTGCTTCAATTCAGACAAATTCTTTAGCTCGGATACTACTATCTGATCGGCAGATTGAATCCCATCAGCATCATAAGGAGATTGAGCAAATTGCAACTGGGCATATGCAGCTTTAACAGCAGAGATGCTGGCAAACAGTTTTGCAACAAAAGCTTCTGTAACAACCCTATTCTGCAGCTCCTCATCTTCATCTTCAAAAGAAGGTATCTCGGTATGCTTGAACTGATCTTTCTTCATCTTTTCATGGGACTTTGTCTTTTGGATTCCACCATCCGGAATTATCCCCGTGACAGCTTGAATGTGAAAAACCTTAGCAAAAGTGCGCGCCAATCTACTCTTACTTGGGGTAACCGCAGAACGTCTAACCGAAGAATCCATCTGAATCAAGAAAATGACAAATGATGATGACTACCGACCAGTATATTATGGATTGAACAATTAAGGTAGCAGCAACATGGATGAAGAATAATGAAAGAGAATTCAAATATAAGAGATGATAATGATCACAATAACTATGCATAGTGAACCTGTTTCAATAAAAAATGAAAATCTGTATGCTTTATCACTTAGATCGAGGCCATTAAAGGCATAAAGAATTTCTTTTTGGTTTTGCCTTTGAACATCAAGAAAAGGGAACATCAACGGGGAGAAAATAAAAGATGGAACAGAAAAACAGAGGAGAACAAAGTGGAGATTATTAGGTAAAAGACATATTCAGGAGACGAATAAACAGTTTGATGTCCCAAAGCTTTGTAAATTGCAGAAAGATGATGCATTGCATCATGTGTGCTATTGAGATAGATATTATCAAGAGAGGAATAAACTACTGAAAAGTTAGGTAACAGTATTATTCTGATTATTCTACTACACCAGGCAATGTTTGACCCTTGAATAATATAACTTTCCATGCTACCAAACTTCTGATAAACATACAAAGGATCCATGGTGTGACTCCCCTAACAACCTGGTGGAATTAGTTTCTTATTGTCTTTCCAGGACAGCTAGATATAGCAATATAAAGCCGTATATGTATTAAAAATATTAGACCAAATCCCATTAAATATATAATTGGGGGTGGCATGTACATGGAATTATAGTCCAATATATTACCAAATACAGCAAGCAAAACTCTATGCATTAGGACAAAAAGGAGTTCCATAAGGTTCAATTACGGCAAGTCTATTAACAAAACATGCCTTCTATTCACAACAACCAACAGGGTGGAACCAGTCAGAAATCCCTTAAATCCACTCATTACTGATGATTTTTTGTTAATTTTTTTTTTTTTTTAAGATGAGACGAATCATTTAAATTTTCATTCGAATAAACTATGAGCCAACCACGTCATAAAGACAAAATAACCCACAAAATTCTATGCTCCCAAAGACAAAATTCACAACTACACAACAGATTGGATGCGACGGCACCCGCACAGCAACACTGCAGGTTAATACATGACATGCCACAAATTGAAAATGTCACAACTCCTATCCATCAATGAGTGAAACACAGTTGTCAAATGGAGGCATTCAGTACTAGTAAAGGAAACCGGACATATTACAATATTAGGCAAAAAAGGTGATGAGGATACACAATTGGCAAAACAGCACAGATCATAGCTTCATATAATTATTGAAGCTCCTACGGAACAATATACAACACCCAAATGCATTTTGCATTCTATAGGGTAAAAATAAATCAAGAATGCGTAAGGGACCCACATTGATCATCATTTATACATGTGAAACTCTTAAATGGACCCAATGCAACGCATTCATCCATCCATTGTCATTAGATCAAAAAGAAGTGGTTGGTATATGATCTTATGGTTGTTAGTGGATGTGAGTTCTTGAAGGGATCGGAGTACCAACACCATTAGATTGAATGGGGACGTCAGATTGGGGATGAGCGGTGAAAATCACCATAAGTTAACCGGCATCAATGGAGTGAATTCACCAATACACTGCCTACCGTACAAATAACCCATCAGCAACGCACTGTCACACGGTTCACCCATCAGTGGACCGGATACAATGACCCTGCCAGCTATCCTACTGCAAGAAAAAGAAAATCTCAGGAGGGGGGGAGGGCGGGGGGCAATTACTACAGAGAAAGACATATTATCATTATCATCGAGTCATCATGATTCATGACCTTCGTTTCACATCGAACCGTCCAAAAAATTTGAAAACTCAAAACACTGTAACTTGTGCCAACACCATATGATCCAACGGATAAAAACACACAGCCCAAGAAATAATTTTAACCCCTGCAAATATCTGGACACCACATTATTCACTCACGTGACAACAACACCAGGTGATCATTCTTGGATCACGTGGCACTCACGTGACCACAAATTTTGGAAGGGTAGGGACCTCCAGGGGCGTTAAAACTTTTATATACAGACAAGGGCTCATGCTACGCCCAGAGGGCAAAGACCAAGAATTACCATGATCCCCTACATTAGCGAGGGGACAGAAAAACTTTGACCACTACCAGGTAAGCATCTTCTGATTTTTACTATCACGAAAAATTACCGTTACCTTCCAAGAAACCTTAATCCAGAGTAGGCTTCTGTTCACAGAAGCGTGAATCCCAACGAACCACAAAACACCGTCATCAGTTTATCTCTTCAGCCCCTGATACCAAAACCCAAGAAATTTTTTAGCTCCATATTAATCTAAACAAACATACAACATGTATACAGATACATACATGTGCGTGTAGTGTGTGTTTTTGTATGTGTCCAAACAGAAGGACAAAGAAAGGTAGAATCTTTAATGAGCGAAGTAGAAAAAGTTTAACCCGAAAGAGAAACACTTCTTTAGGACCTCAGAATGAAACAAGGAGCCAAAAAAGGCCCAGAGATCATCCATAAAAGAAAAAAAAACAAACAATCTTTTGTAACGATTCTAAAATCAATAAAAAAAATCTTGTACAGATGTTTGTAAATAAAGAATCAATTATTGGAATCGAATGGGAATACATTAACACAGTAAAGAGACAAGAGCTTAATGGGAAGTTTTTGGAGAACTATTTTCTCAACAAACCCTGAAAAAAACACCCACCTTCTAAAGAAACTTCCTCGTCTTTGTTAAATCAGAGGTCTGGAGTTAAGAAGAAAAGTACGTATAACTTGGTTTTGACTTGGAATTTTCAATGGATGGACCCTCTAATGGAGATTTTCCAGAGAGCAAACAGAAGAAAGTTTTAAATGGGTTGATCTCAACAGGCTTCTTGAACTGGGAAATGGGTTCTTGCGGGTGAGATTAGTTGTGCTCCAGCTGCAAGAGAAAAATCAGAGCTTCAAAGAAAAAAATGGTGTCTTCACTTTTTGAGGGAGGAGGGGGGGGGTGCGGACAAAAAGACGAAAATGACCAGCGAGCAAAGGGGAAATGCTGGACAGAAGAGGCATTGGGAATTAAAAACACAACCACGGCGTGGGGACAAATTCCTTTTTTTGCTTTTCTTGTTTGGACGGTTTTGTCCTGTTGTTTTGTGAATAATTTTCTCATATAGAGGAGGAAATTTTGGTATCATTGGAAGGACAAATTAGTAAGTTCATAAACTGTCTGAAATACGCGGTTTCAGACGGGGGATGTACTGGGAAAGTTGTATTCTTCCAGAATTAATAATCTAATGATATATATTCCATAACCATTCAGTCTTTAAATGAATCAATCATATAATAAATATTAAATTTGTTTGCTTTCCTATATTCATGTTAAAAATTTCCCATGTAAGTGGAAATAAAAGCACTTTGATTATTTATTATAATTGTTATTTTATTTTTTTTATTCCAATATTATTTATATCAATTTTTATTATAAAATAATATTTAATTTCGTATTTCTTTTTACAAACACACATCATGTATATATTAATGATGTATAATGTATTAATAAAATAAAATATAATATGAAATATAATTTATAATAAAAAATTCAAATTATATCTTTATACGCTCGAATAATATTATTACTATATATTTAATATAATATTATTATAATAAGTGCTGAAATATTAATTATAATAAAATATTGGAACTTAAATAGAAGTGGGATATTTTCTGATTTGTTTCTGGTGAGCCAGCGTTATGAGTTATGGCTCGGACAAGGCAAGATGGATGATTGATTGATGTAATTAATTAACACAAATTCTTGTAATCAAATAGGCCTTGAGATGGTATTGATTGGGGCTGTTTGGGAAACGACTGAAATGATGGTCGATTTTTGAGAATCTGGTTGTAGATTGCTACTTGTGAAAAAAATCTCGAAGTCTTTAATACATACATTCCAAACTAGGAAAATCAGATTGTATGTGTGCAGTTTGGATCTTCAAATAAATTATATAGTATAGAGGTGGGAGATTTTGGTGTTTATGCATTTACTTGGTTTTTTTTCTTTTTTCCTTTGTGTTAACTCAATGTAATGCCTCTAATAATTGGATTGATGATTGAAACTTAGAAAATTCAATTGACTCGAATCATAAAATAATAATTATATATGTTATATTTAATAGCACTTATATTGAAGTCTAATGGATGTCGAATATTGTCAAATTTTTATTAGTTTATTAAAATAAATTTAGGCTTTGTCATCCTTCTTTTATATTATTTTCCTAATTTTAGGCCAAATTTAATGTAAAAGTAAGAAAATTTTATTTGAATTTAACCCTCCTTCTTTCTGTCTTTCTTCAAGTCATTATTTTTATCTCATTTTTTTTATTTTTTTTCTCTTTCATTTATCAATCCATCATTTCCACCGTCGTCCCTCCTCCATAGTTGTAGCCAGCCCGCCATCATGACCTCCACGCCACTTATACCTAGGTGTACACCATCACCGTATTCTCCCTTCTCCCCACCAAATCCACCCACCAGTTCACTTACAACACCCCTCACTAGATAAAAGAATAAAAGAAAAAAGAAAAAAGATGATGATGTCTGAAAATGTGGTCGTTCGATTCATTTGCATTTTAGTTTTAATCAATCACGGATTAAAAAATGAATATTTTTTTAGTATAATTGGACAATCGTTGTGAATTTATGATTAAACCATTCAAACTAATTTGATTTAAATATATTGACTTTTACCAAAAAAAAAAAAAAAGAATGTTTTAGGGTCAAAATAAAAAATAAATGCATCTTTGATCATAGCTACAAAATTTCTTTTTATCCAATGTGGCTAAGATAAACTCTTATAGACCACTATGCAATTAAGAGTATACTTATCTACACCATCAAAAAGAGACTAAACTAAGGAAAGACATGCTACAAACATCTTAAACACCACAATAACATTGCTACAGTGATCAACAAAGAGTAGGCAAACCAAGTCAAAGAGTATGCCAAATTATTGACTTCTCCAATCCATATTCTTGTCAAACAAACTATAGGGGATTGAAGATTCATGCTCCATCAATAGTGGACACTTTTGGCTCTAAATAATTTTTGTTATAATAGAAAAAAGAGATACGGTGGTGATGGTGATTGAACGTGAGACAAGATCTAACCGCAAGAAGATGAGAATTAATAGTAGTTAAAAACTATTGATAATAAGATAGAATCACATAAGATAAGATAGAATTCGATAACAGTGACGTGGTATCTAATTATTTATAGTGAACATAAGAATAAATGAGAACAGACATATATTAAGATTGAATAGCGGAATCCAATTATTTGTTTCATGTTTATTTTTTGTATTGGTGCTATTTTTCAATTGTGCTATCCAAATGTGCAAATCCCTTTTACATAGTTTTCAGGGCTAGCAATCTTTCCGTTGCGAAAAAGGAGAATATTGGTCACACGTGAGAGAAATATGTTGCTTGCAATAAGTGATGTTAGCATAAAAAGATTCATGTCGGCTTGAAAGTTGTATGCCACCACTTGGCTACTACGTAAGAGGTGTTGTGAAACAATAAATAATGATATTATCATTTATACATATATATATAGATAGATAGATAGATAGATAGATATAATGTTGATATCATCTTGTAATAGATAAATAAATAGCATTACATGTCCACATCTTTTGATGATAACCATACATGAGATTTGTGCGTATAAATTTTGAATGAATCAAGTGCAATATATTCGATTCATTTAAACTGTTGGATGAAAATAAAATTGACGGAATTCCTAACTCACCCCGTATAATCTAACGGTCATCGTTTTCAAGAAGGGACGTGCTAGTTTCTGGCTTTTCTTGGAAATTATTTAAAGATACTTTTTTCCTTTCATTGAGCAAGTACTAAATTTCCCCAAGTCATTGAGATTAATCTTAAGTCATAATCTGTAATGTCTGTTGATAGCATGCTTATATTATTATGTCTAATTTCACAGTCATCAATCATAATCTTGACCCCCTCCTCACCTACAAATGGCACATGCATTCAACAAATGACATGATCTTTAACCAAAATTTGGTTAATCAAAACCACAAGAAATGGAAATTAATTTTCTTTTTAATTGACTTGGGTCCCAATAAAAGCTTCAGATGAAGGTTTCCATTAATCATTAAGACCATATCTAACCTCTGAAAACTACTTAAATTTGATGGAATTGACTGACAGACCAATCAAAGTAGTAGAGAATCTAAGAGAATTTGCAAGGGAGCTTCTTCTTCTTCTTCTTCTTTGGTCAATTAATAAAGTGAAGAGGGGTAAAAGCAAGAGGTGAATGAACCTTTCACAGAGGGCCTCCTTCAATGCAACAACTCTGTACTTTTAACCCAGCCATTAGCATAGTAATAAATTCGGGCTTCGAAAATTGTTAATTAACTCTTAAAATTTATAATTCGGGTATTATTACTGATAATTTAAAAAAAATTAATAAAAATTTCATCTACATGACAAAATTCTTTATAAAAATTCGTGATTTAATTCAAGAATATATTGATATAAAATTTCTGATTATTTTATAAAAATAATGTATTTGCATGTGAAGATTGTAGATAGAAGTCTCAGTCTTTTGATGTAATCTTATTAAATTAAGAATAAATATTCAAAAAATAAATCGTTATATTCATTAAAATATTTAGAGATTTTGTCACATTATCATTTATAGATATATATATATATATAATTTTAATTTTCTATCAAAATATCGTGTTTTATTAAAGTTATTTTTAAAAATTTAAAAAAATTGTTACTTTGATCTTTAGTTTGCTGCTTCCACTCGAATGTAATCCTCTTCGAGGGTTGAGTTTCCTTATGCTCCTGGGCCTATTGCCCCCATCAAATAATTACTAAATTGACCATTTAAACCTTTTAGATCTTTAAATTAGGTAGTTATACCCCTATTACCCTATACTTTTTTTTTTTAAAAAAAGATTGGCTAATCACAAAATTAAGGTATAAATTATACATATAGTTAACTTTATGCTTCAGTGAAATCCTTAAATACATCAAAAGTAACATCATGCATAATCACGTGTTGATTAGTATATATTAATTGACCTCTTATAAAAGCATCGTAATCAACTATAGAATATAGATATGTAATTTAAATTTATTAAAAAAATAATTTTTTTGACAAAGCAGAAGTCATAAATTTTAAAATTCTAAAGAACTCGTATTCAAGCTTCAAACCCGATTCAGACAATATATAATTTTGTTTTTGAGAGTAATAATAAAACACAATAGAGTTTAACATGTATTTAAATTACATATCGTAACCTAGGTCAAAGTGACCTAAAATTAGATTGATTTTTAAAATAACTTAAAAAATTATGAAACTTGGCCCAAAAATACCTTAATATTTGAGCAAGTGGGTAGTAAAATATTTAGCCGAAAAGATGACGACAACAAAAGTAACTAATAATAAATGAAAATTATTGAAAATAAAATAAATTAGAAAAATATGAAAAGTGGTTGAAATAATGGAATTTCACAATGAACTACGACCCTCACAGCAATACTAGTGAGGGATTAGCTTGGTCATGAAAAGACTATCGTGTATACTGGTGAATGATTAGTTTCATCAGGAAAAAATTATTAAGTGTATAAATAGATTGTCTCGGAATTCTTTTCGGATAAAAAATTACAAGAATTTTTGAAATTTTATAAGTAAACCACATATTTAGATCACTTTTATTTAGACTTGTGTCAATTCAAATACTTACAAAATACATTCGCCCTACATCAATCTCCCCAATAGAAAAAGAAAGAAATATTTATGTCTTACAGTAAGTCCACGATATAAGCATTATCACTTATAAGAAAAATGTACATGTAAATGAGTAAAAGAGGATATTTATATATATTTAATTAGAATATGCATTTTATAATGTTATTTAAATTTTTCTGAATTTATAAAATTTATTTAAATTAAAATTAAATTTGTATTGAGATAAAATAAAATAAATATCCCCGTGAATATCCCATCACATATCCCAATATAAACGAGGCCTAAGTGAATATGTGGCCAACTCAACTTTTTCACCTTCCATTATTCATAGTTCATACCACTAATAAAAAGGCCAGAGTGATTGGGGTGAAATATGCCTCAAATAATTGAGAAAAGATTGATGTGATGAATCGAATTTTTAGCTACAAGATAAGATACAGAATCACAAGTCCGCAGCTTTTCTTGGCTAGTTGAGCATGAGCTTCATTCAGTCATGGCTGTCCACCATTATTACAGTAAAAGGAATCCTAGAATATCTAGTTTCAACAAAGTTTATTTACTTGGAAGTTGGATCCATCAGTATATTGCAAACATGAAGATGAAAATTTGGAAAGGGCATTCATATTATTACATTTCAAGAATCCTCATCTTAACTCTTACATGAATTTTTAAAATATTTAAAGCTGTTTTTTTTTTTTTTTCTCCATGAAACTGATTTTAATTCCTTGAACTTGATCCACGAAAATTTAGAATGATACCCAAACAGGTCACAAAATTTATAATGATATTCAAATAGGACGAACTTGAATTTGAGCCCACTCCACATATTTCCGAGCATGAGTTGTGAACAACTAAATCACATATAATATTTTATTTTATGATATTATATACTAATTCAATGATTTACATACCCACATAAATAATGTTGAAGCAGTAAGATCAAAATTTGTGTGTGAAGATAATGACTTCTCAATCAATATATCCACCGTTAACAAGGAGAAGGGCAGATATTTTATGACGGTGTGGTAATATTATGCAACTACCATTGCGTATATATAGATATGATCTTTCAAAATCATAAGAATATAATGCATGGAGATTGAAATTCCCCATCCTACCATGATAGGACTCAAAATTTGCACATAATCACACCTTACATTCTTCTACAACCCTGCTTTCCAAACCACCCACAGGTGCAAACCCAAGGCAAGCAGACATTCGTAAATAAACAAAATTTCCAAGTCTATGACACCAAGTTTGTTTAGGCAACATCAAAAAGTTTGTATCGCTGCCAAGTTTGTCAGCAGAACATTCTCAGCAGAAGTACTGTGCATAAGTTCGATCTGTAATGGCGATCCCAGAAACCTAAAAAGTGTATTAACTGATATAAGTAAATGAGCACAAGTCAACAAAGAACTAAGGAACTAAAGAAAACTAAACTACAATCTTCCATTAGGAATCTCCACGGTGTCAACAGGGAATTCTTCTTTACATTCCTCAGTTTGCCAAAAATGAAAAGTTTCAGGCATTTGTAAACCATAGCTCAGAGTGTGACAATGTCTTAGAAACCGAAGAAACCAAGCTCACTGGCCTTTTCCTTCTCAAATGTCTCAAAATACTGATATATGATAGTGACTGCCAGCAGAATTCCTGTGCCGGAACCAATTGCGCCCATGAGATCTGCCAAAACAGTAAGCGCACCAATGCAAATGCCGCCGAAAGCTGCTGCAGTGGGTATGTAGCGGTTCAGCTCCTTCTGTAGATTTGATTCTCGATGTCCAGGCATCACCATTTGTTGTTCCTGAAAAATTTCCACAAATATGAATAACAAAAAAGTGACAAGAACTGTGTACAAGTATTCACTATCGAAAATTATCATCATAAGAATTGTGTATGAGTTGTTAGTATGGGGACAATTTAATGTCAACAAAAAATTGTCGCAATGATTTGTGACTATATTAGTATTTCACTAATACATGTATCAAAGTGACATCTCAAACACAATTCTTGTCACTTTTTAGTTTGTGAAAATTGTAGTTCTGACAAAATAAAAATTAATGTCCCTTAATACATATCACAACTTCACTAATAATATTTTTCTTAATAGTGACTTTTTTCAGGTCATTTATACGACATGAATCATCTAAATCTGTTTCTGCAACGCAGGTTAAGATTTTCTACGAAGAGCTTGCTCACATAAAACAATGTTCAGGCATCATCATACTACAAGAAATTAAATGAATCATGAGAAAAAATGAAGCTTTATGCTAGTGTGAGGTGGAGAGGAAATCCTATATGACAAGAAAAGCTATATTTGTACACTTCAAATTTTTCGATTCTGTCACTGAAACATCTAACAGCCAACTAGAATAAAGATTGCTGTTCAATGTTAGATATGAAAATTGTAATTGTGGGAACAAGGGATAGAGGGGGAAGCAACAACGCAATTGAAGACACCCGCAAACATAAGAACTCTATTTACCTTAATTTTAATTTTTTAGTTTCCACAAAACAAATTGGTAAATTGGGTGCATCAGTTGCAACTCTAGTTTTCGACCTTCTAGTGTTTCTGATTTAAAAGATGAGTTCTCAATAAATCCATCAAACAAGATCGCTCATAATCAAAACTGGACTCTGGATATGGTGATGCATAATGCATCCATTTAAGAAACATAGGCAATTTGTCATGACCTTCTGAGTTTGGTTGGATTCATGTGAAACTCATGCAAGACTAGAAAGTTCATTCTTGAGAACACCATACAGACCCTTTAAATAAATGACAATGGAATTTATTACCTCGCATAACCTCCTATGGCTTACGCTATCCACACAAAACAAAAGGCAGAAATCAATGGTGCCAAATTAGAGAAAATTCCATGCTATTACTATATGACTGCACTCAAAGCCTGTTGCAATTTCTTCAGCAATGCTAAAAAAGCCTATAGGCCAAAACCAAATAGTAAGCATCACTCTAATTGCATATTATTATCATTCTTCCAAGAGACCTGATCTGAAACTCACATCAGAGATCAGTTATTTTTCAATCCTCGAAAAAGTATCCCAGCCATTTTTTGAAATGGATATATTTTTATTTTCATATGTTCAAAAATATCACTTAAAAAACAAGGGTAGAAATTTGAATCTAACTTCCCACCAACCATAGGATGAATATATTTGATTTGCATGACCCAAATTACTTAAGCGAGCACCAAATTCATGGAATCTCAAAGGCAATTAATTAATGGAGAGACAATGCTAAGGCTAACTTGAAACTCAGTGATGGCCTAATATAACAAAATATTTGATAATAAACCAATAAATTTGTATTAACATACCTTCAGCTGCTTAGCCACATCTTTAGCCGAGGATCCTGAGACCTCAATCCATGTTTTTGAGAACAAAGCACATGCTGACAGCATAAACACAATATAAAACAGTCCATGGAAAGGATTGGCCAATATATCTGACAAGCTGCAAAAAGACAGCAATCACTTCTAGAGTGAGTAGAGTTGAGCAAAAAAACCAAGTTATGCACATCAACACAGAAACAGAAACAAGCAAAGAATCTTAATTACCTTGATGGTGCAGTTATATAATAAGCAAGACCCCCAACAGGGACAGATTGACCAGAGTATTCAGATTCCTTCCACTTTCCCAAAAGATTCACAAGAAAATTTCCACTGTATCTCCTGTAAAGCAACTGGGGAAATACAAACAAACAATAACTTGGCTCAGAGCTCCAGAGAAATAGATCTTCCCAACTCATTCACACAATCAGAATAGTTTATTACCTGGGAAATAAAGTAAAGATTGGATACAAGTGCAGACTGTAAAATAATGGGCATATTGGAAGTGTAGAACAACTTAATTGGATATGAACCCTGTTGCCCCCGGGCATTCTTCGATCTCACAGGCAAAACCACACGGAACCCTTGGAAGTAAATGACAATGAGGAAGATCAAGACAGTGGCAAGTAAGTTTGTAACATTGGGAAGATTCTGCCGGTAGAATGCCTCTCGCAAAGCACGAACCTTGTCCGTCCGAGTAATCAACAAATGGAATAAAGCAATAACAGCACCTTCAAATTCAGCTCCACGCCCACTGTTGATAGTAGTTGGACTAAATGCTTTCCAGATGATGTTTTCACTGTTAAATGAGAAAACTTTCAAGAGGTAAATACCCTTACTCTTGTCCAAAAATCAAAGCAGAATAAATAGAATAAACACCACTTACCAAATATTGGTTGCAATGAAGAGTGAAATACCAGAGCCCAGACCATATCCTTTCTGCAGAAGTTCATCGAGGCAAATTACAATAATGCCAGCAAAGCAGAGCTGCAGAATTATGAGGATTGCATTCCCAACTCCAAGTTGGCTAACACTGCCGTACATTCCTGAAAGAACATATGCAACAGCCTCACCAACTGCTATCAAGATGCCCAACAACTTCTGTGCACCATTTCTGGTCAACAGAGAAAGGAAAATCATCATTAAGAAGACAATAAAATAAAGAAAATTGCACAGTATAAAGAAATAGTGAATCTATTGGCAATTGAAACATTTTGAGATATTCAAGCACCACAAAGTATAAGCACGCATGCGATTGGCCAAAAATTACTCAAGACACATAGGAAATTGTATGTATGACAGCATTAGGCTATTCTCTCTAAGTAGACGTGAAATGCAAAAGATGCAAGCACAATTAGCAATCTTATCTCATATTTTTTACCCTCAAATTCAAATCAATTCTTGCTAAATTACGTTTAGATTTCCAAGATAAATTGCTTAAGAAAAGTAAAATTCAACTTATAGATTCTCAACAGAATTCGCCAGCCAGACGCCTATCCTTCACAATTCAGTCAATTCATACCAAATGATCAAAACACATTATGAACATGATAAGCCTTTTGTTATACTTACAGAAGGGCTCGATCCTCTCGCACATTGTTATCAACTTCAATGATCTTTGAACCCGCTAAAAGTTGCATAACCAGTCCAGATGTCACTATTGGGGTGATTCCAAGCTCCATCACTGTGCCCCTGTTCGAGGCGAGAATAACACGCATCCAATAGAATGGATCTGCACCTGTTGTGGAGTGTATGCCATACAATGGCAGCTGACTGCAGACCAGAAAAATGAACAGGGATATTACAGTGTATATAACCTTCTCTCTGAATGGAACTTTCCTGTCTGCGGTCTGAACCTCAGGCAGAAATGACAGAAAGGGTCGAACCAGATGGAGCACTCTAAATCCACCTCCCATTTTTGTCAATTAAACTATTTCAACAACTGCATGTCACATTATAAAGTGGAATCCTTCAGCAATATGAACAATGACAACATCCAGTTCCAGAGGAACTTGGATGACTTAAATGATGAGGCACATCAGAAACTAAAATTTAACAGAAAAAAATCATACTGACATAATATTTCGTTTTAAATTCAGAAACTTATTCCCTCACAAATAATAAAAGTTCCAAATCCGCTCTCAAAATTTCCCAAAATAATCAATTTTGCTTATTAGTCAACCAAACTTGTTCGAAGGGATCCAAGCACAAGATATCTTCACAAACATAAAGGTGGACATGTCATCTGCTCATTCCATAAAAAACTCCTGGGCTTAAACCACAAAGGGCGTGACTTTTAACATTTCCTCTGTCTCTATAAAAAAAAACAAAAAAAAAAATATTCCGTATATCACAACAGGGTTCTCACTCATTATCATAAAGACCCATTAAAGTATTAACCTAGATCTGCTAACATAAATCAGGCCACTAACAATTGACTGTAGGGGAAAAAGAAATAATTGACGAACAGAAATATCAATTCAGATAGACGAAAGGTAATGATTCAATCACTGTAAGAGTAAAGCAAAGCAATACCATAAGAAAATCAAAACTAAAATTACCTAACAACAAGAAAGAAAGAACAAACTCAATCAGATGCAAGATGCGTAGCAGATCTGAGTTTCCAAGTAAGATCTATTCCATGATTTCTTTTTTCGTTGTTTTACAATTTCTCAACAAGTTAAACACAGCTAAAAATCAACACGAAAACTAATCAAATCAAATAAATTACAACGAAAAAAACAGAAAACCAAAACACTGCTTAAATTCGACGAACATAAAAATTTACATCACATAACAGATCTGAAAATATTCGAATGATCTGAACAACGAGAAAGAGATGAATTATACGAACCAGCGGCGAAAAAATCGATCGGAACTTCGGAGATCTAATTCTGCTATTTGATATTTCTCAATTTTTATATATATTATCGTAGAGCGTGAAGAGATGGAGTGTTGATGTGGACACCGGTGACACCGCATACAGCCAACAAAAACGAGACACGTGTGTAGAAGAGGTCTGAGCTGTCCAAATTTGACTATGTAATGGTCAAACTGCCTGAGTCAAGGATCCAAAGATTTTGAAAAAAATAAAAAATAAAGAAAAGGTTTTTAAAAAAAAATCTGTTTTTTTTTTTTTTGTGAAATATAAATTGTCACGTCATATCATTAATATATTTGGAGCAACATATGAAATTAAAGAATATCTCTGTGGAATTATTTAGGTTATTTTCTTCTTTCTATTGTTTGTTTGTGTCAAAAAACAGGAGCTATTTTCTCTGGTTAAACAGTTTTATTTTTGCACTACAAAGTACAAATTATATAATACATAAAAATTAAAGGACTGAAACATATACTTAATTATAAGCTTATAAGTCTAACTTCAAATATTTAAAATTGTCCCTTGCTGATTATTCTCTTTAGGAAATGATTGTTAAAAAAGTTTTTGTCCACGAAAATAATTGTTAGATAAATTTTTATTTGGGATTAAATGGTTTCAAGCCATGTTTTTAGAAATTAAATTAGACCGATCAGTTCAATTTATAATCGGAGGTCGGTTCACTTCGATCCGATTAGGTTCATAAAATCGTTTAATCGATTTGACTAGTCAAATCGATCAAAATTGATTTGATCGATTTTTTTTTTTATTTTTTTTTTTTTATTTTTTATTTTTAATTTTTAAAAAATTTAAATTTGATATTTTGTTATATTTATATGATTATTTGAATTTTGTGTTTTGTTATATGTTTTTTTATATAGTTATTTATTTAGTTCTATATTTAAAATGCATTACACAATAATTAGTCTATTACATTATCATTTTACATAATAAAATAAGAAAATATAATTATTTTTCATTAAATCGGTCCGACTGCCGATTGAAGCGATCCGACCGATTGAACCGCTAATCACTAATAAAATCGATTTGATCATCAATTTGATTATAAAAATTTTGATTTTAAATTTTTGTTTGAGGTTAGATGAGATTCTATCCGTGGTTCTAATACGTACAAATAATTTGAGTTTTGGAGATTGAAATTGTAAAAGTCTAATATAAATAATATATCTTGAAAATAATATGGAGGAAGATTTTTATAAGTGTTAGAATTGAGACTAAAACTTCACAGATTTTTTAAGTGTATTTAGGCCTTGTGAGGTTGCACATTTTATCGCATTAAAATTTAATATTTTTATAAATAATTAAAATATGCACATCATACAAATGTATTGACTGGACTTCTATGAATATCTATTGGAACATAATTTTTAAGACCATTAGACTCAAATTAAGATTATAATATTGAGATTGTAATTGAATAATTTTTGAAGTTGAGGTCTAAATTTATACAAAGGTGTTTGACTTCTGTCAAGAAAAAAAAAAAAAAAAAAACTCGGGGCATTGTGTCTGGCCCTGACAAATTGAGAGACCTTATTATTATACATAAAAATAAAATTATCCCTTATTATATTTAAATTATAACTTGACACAAGTATTCATATTTTGGAATGAGACTCTATGAGGTATCTGTATGTTAGAAGTTAATAAAAAGATGTACTTTTATGTTGTGATCAAAATTAACTATTTTGAAAATAAATATTTGATAATTTTTTGGGGAATTTTATAGTGTTACACATATTTCCAAATTTTTTATTAAATAACTCATATGACTTGCTCCACGCCCTTTGATCAAAATTAGGTACTTAATTTTTGTGCAAAAATTTAAATTGTAATTGCTCGTGAAGAGTATTTTCAAATATTTATATTCTCAGCGCATGTTTTTTCTCACAAAACTGTGTTTAAATATGTTCATTTTTTTCAAAAAAGAAAAACTAAAATTTTAAAATATTTTTCTATATTTAAAATATATATTCACATCTAAATATATTTTTATAAAAAACTTTACGTCACAGTAATCAATATATTTTATTATATACATACTATTCTACAAAAATTATTCTCATTCAAACTCCTTTAAAAAAAAAAAAAGATATACAACAATTAGACTTTTATTCTCATCCAAAAATATTTTTAATTTTATATTTATTTAAAACTATATTATCTTATTTTTTTGTCAAATATATAATTTTTTAAGAATAAAATAAATGGCCGAAAGCTATGACGTGGAGGGTCGAGCATGTGAGTTGGATTTGTAAAAAATATATTTTGAATGTGAAATTTATGTTAATAAAACATATTTGAGACAAATACAAAACAAAGGGCATTTGCATTTTGCACCTCTCGTGACCCCAAATCTGACTCCTCTCCAACAATGGGTTGTTATTTGGATGGATAATACGTTAAAATCTCAATTTTATTAATTGGCAAGTCATTTTTTTTTTTACTAGTTTAAACATATTTATTAGATTTTTTTCTGACAATTTAAATCCATTTAACGATTAAAAATATGGGATAAAAATGCACAGCATAGTCTAAAAAAAATTGTGATTATGATTAATTTACGCTGTGTTAATTAAGGTGCATATAATTCGGTTAACTGGCCGAATCGATCAAAACCAAAATTTTGGTTTGAAACGAAATCGAATCGAATTTTTTGGTTCAGTTTTTGATTTTTTATTTCTAAATTTTTTAATTTTTGATTTGGTTTCGATTTTTATTTCTGTTAATAAGAGCGAACTGAACATTGAATTATTATTTTTATATATTTATATAAATTATTTTTATATTATATTTTTATACGATTTTTATTTTAAAAATTAAGTTTTTATATTTTGTTATTTGTTTTTATACTATTTTTATGTTTTTCTCACCCAAACTAAAAATGAAAAATAAAAAATATATATTTTATAATTTTATTGTTTAATTTTTATTTTATTTTTTAAAAATATTCAATTAATCAAAAAATTAAAAAAAAATATTTATAATCCAATCGAATTAAAATTTTCAGTTTGATTTTCGAGTTATAATTTTATCGAATTAATTTGATTCGAAATCGAATGTGCAACTCTACGGTTAATACCTTGCGGACTCGAACCTAATTGAGGTTGGATCCCTATCCAACCCTGCCTAAACCCCGCCTAGGCCAGCCCATTGCTGATTCGAATCGGACTTGGGCTTAGAGACTTTGTTTTCTGCCCTAATTCACATTTCATGGTGTTGAAGCATAAGGTCAGCCCGCAGGATCTCCTACGCAAACCCGTCACATTTATATTTTACATTACAGTTAAAAATTTATACTTAATAAATAATTAATATAATGTAATAATAAATATCATAAAATTTATAATGAAAGGTCTTATGTATAATGTTGGCTGATCAATTATATTTGGAAGTATTTATTCAATACAATTGTATTGAATCGAACCGAATTAATTGATTTTATCCGATAATAACTGTTTTTTTTTTTTTTGTATTTTGGTAACTATTTTTTTAAATAACAATTTTTTAAAAAGTTAAATAGTATAATTATAATTATAAATTTTTACTTTTGGCATGTAAGAAATAAAAAAAAATTAAAAAAATAATAGATATAAAATATAAAAATAAATAATTTGATATTCGATATGGTTCAATAAATTAAAATCCTATCAAATATCAAAATTTTATAAAAATTAAAATTAAATAACAAATTAAAATTTTTAATTAAATTTAAATATATATATATATAATTTTTATTTTTAATTCGATTCGATCATATTCATTTATTAAATTGTGAACGCCCAATTGTTGTAGATAAGCTACCGTTGCGTGTTGTTCACACGTACGAAATCAACTCGGAGCAAAAGTGCTATTATCGTAGTAAAAGCAGGCAGCAGTAACAGCACAGTACTGCTTTGGATTTTCCATAATTCCTCGAAAATGAACTTTTTTTCTGTGGTGGAATTAACAAAAACTTTATAAAAAAAGGAAAAAAGCTACTGTGAAATCTTAAATGAAAGAAGAACGAAAAATGGGAGTGTGAAAAAGCTGTCTCCATTTCCAACTATTACAAAAAATACAGAGTATGGGTTTTAAGCTGAATCCTTAATCTACATTTTTCATGTTCCCTCTACATGAAAAAAAGCTACAGCTATCTCCCTTGAGAATTCTTGACCTCACCTTTTTCTGATCTGCACACACACACACCAAAAAAGCTTTTTTTGAGCTTTAACTTTGGGGAAAAGGGATGAGGTCCGCGCTCTTCTTTCTCGTTTTGCTAGGCCCCTTATTCGCCTGTGTGTTTAAGTTTCAAGCTCAAGCTGCACCTGCTGGTAATGGCTTTTTTTTATTTAATATATTTTTTTACTCAAAAGTTTATGTTTACTGGAACAGTAAAAACTCAGAATGGCTGAGAGATTTTCTGCAATTCCTGATGGGATTTTTTTCGTCTTTGCTAGATGGGTGTACTTGTTTTTGTGTCGAAATTTGTCTACTTGTCTTCTTGATTTTATTTATTTATTTATTTATTGAAAAATATAATTCAGGGCCGTTGATAAAGCACCTGTCCTCTCTTGTGAAATGGACTAGGTCCTCCTCCAAAACACCCCACCAATCAGGTACAACTCCGTTAATTTTCTTTATTACTACGTTTAGATGTTTATTTCTTGTTTTATTTACTTATTATGCCCTTTGCACATCTCTGTTTCAATTTGCACACTGGTAAAAACCAAGGTTATTTTGTAGTTTGCTAGAGAATGGAGCACAAACTGGGAAGTTGAAAGGCTTATTCTAATTCATAGGGCATATTTGGATTGCAATTTTATAGGATCCAACTTTGCCTGAAACAATGTTAGTGAAAAATCAACATTTATCTGCCTGTATATGTGTATTATCAGTTTGGCCTTGTTGCAGATGGGAATGTGCTTCAATTTGAAGAGGGATATCTAGTTGAGACTGTTGTTGAAGGGAATGAACTTGGGGTTGTGCCATACTCCATCTGTGTTTCTCAAGACGGAGAGCTCTTTGCTGTAGATGCTGTTAATAGCAACATTGTACGAATTACGCCCCCACTGTCGCAATGTGAGATTTTTCTCTATTTCTTTCACTAATTATTCATCTTTTTGAGCCTATGCAAGCTTGAAAACTGAGACTTCAATTTTTGTGTTGTGGCGTCTCTGAGTAATGTATGTGGGTCGTGTTTTTCCTGATTAGTTTATGAAACAAAAAATAAAGTGGGAAAAGTATGATTTAGTTTTTTGTACATATGTGTCTATTCATCACAACAATTGAACGAGTCATCACTTTTGATTCGTGGGACTTGTGCATTGCATAAATTTAATTCTTTACTTATCTTTTGTGGCAACCAAAGTTGTGTTAGTTGAGACTATGCCTGAGGCAAGGACTGTGTGTTGCATCTAGTTATTCTTACTTGTCATAAATTATGTGTTTACACAAACAATTGAGTATGCAGTAGAGCCCAAAAATTTCACCTCATAAGACGTTGTATATGTTATATTTTATCTGATTTTGGCTTCTTAATTCACGGATTAATTTTGTAATTTATGCAGATAGCAGGGCAAGATTGGTTGCAGGATCATTTCAGGGTCACACTGGCTATGTGGATGGAAAACCAAGCGACGCTCGTTTTAATCATCCAAAGGGGGTTACCATGGATGATAAAGGGAATGTTTATGTTGCTGATACGTCAAATCTAGCTATCAGAAAGATTGGAGAATCAGGTTTGTGCAATGCGATGTATAATCTGAGTTTCTATTTCTAAAATTTGAGTGCGTGCTAGATGTGGTAATATTTCTAGTTTTAAATTAGCTTATTAATAAGAGGCTGTGGTAGTACCCTGAGAAAAAGAAAAGTAGCATGGCAAAGAATAATCTAAATTGGAACATTAATTACAGGTGTGACAACTATTGCTGGAGGAAAATCAAATGTTGCAGGATACAGGGATGGGCCAAGTGAAGATGCAAAATTCTCAAACGATTTTGATGTCATATATGTTAGGCCTACCTGTTCATTGTTAGTTATTGACAGAGGCAATGCAGCTCTTCGCCAAATCTCTCTAAGTAAAGAGGATTGTGATTACGAGAACAGCTCCGTTTTGCCTACTGGTTTGTGGATTGTTTCCAAACATTTGTGATTACATGTGTTGAAAGTTCAGCATCTTTTTGCTAAGTGCTTGACGCATTAAATTTTACCTTATGATCACAGTTGCAGTAACTTAACATGCTTTTTGCTTAGATAGGCATGTATCATCACTTGGGAGCCTGTTATCATAATATTTGTTACAGACAACAAGTTAATGTGAAATGGACACTCTACTTAATCAGATGTTACGCCGAGTATTGAGAATGATACCAGAACGTTAGTCTTAGAATAATGAAAAGATTTTTCTGTCAAAGGTAAGTGCTCTGGATCGAATAGACCCATAAATGGAAATGAGACATGGTAGAATGTTGCTTGTATTTGATATTATTGTTGGACTAGGTCATTTAGTCATTTAGAGTGCCAATTCATGGAGACTCATTGGCTTCAGGTATTCTAGAGTTGTACCTGAATAAAATTTAATAAGCCTAGAGTTGTCCCTTCAATATGGAGCGAAGATACTTTCTGAAGAGAGATATTGGTGGGTCCTCCACCTGATCTTAAATAGCATAATGCCAATGACTACTGAACAATCATCGTCATGGGATCTGCGGTCACTTGTTTTTTAACTTTACATTTGAGTTAACTGTACACTATCTCTATTGTGTCTTGTTTGCTGGAAAGCTTTTATCTCAAATCCTGCATGTATGCACTTTGCAGAACTAATGTCATCTTCCTCTCGATAAGGTTACACTGTCAACTATGTAAAGTTAGCCCAAGTATTTGTTTTTCCTCTAACTTTAATGAGATCTAGATAGATTGCAGTGATAGGAAAGGAGCCACCTGTATGAAGTCAACGGTTTCATATAAATGGCTTGAGAAATTTCTGGTTTTGCCCTTTAGGCCTTCTTGAATCCAAGGCAATTATCTTTGCACCTGCAATTTTTTATATAACAAATTCTAATGCTAATCAGTTATTCTCTGTATCAATTACTATTTATAAATGTAGAAGATGTGCTTCTTTATTAAGATACAAGACCTGAAGAAAATGAACTTCCTCAGCCAGAAAAGTAAAAATGGATTATATAAAGAACTACAACCAGGTATATGCACTGGCATTGAAGATTATTGTTATCCATGGAAGCCAAGAATGAGGTGTTAAAATTAGTTAAAATAGAAATCAGGCTGTGATGGCTTCATAAATGACCAAGCTGGCTACTTATTGATACGTGCTTCAGTAAATTTTGCACTCCCATTAGAAAAGATAAGCTTATAATCAGCTGACTCGCTCTAATTATCTGACATTTCACGCAGATCTTCTTATGGTTGCTGGTGCTATCTTAATTGGGTATGCTTCATGCATTCTTCAACAAGGATTTGGTTCGTCTTTTTCCTCCAAGATGGTATATTCTCCAATAGTTTGCTTTCTATTTATTCTAATCCAACAAGTTGTTAGTGTTTTAGCTCCATCTACTCTTTTACCTAATAGAGCAACATTTTTCTTGGTGATAAATGGATAAATTCTATACTATAGTAAATAGCTGCAAAATTTTACTAGTTTTGTTTTGTGAAAGTTTCAGCACCAATATAATACATTTTGAAGATAGTTATTTTAAAGCCCCTTCTTGTTGTCTGTGTTCAATAAAATGGACCGAGGAAACTAGTTTTGCATTTCTGTGATCTTTCAATTTTACTTTTGATATTGGTTTTGTCTTTATGTAAAGATGTATCAGCGGGTATCTAAGTATTCCATTCCATTCCCTGCAGAAACGGCATCCTGAAACTAAACTCGAGGAGCAATCGGTAAGCAAGGAGATACCCACTCCTATTGATGTGACTGTCAAGGACGAACCCGAAGCTGGATGGCCATCATTTGGACAACTGGTCTGGGACCTTGCCAAACTTGCACTGGAAGCATTGGGTGGCATCTTTGTTCAATTCATTCCCTTGCGTTTCAAGGGGAAGATTTCCAAAAGAGGCCTCACTCCACTGAAAGATTCTCTCATTATGCCTGAAGATGAAGCTGAGCCTTCTTCAGCTTTAAAACAGAGGACTCCTACTCCTCTTTCTGAAACCAGGCAGGCCCATGGTCCAGTGCCCAGCGATAGATTCTCAGAAGTGAAACCTCCTAAAATTAGATCTTCCAGCTCAAAAGATCCCTCTTTATCGAGCAAGCACAGATCTTCCAGAAGACAAGAATATGCTGAATTTTATGGATCAGGTGAGGTTCCTCAGTATGGACAAGTCAGATCTAAGAGCCAGAAAGAAAGAGCCAAGCATCGTCAACGAGAGAAAAGCGGAGACGCAACTTTTGGAGCATCAGTATTGGAGCCAAAACCTGCTGAAATCAAGGCAACCAGCTATGACAATACAAAGTATGACCCTTACAATTTCAGGAACAAATATAGTGATACATATCGTTTTGATTAGTCCAGCGCTTGTTCAGCAGCATGATTGTTGGGCATATTTGTGTTCACTTTTCAAATCATGTACCTCTTTTAAGCATTGCATTGAGCAAACAGAATTCCGAAGCAATGTATGGGCATGACCCTCTTGGTTTTCTGCCTATATTATAACTAGGTTCAATATTTGAATTTACCGAATGTTAGTGGAGAGTTTTTAGTCACTTCGACAGGTACAATATCTTGTAAATCATGTGTCCTGGTCACAAAACTAATCAATTATGATAGTTAACTTACTAAGGATTATCGTGATGCTTTTCCCGAGATATAATCTAAAGGCAGCAATATTTACAAGTTGAATGCTGGGAATTCATCTATGTTTTTTTGGTGTAATTGATCGATATCCTCACACAATATATACACTGATACTCATCCACTTCAAGTTATAGGTATGAAAATTTCTGGATACACTATTAACGCTTGATAGACCTTACCTCAACAACATTTATTGGATGGTTCACAAGCTTCATAAAGGTTTACTCATTACAACCCAAATTCAACTGATAAACTTGGCAACTGTCGTCACGAGAAATGAAAGATGACAGCCAACTGCTCCAACGTTTTCCCCTCTCTTTTCAGTTTTAAGATGTTTCTTGTGGACAGCATTTCCCAGGTCACTTGAGCTATTCAAAATCTTTAAAGAGCCCATGAAACTAATTCAATCCATGTAGATGGCAGAGTCACCAGCCTAACATAGTAACAGGTGAGTCTTCTTTCTTTATCTTCTTGGTTAGTCATGTTAAGAGCCAAGTTATCAGTTTGAACACAATTTTCTGGGGAGAAATTCCCTTTTGTCTTTTTATTTGGATCTTAATGAGGAATTACTATTGTTGCTAAGAAAATGGATGAGTTTTCATGTACTCCCTTGTTTTATTTCTTTTGGGTACCCATACAAGAAATTCAGACATCTCTATTAAATTGCAAAAAGCATAACTGAACTCTAAAAGGTGAACTCCCAAAAGTAGCAAATTCAATGTTTTCACACTTCAAGAAATTTCTCTGTATCATCTCAAGCAGCCAAACTCACATGAACTTACTGCAAAGTTTTTATTGCATACAGATATACACTCTGGTATTCACACAGTTGTGAACGTCGTTTCTAACTCTACTTGATTGCACACAGTTAAGCAACATGGGGTGTGCTGGATCCTCACAGACCAAAGCTGAGGGTGAGAAAGACACTCGAATTCTAACATGTTCTCTGTACTTCAGAATTTGTGGTTCTATCTTTCTTAGTATTGTGATTTGATAATTGTCCATTTGAAGTTAGCAGTTTCCTTTCTTTCCCATGCCTTTATCCTAAACCTGAGCACTGGCACTGATGAAGTGCTATTATATTCTTCAGCAGGAACTGTTAAAAAGATTAGAAAGCCAAAAGCTTGGAAACATCCACAGCCAATTACCAAAAGTCAGCTCATACAGCTGAGAGAAGAGTTCTGGGACACTGCTCCTCACTATGGTGGTAGGAAAGGTAAAAGATTCATCTACCAGAGACCATCCTGAGTCCCTTGTTTGGTTTTATAACAGAGGCTTGAAATTTGAACGAGAAAATCTTGATTTTAGCCTTTTTATTATGCTAGAAATTTGGGATGCACTCCGAGCAGCAGCAGAAGCTGATCTAACACTTGCTCAGGCAATTGTTGATAGTGCTGGAATCATAGTTCACAATGCTGATTTGACAGTTTGCTTCGACGAAAGAGGTAACTTGAACTGGATTTTTATCCCATGCATCTGCTTTTGTTGCTTGTAAATGTTTCTCATACTTGTTCCTTTTATTTTCAGCGTGGGCAGGGGTGGTTGCGGTTATTGTTTTCTACGTTTTCTTTATATTAGAAATTCATCTTGTGATTTAGATTGACCCTAAATCACCTGTGTCACAGGTGCAAGATATGAGTTACCAAAGTATGTCTTGAGCGAACCTAAAAACTTGATACAAGATACATGAGAAGAGAGGCATGCTCAAGATTTACCAAATTTGATGTTAAATTAAGCATACAATCTTCCTTCATATACTGTCCCCTATGAAAAATCTACTTGACCAAGTCTCAAGGAGTTGCTGGAATCATTTTCGGTACAGGAGAAACAGGACTCTGCACTCTGCTTTTTAGCCATCATCCAAGATTGTTATGAACAATACAGTGTATGGTTTATTATTTGGTTTTTTTCTAACAGATGTAATGTTATCGAACTATAATTCTCAATACAATACAACTTACGTTTCTGCTTCAACAAATCTTGCAGACTACAAAAGAACATAGTAATAGGATCACCTTATTGTGCGTGGTACACATCAGATGAAATAATATTCTTTTTCATATTCTCATTAGCTCGATTTAACTCATCGACCATCAGGGTCGAAATGAGATATTTACAAACAGGGGATTTTGATTTTGGTGCATGCTCTAAATTTGCAGGGTACTTGCCCAAGGTAGTAACTTTTGATTTTGAGATGTCCATGAAAGGGGCAAAGTAATTTATATTATGTGATTTGACACATGCAACAATGACTTGGCAACGAGAGTAGAAGCTACATAATTGGTTGAAATGTGATATAGCATAGACTTAAGAATTGTGAGAACATAAGCAATCCTTGATAAGATAAAGCCAAAACTAGATCAATTTCCAAATTACAGTCTCTACAAGCACTCAAATTCAACTATTTACGAGAAGGCTACTTTAATGATGAAAATTATAAGAAACTGGAACTTGTAGTTACATGATTAAGAGGCTTTTACAAAATAAACCAGAATTTTAGCTAGATGTAGTGAATCATTTCCTCAAACCTTCTTGAAAAATGACATGATATTCCCTTGCTTAGGATCCTTATTTCCGCCTTTTTTATTTCCAGCTTTCCCTGCTTGATTAGCTGGAGCAGTGTTTCCCACTGCAGGTGACCTCCTAGCCACTGGTGGCCTAAAATTGTAGTCAACATGACAAAATTAGTCAGTGTCAAAGAAACAGCCCAAAAAAGAAAAATAAGGACGCAAAAACTTGAAACTGTTATAGAGTCGAGTTCCTCTTCAAGCATATAATATAGGAAACAAAATAATAATTGAACAGAATATGCTAAACAAATCGGATGCCAGCATGTCGAGTAGTTTATTTCCTTTCAGATCTAACACCTGACACTCCGCCTTTTTTCCCAGAATGATCTTGATATCATGTTTGCTTGAGAGGTCTATGATAATAAAATAATGAATTATGGTCCCGTTTCTCAATGTTGAGTATTAGCTATGTTCCCCCATAGATCATCAGAGTTCAGTTTCTTTCATACACATTATTATACAAATCTTGCATTCTAAATTGTATTGTGGCCCTCCAGGATACGGAACAGCAGTAGTTTGCACTATCACCAGGACAAAGAAAGCACTTCTCTTTTGTGACCTGTGTGAGACTGCCTGTGTGTGTGTGTGCATGTTTTGACATTTTGTGGGAGAGTTGGGGAAAGAAGTCCATGAACCAACTGTCCAATCGGAAAGAAGGAAGCTCAACCTTTAACCAATATCAAATCATGCGGACAGACAACAAAAGTGTATGTTTAACTCTTGCATCTCTGTATTAGATGAGTTTAGTTTAGTCATATCTAGCATCAAAGCCTAAATAATTTAGACGAATGGATTTTCCCTCAGTAATGCACCAATATTTAATACATAAACATAATGCAACATAGTTAAAGCTACTGAGGACATAAATAAAATGGTCAAGCACATATGCGTCCAACCTGTTAATAGCATTGTTCACTGTATTGTTCTCAGCAATTTTCGCTGAATTACTACCAGAATTTGTATCTGGCTCCTCACCCTCCCAGACAACCTCGGTAACTGGAGCCACAAGTATAAATAGATCAGGTTATTTGATTTCAATAACACATTAACAATGAAGCAAGATTACTCATTGACTAAAGTATCCCTGAGAAAATTATAGTAATACCTTCTCTTCCCCGCTCATCAATCCGTTTCTTTAACACTTTTCTTCTTTTAGGCACAGCATCAGCCACTCTATCTTTCATAGTAGCATCTGTTTCAGGAATGTGGCTTAGGGTCTTCTCTAAAGTGGGAGATTCAGCCTTCTTGCCTTTGCTCATGAGTGAAACTTTTTCTCCCAAATGTTGGTTAGCTTTTACATCAGCTTCTTTCCCTTCCTTGATCTTTGGTTTATTTTCCTTCTCCTCAAAACTTAAGTTGCACTCCAGGCCTGAAGCACTTGAACTGTCTTTTGAACATAGAGTAGATTTTTTTGGAGGATCAGGTGAGGCTAGACTTATTGCATCTTGGTATTCATCTTCCTCATCTGAGTAATCAAATACAACTCTCCTCTTTCTACTGCCTTCTCCGTTAGAAGTTCTCTTTATGTTGAAATCTTGGCCATCTTCATCACTGCTCCCATATTCTACTGATTCACGAGCACAAATTTGAGCTTCTGCACTAGCTGATTCCAGATCAAACAAAGAATTTTAGATGAAAGGAAAAAATCAGCAAACACAACTATTGCTGGTTAATTTGGTTATCATCACAAAATAATACCGAGAAATCTAAAAATTTTCTATTCAAGTGGATAAAAGAAAAGGAGTTAACCAGCAGAGTTTTTTCTGGAGTTGTTGGCTTGTGCCAAGGGAGCATCAGGTTTAGACTTAACAGATGCACGACCCCACATGCTAGCCAATGCACCTCCAGTTCCTGAAGAGTTTTTATCACTTTGGCCCTTTTTGTTGTTAGGGAGCAACTGGGGAACTTTTTCTTTATCTGCAGCAAGTTGGGCTCCCTGTTCTCGATCTAGCTTTACATCACTCTCAGTTTTTACAGTTTTTGTAATGTCAGGAGATTGCATCCCAGCATTAGGACTTGACTGCTGAACTTTTTTCTGCATAGGCTGTGGAATTGCCCTAGTTTGATGAGCAGAATAACTTGTAGACAACCCTGAGACTGCTGTGGTCTTCACCTGCAGGGTTCCAGTGCCCAAAGGTGTTTTGCCAGCAGTACGTTTAACAAATGAATTTGAAACTCCACAAAACCTATTAGTAAAGTTTAGTGAAGTTAGAGCAGAAAGGAGGCTTTGCGTGAGTGTACATAAAAAACATGCCTAATCATTATGAAAGAGAATAAAGCTATAAACACCACTGAGATTTATATTTCTTTATAAAAAGTTTTAACTGGTCACAACAGAGAATTTGAGAACAGGTGTTGAACCTGTTATCTCGCAAACAATTATCAACTGTCAGTGGCTGCTTAAAGAGATCTTCAGCTTGGACAAACTCATGATTCCAAAGGGTTGCTGAATCCTTAGGAAGGCAGGCTTGTACACTGTAAATTTGAATGGAGCAATTTCCATCAAATTCTTGCTTCGCATCTGCACATTTGGAAACAAAAGTGTTACAGTGGAAATTCAGTCCCTCTTATTTCCTCCAGTATTATTCTTCCAAACTGAATGAAGTAAACATAAAAATCACAAGAGAGACCTTGTTATAATCCATTAACTTTATTATGCTCTTCAGATACATACATACAAACTTACAGAGACATAAAAGGGTCCTGCAGTGCCCAAAGTCACAATTGCAAAATCCCAGATTATTATTTCATAATCAAATCGTCTTTAAGGCATCCAAACACAGCTGAAATTAGAATAGTGTCCACATGTAGAATGTTGGTGTTCTTTGTTCTTATTTAAAATAACTTGTTGAAAAAACTGTGCTCATAAGTGGAATAAATAGAGCTCCAAAAAATCAAGAATTCTTTGTGTATTACTTCCCTTCGCTTATTAATGGGTTTTTTTGTAACCATTTGAATCCAATTAAATCCATAACCACGATAGCATTCCATCAGAAAACAAAATGCAAGCAACCCTTCAGTGGGCTCTACTCAAGTGAAAATGTCAATATATCATTCTTTTAGCACTAGCTCACTCAAGTCATACAGATTTAAGGCCGGCACCACACCAAGCGGAACACCTACAAGTTAGATCTTACCTGTATGCTTAAATATTAGAGGTCCTATTTTTTCACTAGACAAAAAAAATGATCCAACTTACAGCTTAAACCTACAAGACAACTTAAAAATTGGTGCATCCAAACAATGCACAACCACTAGAAACAACTCACTAAGACCAACCACCTAATAAACAGTATGAAAAATAGAATCACCATTTGCCACAAACACACGATCTTTTGAAACTCCATATTGACCAAACTGGGATGCAAATTATTAGCATAAGACTCAAATACAAAACAAATGAAAAGCAAGGCACAAATTGAAGTAAAAACAGTAATCACACAAGCCCAGATACACAAATATTTATAAGTGATTAACTTCTGCACTCCATCTTGTGTCTGCAAATGGTAAAATGGAGTTCATTTATAGGTTTTCATGTGATGTAACCTTGCAGTTCTCTAAAACACTTTGATTATAGAATCACCTGAAAGCTTATGCTTGGACACGAGCCTTATGTGGTAAGTTGAAGGGTTGTTCTTCAACCAGCCGGATAAAGAGTAAATCACTTCTAATCCACTTCCATACTTTTCAACAAACTCTTGTAGCAGCCTACATCCAAAAATCCATCAAAATACATTAGCACATCAAACAAAAAATAATGTAAAAAAAAAATGACAAAATTAACTCGCTATGAGATTCTGGCTACCTCTTTGCAGCATTGGAGGAAACCAAAAAATTACGACTTAGCCATTTGTAGGAAACCTGAACAAAAAAAGATAAGACTTAATAACCAAAAAGAAAAAAGCGCTAAATAGCATGGCTTTAGTAATTCAATCTAATTTTTTTAACTGCATGCCCTTTAATTTAATCTTTTCTTGTTCATTTTCATATTATAAATAAATATTGTGATGATTCTCAGGTAAAAGAAGCTAAGCTTGTATTGCAGAACCCATTCACGTCAAAATATTTCAGCAAAATTAAAGTTTCCGACTACTATTTAAGCACAGCAGCGGCAAATCTGAAAGTTCAAACTTTTATTCATACATATAAACGATGAATAAACAGATTGAAAAATAGAGGGTTTACCACTTGAAGTTTATCGGAGACGATGGATTGAACCTCGTCGAGGACACCTAGGGTTTCGATTTCCGCCATTTCCTTGTCCGACAGAAACGGGTTGGATCCGACAAACTGGGGAACCGCAGAAAAGAGGAACCTTTCTTCCTTTGGTTTTCCCTCTCAAAAGGGCTCTTGATTTCCCGCCACTGTCAGCAATTTGGGAATTTTAGGGCCTTTGAGGGGATTTTGATACACCTATGGTCACGTGATCACCATGAAGCACGTGCTTAGGTCACCTTTTTTTTTTTTTGCATTGCTTGAAAAATAAATTAAAAAAGATCTTCAACACCTATAAATTTTTGGGATTTTTTTTTTCTTTCAAAACCTCTTTATGTAAATTGTTGATGTTTTTATAAGACTAGAGATTTTTAAATAAAATTTTAGATGATTTGGTGAATATTCTTCAAATTTCATAAAGGTAATGCATCCTTTGCTATTTTATTTTTAGATTAAACATTGTTACATTTTGTCTTACAAAATTATATTTCAACTACACATTAAGTTTAGGGGTGTAAATAAATTAAATAGTCCAAATTTGTTTATTTTTTTTATCAAATTTTAAAAATTGTGTTTGAATTTAGTTTTGTAGTTAATCAAAATAACTTTGAACGAGTTTTAATCAACTAGAATACGAATGAGCACAAGTAGCTTAATTTTTTCATACATATATCATTTTATTTTTTTACCACTTAAATTGAAGTTAAGTCAGGTTTCAAATTTTATCAGACCAAAAATATATTCAAACTTGGTTTGTTAGATTAATAAATCAAGTTCAGGCTCAAATAAATTTTTAACGATTAATTTTGAGTCAAATATCAAATAATTTAATTTATTTTTCAACCTTAATTATATTATAACATGATGTTTTCTCTCCTTTTTTTTTTTTTTTTTTTCATTTTTGTCCTTTTTGGCATCATGGTTTTACACTTATTTTGGTCTTTAATTCATTCACACATCATCTTAAAAAATGTTCAATATTTTACCTTGTGTTTTTTGTATTCACTCGTAGTCTGAAATTATACTAAGAAAATTATGACTTATTTTCCTCGTCGATTTCACCTTAAATGCTCAAAATCCTAGATTACTTCGGATGGAAATGTAATAGGAATAAGGGAAAGTAATAAAATTTATAAAAAATTTGAAGAACTCGTCTTCAAGATCCAAAGGGAATTCAAAGAACTCGAGAATATACAAAATGTAAATTGTATTTCTACATATGAATAATGAAAAATAAGATAGTTTAGCAGATATTTAAATATCACAATCCTAATTTAGGTTAAATAAGCCTAATTAGGCCGACTCAAAAAATTTCAAAACTTGGCCCATGATTACGCTAAAACATGATCAAGTAAAATGGTAAAATATTGGGTTCAAAAGAAAAAAGAAAAAAAAACCCAATAAAATGATTGAAAATAAAGAAAATTCCGAACAAGACTCAAAATAATGGAATTTTGAGTTGATCGACGGGGCTCTTAGTGCTCCGATAGGTTCGTTTCACAAAAATGAGCGTGTACATGCGTATTAAAAAAATATGACTATTTAAAGTTTTTATTCAATCCACACATATATAATTAAATGAACCACACAAATATACAATCCAAAACACATCTACCTCTTGTTCAACATCAATATCTAACAATGCTGGCTTCTGGTTTTTAAGTTGAGGATTGTAAAGACATGCCCCATGATTCATTCACTTGGAGAGGAAACACAATCTCACTGATTTCTTGGATGAACTAGAGAAAGCATCAAGCTAAAATGCTAGATCCACATAGCCCTCTATAGCATTTGCTTCGTGCGAGCATTAGTAGAGTGACTTGTAAAAGACCACATTCTTAGTTATTTATTTATCTGTGTGTGTGTGTGTTTATTTATTTATGTGCAACAACTCCTAATGTCCTAACACAACTTGTCAGTATAAAGGTTTCACAGGTTTTATAGTTTAGCCAATGCTTCGGCCAATTGGGTGGGAAAGCATATTCTTGATTGACTGTGTGGCTTATTGACCAGGGCATTGGAGGCAACATGTATTTTACCAAGAAGTAAGCATATAATGTAGAGCTTTTACCCTTTCATGGGCCATTCTTGATTGAAATGTAAGAGAACTCTTGATAATCTTAGAATGTAATTTGACAGTTTGATGGCAAGCAATTAGCCGTAACTGTTAAAGAATTGGAATTGGGCATTCCTCGTTTTAGTTAGTGAAACAATAATATGAACTGTCCCTTTATTTTCTAATTTTACAACTGAAAACCTCTTCAGGTAAAGAAATACCTCTTTTAAGTATCTTTATCTATTAAGCTCTCGAGAGCCCTGGAGTTAAAAGTCTTTTTTTTTCTGTGATCCAATGTTGTCTTTGAATTCTTGGAGATGCAGATATTTCTATCCACTGCACCAAACTGGAACTACAGTACACTTTTTCAATTTCTACAGCTTGAGGTGTCAATTCATTAATGTTTACACTTCAGGTGCATCGTTAGAAAGTTAATGGACCAGGACTAGCTGAAAATGTAAACCTGATCAAATCCCTTCCTGCAAATACGGCGAGAAATGGAACAAGTTCATTGATTCTTGTACTTCTGTCCCAAGGGAACTCACCCCAACAACAAACAAAACCCCCGAGAAACACACACAAACAGAGTTGGAGAAGGCATTTGACACTTACCCGGCCTTTCCACAATAAGTGGGTCTGTATTTATATATGAGGTTCTCCAGCACTTCCCAAGAAGATGGCCTGTTCATAGACTTCCGAGCCTCCCTGGAACTAAGAATTGAACCTAAGATTTAGTCCTAGGGTCATATTCTTTAGTCACCTAAGCAGTAGTGCATAATTAAGTTCCACCACCTAATATTTGCATGGATAGAATGTCAAACATTCAGTGCAATGAATTTGAACAAGATTTTACCTCACAAAAAAGTTGGCAACATTTTGAGTCACTTGAACTGCAGCTTCTGAGTGAGGAATCCTTGGTAAACCCCATTCAAAAGCATTTTTCTGGAGCAGAACAGGTCAGAAATTTACATTTTGAAACCCGAAAACTTTATTATGGATGCTTTACCATGTGTAGACGCAGTATGCTTTATCAATATAATAACCATGAGACAATGGCCTCTGGAATTTAGTCAAAAAAGCAGAACTCAATGTAGGAGTAAAGACGTCTTCTCACCAAAAAATAAAGACAAAATCATGGCTGTGAAGACTGCTTATGAAAGTCTAAAAATGGCCTGTATTGGATTCTTTTGCATAGTAGAAGAGTTCCGATGTTTTATCTCAGGAACCCATAGTCGATAATGCTGTATACCTTCGACGTCCGTGAGACAGTTTACCAAATTTAGAGTCTTACTAAGTTACCCTAAATAGTTAGGATCAATAAATAAGACTGGAGGTAAAATATTGCAAATCAATAAATGTCCTTAGAAAATGAACTTTCACAATATTATTATCGTTGTCGCTATATTTCTTCCTAGTTTTAGAACTCTCCCAAATGTACCCAAGCTCCCCATTCTGTCAACCACAATTCATCACATCCTCACATAAAGAGAGGCAAGCAACCACAATGGTTGCAAGGACTGGACTCATGAAGGTTACCAGGTGCTTGTTCTTGACACTAGCACAAAATTTTTAGGTTCTGCTTTGAGAAATGATAGGCAATGCAGGATGCACTTTGATGAAATATCTACTACTTATGGAGGCTTCTAATATGGGATAAACCTGTCATAGTCAGGCCAATTATTTAACACCACTCTTACCTCTAAAGCAAAATGAAAGTATTTAATTAGAATGGCTAGAGTTCAGCGCCTATGGAGAGTATTGTAAGAAGACTCTAGCAATCTAGTTCACAGTTTTAGAATGGTATTTTTCTAGGATGACTTGCCCACTCAAATATTTTACAGACGTGAAAAAGGAGAGAAAACATTAAGATAGAAACAAACTCAGTAGATCATCCTGTTAGAGTGGTGCCCGGCGTGCCAATTGTTCTGACCGTTCTTATACTCTTGCGAATTATTTTTATTTATATTAATATCATTTAAATGGCAATCTTTATCTTAAATTTATCATAAGAATTAGATAAAGTTCTTAAATCACACATAGCTATGGGGCGTGGTTGCGCATATGATGGTGATCGTGGAATATACCTCTAAGGCTGTGATTTTAAAACGTTCCAAGTTAAGGATTAATGAGATGGGACATCATTGATCCCGTTGAAACTTGCGCATACGATACAGACTCGAAAGGAAGATGCCTCGTTCTATAAGTATTGGTGTGGAGATACTAGTGCATGTATGTGGATGCTTGTTGGGAACAAGTACACTGAACTACCCCCCTGAAAATTTCCAATTGGAAATATTCTATTGTCGAATGGGAATTTTCTCGTTATGATAGTGCAAGAATTAGTCCTTGGACTTGAAGCACCATGGTAACCTTGTGCATGACATGTTGTACTTTGATGTATTTTCCGATTGCATGACAATCACAAGGAGTTTATATTGGGTGTAACATTTTCATGTATGGAGATTAATGAGTGGCCAACAAAGGATCCGTCACCTATCTAGATGAATAGGTGAATCTCCTATGTGTTCCACTGTACTTGACTCTAAAATCCTTGACCAAGTTGGATAAAAATTAGACGTGGGGTTTTCTAATTATTCATCATCGAGTCAAGCTACTAGGAATGGAAACATAGTTATTGAGTTAATAGAATTTCGACTCAATATCCATGCCCTAGACTCAATCTGGAAATTAGATGATGGAAGGACCGTACTTGCATGGTGTTCGTAATTTAAATAAGTTCGCACATTCACCTTAGACTAGGAGTCATGATGCATTGCTAGATGCTTCCCATGTCTTGTGGGTTATTGGAATTAATGAGTTAATTTCAAGAGAATTAATTAATTGGATTAATTAATCAAAACAATTAATTGTTCAACTAAATCACAAGAGTTGTGAGCCCACGGCTAGTTTAAAGTGAACCTAAGGGGTCACACACAAAACTTGAACAAATTCATTTCTAGCCTAGAAATTAATCAAAGTGTTGGATTAAATTAATTAATGGGGTTAAATTAATTCAACTGTAGAATTAATTCAATTAATTAATTAGATTAATTGATTGGATCTAATTGGATTAGGAAGCCCAATTGGAACATTTAATTAATTGATTGAATCAATTAAAGTAGAACCTAATTGATTACTTAGGCCTAGGCCCATTAGGTGTGGGCTTGTAGGAAGCCCATTAGGAAATTGGATTCGGAATCCAATTCCTAGAGAAAGTTGAATTGAGAATTCAATTTCTAGGAGATAATAAGGAAAAAGGAAAGTCCTTATGGGATAAGGAAACTTACCAAAAGAGTTGGAGATAAAAAAAGAAGAAAAGTCCTATATACGAACTTGTGATAGTTTTGATTGACAATCTTCTTTGATATTTTTATGGGGATTTTAATTGCAGATTTTTGTGAAAAAAAATAGTTTTCATTTCATCCCAAAAATTCGTCCCTCCTTTCCTTTCAATCTCCAAAAGTTCACAAACCTTTTATCTAGTTTAATTCTTGATTTAATTGTTGAATTAAGAATTAAATTAAACACCTAAAATACTAATTGTTAGTGTGTTCTTGTTCCAAACAAAATCGTTTTGAAATAGAATTATCGAATCGAAAAACTACTAGCATAGGATTCGGTTGCGAGTGGGCATCCAATGTGTGAATACCGTTAGAGGGATAACATTTGGGATCCTACAAGCGAATCAGATTTCAGTCAAAGGAGTTTTGAATTGAAGAATATGGAAATACTTTCATTCAAGGATAACGATTTGAATCGTTTTAATTCCTACATCAGCCGGAGTGCAAATCAATGTAAGAGTTTCTGAAACTTTATTACTTTAACTATCACAAAACGCACAATTGAATAATCGCGAAAGGGTTTCGGGATTCGTTTTAATTACATGTGATGTAATGTATATTTATGTTTTTGAAAAATTTTAAATTGTGCTGCGTATACGTTTCCCGAGATCGCGCGAACCCAACACATCCCACTCATTAATTTCGTGAAATAATCATAGTAAAATGAAATGCTCTTCTGATCAATTCTACTTCGTCTAACCCACAACTGAAAATCCAGTAAACCAGTTCAATTCTTGATAGTTCTCTCCACTATCTAAATATATCAAGAGCAGTGGTTTCATGTCGAAGCAGAGTGCAGCTTCTTGACAAGGCAGACCTATCCTGCTCAAAGATCTTCCAACACCAGTTCTACAAATAGTACTGGATACTTTTCTCTAAACTAGTATAAGCTTCATCCCACCAAGCCCCATCTTTCCCACTGCCCTTGCCCACCATCAGAATATAAATTTAAAAAATCCATGTTCGAAACCTTCAGGCTAGGACAGAAAATATGCATTGGTGTCGCAAAATAAGTTTCCACTCTCCATCAAAATGCAAGATGCGTGCAGTAAGATTCAAAGAAATGCTGTCACGAGAGATGATACTATAGTATCAGCCCCTCATAATAAGGTACAATTCTAGCCTACATACCAACCTAAAACAAACATATTATGGACCATCTGCAGAGAGGAAAATTTAATTCACATTAACAAATATAATACCTCTGGATGCCACTGGAAAGCAGTCACCGGATATCTGCGTGCCTGAACAGTCGAAACATAGACCTGATAGAAATTAATCATTAGGGGGATGATTAGAAGTACAGCCTTTCAGATGTCAACAAATGTACTGGAAATCAAATCTCACATAAAACCAATGTAAAGTCAAGATAAATATACTAGTACTACAGAGGTGCTTTCTGAAGTTCCTTCAGTACCTTATTATCCTTACATCCACTAGTGGTTACGATCTTAAAGAAACCATACAGATTCTTGTTCCTTTGGAACTTTTCTGGTGATATCCCATACTGTCACAGATAGGAAAAGAATAATTAGACAAAGAGAAGATATGTAATGGTTAGTCAGTAAATTGGCTTGTTGAAACTGATTCAACACCAAATGTTTAACAAAAAACATACATAGCATAAATATTGATATAAATGTCTAACTATATAAAGGGAAGCGCAGTCTCTGAAGCGTATTGAGTTTGACAAAGCTGGGGAATATAGAAGCAGCATAAGCAGGAGGAGCAAACTGTGCAACTACATTTGCTAATCATATTGAGGCCAACACACTAAGGGTGCCAGATTGAAGAAAGTAAGATGTGCACGTTTGATTCACTCATGTGTTTGAAAATAGAATATGATACACCTTAAAGAAATTTCCTTCTATGTAATAAATAGTACATGTCACTATTTTTACATGTACTGGATAGAGTTTTATTTATTTATTCAGGGTAGGGGCAATAGAGAAGGGCATATCGCTTGAAGGAATATGCTCTTGGGGCACTTCATTCCTGTGCATAACCATGTAAGTAGTCATCCATGGAAGAAAAGAAAAGAAAGTCTGAAATTGGCAATTGATGGATTCAACTACCATCACATCACAACCCAAAGGAAAGAACACTTACACGATGATGTTCCATCACAAGGCATTCAGTAGTCAGCTTGTTTAGCAAAATTGGAGGAAACCTGCAAAAGGAAATCACAATCTTCAATTCAAAATACCAATTTCTGATAGCAAAAATGTCCTGGCCCCTGGAAACAAAGCATTTGTCAAAGTGATATAAATAGCATCTGCCCTCAGAAAAATATTAACCAGTCAACAACTGAAGTTTCCGAAACTTCCAGAAAAAAAAGGGAACATTTGTGAAACTAGATTGCTGAGCATATTATCAAATTAATGAAAAATAAAATCACATGCATGTTTATGTTGTTAATTAATCAATTGATGTACTATTGTCACACATTTCCAACATAATCCATAAAATTTGTGGAAAAAAAAGTGTCTGGCCATAAAATTGTAAAATACATAGAAACAAAATCCACTAGATATTCAAAGATCAAAAGTAAGCAAGACGCTGTGTGCATATGCAGATATAGTCATTCACTTTAATGAAATTAGCCAAGTCATGAACAAGCTAATGAAAGAGAGAAATCAAAATAAAGGCGAGGACAAAAAAGGACGAAACTAAAAGGTGGCCAAGAATAGAAGTCATAAGTTGCATCCTATCTGCTTATGACTACTCAACAATGAAACATAGACAATTCAAATATGAGGTAACTGGACAACATTCCTTGTTAGTCTTGCTTTACTCTTAGACCGTAATAAGGAAATCTAAATAAGAGTTTGGTATAAAATCTGAAGTTGGCCATCAGGACGGGAAAGGCTGCGGCGATGCCATGATTTGAAGCCATTAAGAAAAGGCATAGCAAATCAGTTGGCAGTAATCATTTGAGCATTCTCAAGATGAGGACAAATACAAGAAATATGGGTGACTGGACAGTAAGGAATTCAACGAGAATAAGAAGAGGAAAAATACTTTTAACTTTCATCTGCAATCCCTACCATTCACTAAAATCTCAACCTTAGTTAGAGAGCCAATTTCATCATCGTAGTTCCTGAATTTTAATTTTCTGAGTGGTGTACGTCAAAACCCAATCATAGTTAGCTTCCTATGAAAATAGCCAATATTGGCACATTACCAACAACAACAGTTGCTGAGTTCAGGGTTTGGATGGTTGGGTGACATAATCAAAGAGATAAAATGGAGAAATTGGCATGTGAGGGACTAAATGAGCATTCATTTTTAATGAAGTTTAGCATGCCAAAATTATCACTCAAACGAATTGCGACAGTAACATTAGACTGTAGTTGAAAAGATTACATATCAACTAATGTCAAATCAACTGTGATATTTACCTTTCAAATGCAGTACCACTTATATTCATGTTTCTCATGAATTGCAATGTAGAAGCTTCATCTCTGGCATTAAATTTCTCCAGGATGCTTTTGTCCTGTTATAGAGGTAGTGGAAACAGAAATGTTATACGAATCAACACAGGGAAGCTAATTAAATCAATATATGGATGAAGAACTAGGATGTAAAATAGTAATCACAGCATAGTTTGAGAGACCCTCTATGCAAATGGAATGTACAAGGAAACACTTTCAAGATGAGAACATGGCGTGCATGGGAAACATATAAAGGAACAATTTAGTCCACAATGATTGCCAGTGGCAGATAATACCTACTCTCTTATTAGTTTATATACAGCATTGTCGGGGTGGGGGGGTGGGGTGCAGAGGCAATGCTAAATTATTTAATATATAAGAAAACCATCTGCTAATCCAAAGACTTTATTTTGTAGTATAACCACTGATTTCAAAGCACAAGTAGACACGGTGGCTCTTTTATACACACATACTCACATATAAATAAGTTTTGCAATTTGGTCAAAGAACTGACATTATTCCAATAGTATTCACTCTCCTTTTCACCATCTTTTCTCCATTGCTCTTGCAGGAGGGAGGGGGCATTTAGAAAATTATCTAATTAATAGCAAGTTTTTAGACAGCTTACCTTGCCAACGATCATGGCTAATAGCTCAAAACCTAAGCAGATGGCAAGCAAAGGGAAATGATCTCCAGCATCATTCTTCCTAACAACATTCTGCATATAACAGGTTTTTCTGTCATAATTGCAGGATAACTATTAGAACATTTTGCAACAATTTATTCTCCTTGAATAATTATCTATTACATTACAGCAAAACCAACAGTTCAATGATATTTGTAATAGAGGCAGGATCTTAATATGAAACCTCGTGTAGAATTCTTTAATTTCTGAAAATTTGAAGAGTGGAAATGTGGTCTTTGTCTTTTGTTGTAACAAGGTCTTCTTCGCTAAGAAAACTACATAGAGAGATAGGATGTTTTTATTGTTTCATTTGCAGTTGCCATGGCATAACGAGGAAGGACAGAATACACGGGTTTCAACCATGCATGTACCTTAAAGATCGACTCGACAACCTCAAAGTAGGGACCCTTTTTGGTCGACCCTCCTGGCAAGAGCACTCCATTAACCAAATTGAGTTTCTGCAACACAAATTACAAAATCAACACAATGGCAAGATGGTGAGAATAAACCCATATTTATTTAGAAAAACAATGCCAAAAATGATTCTTCAGACAATCTCTATTTATGTTCTTAAACAGCTAAATCTTAAATGTTAGAAGCAAAACCGGAGGATGGTTGGAGTTCAAGAAAAAGGAGCAGAAGAAAGAAAGGAAATGGATGGGTAGAAAGAAATAAAGAATCAATTTTTGAATTTTTGTTATTCTTGAAAAGGGTTATACATTAATATATGCTTAATTCCATATTGTTCACATGTAATCCACAGGATCAAGAAGAGGAAGTCATGAACTCGAATTGTAGTTTTGTATGTTATATTGTATATAAAAAATGTGTACAATTTTTTTAAATATATATTTTAAATTAATAATATATTCACATATTATATATATATATAATACAAAATTATAATAAAAAATTTACAGTGGGAACGGGTTTAATAGTAACATATAGTCTATAAATGGGTTTTTGATATTTATGAGCTTCATTCACTTCTAATTCTTAAGAAGTTTATAAAAAATATCTAGGAAAAAAAATTGTTTGAAATTAAATATGTATTTGGAATAATTATTTAAAAAAAATAATTATTAAAAATATTGAGACAGCTTAAAATAGCTGGAAAGTTAATGTTGTCATTTCAAGTGGGTTGATGTGCGTTGTCAAATATCAAATAATAAAAATAATTATATATTTATAATTTTAATGAAATAATAATAATAATGTGAATGATGTATTTAAATTGTGTCGTGATAGTTTGTACATTTTATATTTGAAATAGTAAGAGAAAAAAAATCTACGATAGGTTGGGAAATAATTATGAAGAAATGAATGAGTGAAAAGAAAGTCAATAGTATCTGTATTTGCAAGTGTTTTTTATACATTTATGTAGTATGTATATATGTGTTAAAATATGCGTATTTTATATAAATAAATAAAATATGTGTATATATGCACATTCACATAAACTGCATAAGTCAAATAAGGACAAAATTTTAGTCAAATTCATTTATTATCAATCTTTATAAATTCACAACATGTTTAAGATGTAAACTACATCATTTAGAAAAATGAGTACTACTTCAATAGTTATAATATTGCATCATATTTTGAAAGTTAAAATAATAATAATTTTTAAAAAATTGATCCCATAATTATATCTCAAAATTAAAAAGGGTTATCAAGTGTAATTGGTTGAATTCGTTCGATGATGCGATTTGTAAATGAGCATTCTAATTTTTCATTAATTATAAGTTTGAATTATTTAAAAAAATGAAAAATAAATGAATATATTATTTTTTATTGAAAAATAAATAAATAATAATTATAGTCCTCCGTGGGGCAAACTCGGCCAATTCTCAGCGATCAAGAAGCATTAGATTAAACAAATGAAACTCTCATTTACATATTTCCACCATTTTTATGATTGAAAATAAATTTATTAGATTTTTGTATAAAAATATATATTTAAATTAATTATATTTTTATATAAATTATATAAATAAAAAATAAGTATACATTTATTTTATGATTTTTTTAATATGAACAAGACATAAAATACTAGTAAAAAATTGAATATGAAAATTATTAATATATTTTAAAAAAATTTAAAATAAAAATAAGTTGTATTTATGATAAAAATAGATTAAATAAATACTTTCTAGAATTTTAAATAAAAAAAATAAAAAAATCCTTTTAAAAATGAAAACTCTTAGAAATGCGATTACTTTGTAAAGAATAACAGGCGGTTCATTGTAGAGAAGAGGAATGACCCTAGCTCCGCCGGATTCAACAAACTTCACGTAAGAGGCGGCGATATAGGATGCATTTGTGGCGTTGTTAAAGCGGCCTGAGGCGCCATCTCCCGGATGGCTGAGGATTCCGATAATGGGACGATGGTTGAGCTTGGGGTCTGGTGGCGGGCAGTGACCCAAACAAGGCAAGAGAACCGACGCCATCGTGGACTGAGAATTGGGTGAGGACCTGAGCTCCTTGAAGTATGCGAATAGGTGGAGGATCAAGAGATAGCTCAACATGTTAGAAGAGGTGAGAACTGAAGGTAAGTAGTACTAAGTAATAGAGATTGAAATGAGAAAGTGGCGACGGACGGAGGAGGAGGAGGAGGAGGTGGCGGTTGCAGTTACTGTATTTATTTATTTATTCATAAATTGAAAATGAGGATTAGAGGATATGTAGGACTATCAATTTTTGTCTTTCTTATTTTGTTAATTTGGTTAAGGATATTAACTTAATGATTATTACATTACACATTTTCAGGCAATTACAATTTATTGACAATTTCCTTTTTTTCCTTTGATAAACTAAAAAGACTTTCCTTTTTCTTTTTGGGATAAAAATAGTAAATTAAACCTGAATTTTTCATGCACAATTGTTCGAACAAGCCCAAGCAAATAAATTAGTTAGATCTTTTATTTTGGTTTTATATTATATATATATACTATGTGTATATAATCAATTTTGATATTTTTATTGTGATTTTCAAATTCACTATTATAAATCTACAATGAGAAATTAAATTATGCCACATTAAAGAATATCGTTTATAAAAATCAGCTAGAAAAGCAGGTTTATACATAAAATTATTAAATTTTAAAATTTTATTATTTTAAATAATAAAAAATATTTTTTATTTTTTATTTTTAAGAAAAAATAATATTCGCTCATAATATTTATTTTTTAACTCTACCCAAATAAAAATTCAATGCATATTTATATTTAAATAGTTTATTATGTAATATGAACTATTTATTGACTTATCGATTTTTTTTTTCCTAAATGAAATGATAATGCTATCAGTAATATCAATCAATTATTTATGAAATATTACTAAAAGTTACACATAACAAAATTAATATAGTATAATGCTCACTTCTATTAATATTCATCTAAAATATCAAATTTTGAGTTTTTAATTTTTTATTTGATTTAAACGAGACTTGTAGGTAAATATATATTTATAATTTAGTTGATTATAGATTCGTGAAAGGGAATTGTGCAATCAACTAGTATCCTCATTTTAATAATAAAAAATAAAAAATATAAATTAAGTTGAGCTACTAATCCTCATTTGCCATGTTAATTTAAAATTTAGACATGATAAAAGTTATTACTGTTTTGCAATATTATAACCCATAAACTGCAATTTACTCATTGTGACAAAAATATGCAGAGTCGCATTCGGTTTATAATTGACAAACTATGGATTAGCGATTTTAGCATTATTCCACAGCTCTTTCCAATACCTCGATCATCCCCTGCCCACACCCCAAACCCCAACCCCACCAAGACCCTGAACTTCAATGCACTGTAAATCTGCAATTGAGCACTCGGCGACCGCCTGTCCGCCATTTTAGGATCCAAATTTATCGGAGTACAAAATACCCTGAAATGATTATGCTTAAAACCATCCGTAGGCACCATTTCCGCGAGCTTCTGAAACTTCAAAGCCCCTCGAATTGCCTCAAGAACCATCTCTTAACCTCCTTAATTTCATCTAATTCCTTCGACTTTTTGTTTCTTTCTTCAATTTCCGGGAGACCCTTTTCACTTTCGGCTCAATTTGCTGAAAAAATCGAGGAAAAGAGCCAGAAGTGTACAGAACCATTGAGTTCTTTCTTCAAAGGAGCTGTTTTGGTTTCAGAAAGGACCAAGAATAGTGTTGTTGAGGCTGAAGATAACAGTGCAAATGCAAAGTTGAAGGAGAAATTGAGAAATTTAGAGGCAGAAGTGAGGAGTTTGAACGAGAAAAGGTGTGAAAACGGAAAAACTTTGAAGCTACACTCTGAAAAGCGCGAATTGACTATGAGAAAGGGGGCTAACAGAAGTTTATGGGCGTTGTTAACTGATAAGGAGACGAAGAAAGTGAAATTGTTAGAGCCAACTGATTTTGGAAATGAGGATCCGATGGTTCACAAAGAGCTTTCTTCTGATATGCAAATGTTCACCCACCATTTGTATATGGAAGGATACTTAAAGGACGCGAGTTTCATGCCCAAAGATAAATTTGATTTAACTTGTTTTGAGGTCAGTTACGCCCGTGAATTTTTGAAGTTTGCAGCCGTGAAGTTTGGAAAAGATCACCAGGAGATTGCCAAGTAAGAAACAAAGAATGCATTTTTTCCTACTTCAGTGTATAATGCATCTGAATGACTAGTAGTTTAGGAAGTGCGCTGATACATGCAATGCTAATATTGGGTTGGTGTTAATGTAGTAATCTTGTATTTTGTATCCTAGAATCTCAGAGAAGTATTTTTATACTTGTAGGAAGCATAAAGGCGTGCTAAAATTTAATAAGGTATATGTGAATATTTTTCTCTTTTTCCTTATTTTGGCTAATATATATATAGAAAATCTTTTTTCTTTTCTTTTTTGTGTGTCTTTTACTGTGTGAATGAGCTGCATAAAAAGGACCTTTTTTTAAAAAGAAAAAAAACTCTGTATGGTCTGATGAATTCACAGATGCTCAAACTGCTGGTACATTGCAGTATTTATGAGTTATTACGAGTTATTCCTTGACACTGTTGAAAATGAAAGAAATGAAGTGACATGAGGAAAAGAGATCAGTCCCATTTGACCATTTTGCAAAGATTTAGGTCTGACGACAGTCTTTAAAAGTGGTATCAAAGTCACCCTTGTGGTGCTATCCACTTGATTGAGAGAGCCTGGATTTGTGTCAGGGCCATTTATTAAATGCAATGAAGACCGATTTAAACTCATAACACTTATCCTATGCGGATTACGGAACAATGATGTGATTGTTTTTTAAGGATTTATGTTGCTCCTACTTGTCTGTGACAGTCGTCATGAAAGCAGGTATTTCCAGTTGGTTTTTGCCTGCCTGTTGATGAGGCTATACAGCTGAAGCAGTTATAGTCTCTTCTGCTGTCTTTCTCTTTTTCTTTCACGCACCCACATGCACTAATCCTCTTCTTTTATTTCTGTTAACGGATACAGTAGTCCTGAGCAAATAAAGTTGGAGGTTTTTGAATCATTGCATGATGAATAATTCAAGACGCATATCAGATACAGAAAATGTATCATGTGTGGTGGAATCAGCAAATTTTTTCCTTCTCCATGTTAGGGGTTAGGGAGATGCCCTAGAATGCCAATTTTTCTGGTTGATATGCTTATTGAGTGAAAAATATAAGGTGAAGGAAATAATGGTTTAGTTGTATTGTGTTAAACTTTGAGAGGCAAAATTGCAATTAGGGCTTATAATTTCCATGCGTGACATATAAAATGAGCACTGGGGGACATAAAGAAAATAAGTTGACATATTGTTCCTGATTCCAAGCGCAATAGGCTTATATCTGTACTGCATAGATTGCTTGCTTGCAATTTGCTATTTTAGCTTTTTTGTCAGGCAGATTATCTGGATAAAGTAGCAAACTCACTTCTTTAATCTGGCCTGTCACTGCAAGTTCTATATTTTCCTTTATCTCCTTATCTGTTGTACATTGTAATAGCCGTTGACTTGTTTTGCCTGCTTTGAAGTTGTTTCATCACCATATATGATCGTATAAACGCAGAGTCTCTATTATGTTAACGAGCGTGGTTAGGTGTAATTAGATGTCTGGTTACTTTCCTGTGGGAACGGATGCATCTTATTTAATTCATATTTTGCCATCACAACTCCATCATAACTCCATCATCTTGTGAATGGTTATGCCAGATGGTTGTCCGCTAGTGATCTGAAAAAGGTAGCCTTCTTTGGGTGTCCATCCCTGGGGCGGAGGAGTGTTAAAGCTGCTAAACGTATGCGTAGGTTCTTTGAAATTGAGGAACATAAGGCAAGTTCTCTGGACAAGTTAACTGTTGCCTGCCCCAATTTTATTCTTTCAGCTAATGAACTTTCAAAAGATTATAACGTCAATCTCTGTTCTCAAATATAAACTGCATGATGAGCTTCGATAATTTTGTTCTTATTTCAGGTTTGCCAAAAGTGCACGTTGAAAGAGTCGTGCAAGCATGCAAATATGATATCTCGGAAAGGTTCTAACCAGTTATGTTTGGCTAGTGTGACCAGGGTCCTCATTATGTATGCTATGGAGTCAGTTCCTCAACAGTTGGTAGTGCCTGAAGAAATTAACAATTCTGTTAGTCGATTATTGAAGGAGATCATAAATCTTAGTCAAGCTATTTCCTGAGGTTTCCCCAGAACCCCATACATGCATCAGCATATTGGGTGATTCCAGTTTTATTTCCGTTTTTGGAGTATGCTCCCAATAACTTTACCAGATGCAAGCCCAACTATTTTTTTCACGCTCATGAATCAGAAAAACAAATAAGTATCTACCTATGAATTAATATCGCAGATACAGTCGCTAACCTAGATGATTTTTTCCATCAATGTCAGTTTAGAGGATCTTTTGTTGAGTGGAACTCCCTCAATACTGTCTGGTCAAATGCTTTTTTATTAGCTGGGCGGGTTAATTTTCCAGAGCTTAAGCACACCGGGGATTTTTTCCCGTTTCATCTATGGTGCCATCCATGGATTCTTTTCATTTTTTAATGGAGTATAGTAGAGATGCGCTGTTTTTGGTAGAATTTTACACCATTACTGGATATAACATTGCAAAAATTGCACAATTCATTATGATATGCTCAGTCGGTCTGCTCATTTTCAGGAATAGTCATGTTCAAATCTTACACATATTGCGACTCTGTTTGTAGCTCGAATTTATCTAAGAAAATTTTGTACATCTTCTTTTCACACCCAACACTACATTGCTACTTAACTCTAAGTGAGATTGTTTTTGTATGTATTTTTCCCCATAGAGTCAACTTCTGAGTGACTTAATATTGAGCTATGTAGCACAGTCATACTGTACGCTATAATTCCCCAGAAATCAATTTCATTTTGTAGACGTTCGTGTGTTGACTTTTTTAGCATACGATTTTGCAACGAATATAAGATTGACGAGAAAATTGCTTGAGTTTGCCTTATGTCGGTTATCTCATCCCATGATGGTTGTTTTTAACTTTTTAACAAAATAACTTCATACAGATTTTCACTTGCATGTTTTTAAGTGGACCTGATGTCAACTTCTGCTCAGACTTTAGGTATAACCTTTATTATGGTACATTTCTTATACATCAAATGAGCGTGATTTCTTTCCATGTTTGTTTAACAGATGATCATCTTAATGATTGATTTTATTCATTGGGAACTTGGATTTGGAAACAAGAATCTTATGATGCGAAATATGTCAGTTAACTCTTCCCCAGCAAAAGAATAAGACTAACTAAAGTTTTACGCAATAAAGCATTAAATGTAGTTGTCCTGCTCGTCTTTTATAATTGTATTGATGTCAGTTTTGAGTTTGGTTCGCAACCCTGTCACCTTACTCTCTATTGGCTTATTCGCAGAACCTAAAGACTTTGTGGAAAGAAGCCCTTATATTCTCTCTCTTGAAGAAAACCCCTGGAAAGTTATTTGGTTTGGCTAACTTTCTTGACTTACTCTACCTTCCGTGAACAAAAACACAGGTTCTGTTTAAGTCTTTGAGACAGAATTCATCTGAAATTGTCTTGTTATCTATCATATAATATAAGACATTCTTGAAGCTGGAAGGTGTGTTTCTGGAATATTAGTGGCCAACATTTCTAATACAGCTTCCCCCCTAGACGAGGGCTGCGCTTATTATTCAGGCAGTTTACCGCAACGTCAGCAACCTGTCAACACAGGTACGCCTCAATGCCAATGGCATCTTGTCTGGTAAATCAAGTGCAGGGAAACGTTTTCATGCTGCTCTCTGGTTTTGACTGTTATTCGATCATGCTATATCAAATGTATAAAATAATTTGGTCGTGTTAAAATCCAATGAGTTCTTGTTCTTGCCATTCTGTTAGAAGTTCCTTTTGCTGGCTTTATGTTCAGAATTTGTACAACTTAAAACCCTGGACTCGATGCATTAGTAACCACTAGACATAGTATGCATCATGGGTTATGCTCAGAAGGTCTGGAGACTTTTGAATACGAAATAATCTCAACCATTCATGTACGAGATTCACGTGGATTCCACTATAAACAACATCGGCGAATTCAATTTATATTTTTGGGATGAATTTTTTAAGCTATAAATTAATTTCGGTTGATCTTGAATTTTTATTTTTAAATTTATTTATTTTTAATATATTTTGTTTAATTAATTAATTTATTTTAATTTTTGTATATTTATATAATACTATTTTTTTTAAAAAAATAGTATTATGATTTTTAAAATATTTTAAATATTATAAAATAAATTTAAAGTGTAACCTAAAATTTAATGAATTTGGGTTTGAATTCTTAAAAATTTTGACATGATTAGTTTAAAATTTTCAAAATCTTGATTAATGGCCTCAAATCTGCTATTCTAAGTGTCACTAAAGTGGAAAATGTGGACCACCATAGTATGTTGGGATGAGAGCCCCTTGACCAGTCTCATGCCCTGGACCACTTCAGGAGAATGTACTTAAGAGCTCATTTGGTTTCACTTTTCACAAATTTGATTTTACTTCATCATTTAAAATCACTTTATATTAAGTGAATTTTGCATGAGTCTAAGAGCTCTATTTTAAATTTATTGTGCTCCATATTTATTACTCTTTATCTTGTAGGATATTTTAAAATAAGGTTTTATTTTCTAAAATTTGTTATTTTTTTCTTAAAATTATGATATCAAAAAGAATTGGCTCCAAGGGCACAAGGTTTCAGTCCCGAACTTGTTGGCTGCCGATGAGCTACTCCCGCAGCGAGAATGGATTGTTGCGGGTTGGTCAGGACGAACTAAGAATGGCTCTTTCAAAGGTAAATAAGTGTCAGTACAATCAGTAGTTAATAATCAATTCATAACTGATATATATATATATATAATACAGTTTTATAAATTTTAAATTATTATTTTTTACGGTAGTATAAAAATACAAATTTTTTATGTTTTACTCTTTATTTAAAACTTTGTATTAAACTAAATTAACATTATTTTTTAAGTGGGACAAAGTCTCAAAATAAGATTTCTATTCTTTAAATAAAATTTATTTTTAAAATTATCAATTTAAATTCTCAATTAAAATAATAATAATACGATACCTCGATTTTAAAAATATTACTGTTGATTATATACTTTTAATTATAATTTAAAATAATATATGTTAAATTATTCCATGATTTTGGGATGTGGGAAAATCATTAAAAACAATCATTTTTGTTTGGAAAAGTTGGTAAAATCATGATGTAAGAAAGAAACAAAGTGGTGGAATCTTGGGGGAGGTAATTTTGGCAGCAGCACATGGGCCATTGGACTCTGAGTAGCCTATTATTCACCTCCAGAGGCTAAAGCTGTAGGCCTATGTATAGGGATCATACGATGTGGCACCCACGCAGATAGCGCCGCCTCCTCCACCGGGGCGGAGCACTGGAGGGCGGTGGCCTTCCACCACGTGCCACGGTTGTGGGAGGTGGCGCTGGCTGGCGTCAGCAGAGTCACGCGTCCAGCAAGGGGGACCCCAGCATCCACTTATTTGTGTCCACCTCCAACGTGCATGTTTATATTTTTCGGTGGTTATGGGGGAAAAAGGAAGTTCATTTGATGCCTAAAATGCCCTTTAAATATGAATACTTGATTTCTTGATTATCATTGCTTGATTTCCTTTTTTTGTCACTTTTTTGACCTCGTGGAATATTGATGAAGAGTCTAAAGGTTTTGTGAACCCCATAAGTATATCCCCTCTCTCTCTTTTTTCCTTGATATTTTTAAATAAATATCTCTAGAACATATTTAACATATATATATATATATTAGTATTATAAAATAATATTATGTCTCGTATTTTATTCATGTGTACGTGATAAGTATATATGTGGAATATATTAGTTTATGTTAATGTTAAGAATAATGGGTAGATAGTCTATTTTTCACTTTTTTTAATTTAAAAAAATATAATTTAAAGTGTGATATTCATTCAAATATATTAATAATAAAATATTCACTTATTGATAATACGTAACCGAAAGTACTAGTCCAAATTTAGTTGAGAATATTTTGTTACACTTATCAATGTGTGCCTTGTGTGCATAAGAATCCCATCCACTATGATCATACTTTTTACTATTTTGTTTCTCTTAATTCTAATTTTCTGTCTTCCCAAGACCACTTTTTGATATACATGTGTCGCAAATTAATGCAAATTAATATGTGTAATAGAATATGTGACACAATTTTATTACAAAAGATATGAATTTAAGTTATGAATAAAATGTATTTTGCCCCTTGAGCTATAACTAATGTACAACATACCTCCTTGAACAATCTTGAATAACATTAAACCCCCGTAAAATACTTATCCCATGTGAATGTCACTAATACCCTTAATCATTTAGTTTTTATTTTATTTTTATATTTGTCCTTTTTTTTTCTTTTTCTTGTATTTTTCTCTTTTTCATCTTTTTATTTCTTTCCCAATCCAATCACCCCCATTCCAACCACTTCATGCACCCCCAACCAGCACAATCCTTGCTCACCACACCCGTCGTCCTATTACTCCGCATTCGCTTCTCCTCCAATATCAAAATCCCACTTTTATACCTTTCATTAGGCTTTTTAATGGTTTTATAGCAAAATTAGGAAATACGCCTCTTACATGTACATTTACTAAACATGTTTTTATTTAAAATACTAAAGATGGTGACAATCGTGTTAAATGACTAACAAAATATTAATTTTGCTATAAACCATTAAAAAAATCCTCCCGTTATCAACCACATCCCGCACCCATCCAACCCCAAATTCCACACTAGCCCTCACTATGCCTACCATCCAACTTCTCATCCACGCCATTTTTAGGTATTACTAAAGGAAAGAATGGTGAAGAAATAAAGAGGAAAAAAGTAAAAAAAAATAAAAAATTATGAAGAAACAAAAAGGAGGAGTAAAAATATGATTGAGGGTTTTAGTAAGAATATATATTCTTTTGGAGGGATTAGTGTTATATCAAATTATTGAGGGAGTTAAATATTATTTGAGATTGTTGTGGGAGGGTATTTAATACATGAGATATAGTTTAGAGGCCAAAGTGTAATTTACACTTAATTTATTCATATGAAATAAACCCAATGAAGAGTTCCCCCACACCTCAAAGCTCACTACTAGTCAATAAAGCTAATCTCATGAGCAGTTAGTCCTCCTACATCGTAGCCCACCTGCAGCAGCTCTTCTCCTCCTACTGCCACCACTCTCTGCAGCTACCTTCTCCATTAATCATCATTATTTGCCCTCATTTATTTCATTTAATTCTGCATTTTCCTACCTATAATCTAGCTCAAATCCCTGGTTTTTATCCGCTGTTTTTTTTTTCTTTCAGTTTTTAGTGGCGTTTTCACATAATACAACCATGGTGGTGGACTAAGCATCTTCTTTCTAACCCCATCCTTTTTCTTCTGTATAAGAGTATAAAAGGGGGTGCAGTAACGAGGATGACAGGGGGGACGCGGATGCCGACGTGGAAGGAGAGGGAGAACAACAAACGTCGGGAGCGGCGTCGGAGGGCCATCGCCGCCAAGATATTCGCCGGGCTCCGCCTCTACGGCAACTACAAGCTCCCAAAGCACTGCGACAACAATGAAGTACTCAAGGCCCTCTGCGACGAGGCTGGTTGGACAGTTGAGCCCGATGGCACCACCTATCGCAAGGTAGTTATCTCCATTTTCTTCTCTCTTTTTTCACCCTGAAAATGCTTTTTCCACTAACATTTTTCCCTGTTTCTTTAAATTTCCTTTTGGTTAATGGATGGTAGTAATCTTGCCTAGCGAAAGTTGTTACATTTCTGGCAGTGTTCTTATTTTACGTGAAGAAAAATTATTTTGAGAAAAAAATTATGTTTTGGACATTACATTCAGTGCTTCTGAATATGCAAATTTTATGTTTCTTGCTCTATTGCCTTTTCTTGGCCTTTTGTGTTTCTCTTCCTTGGCTTCCTCCCTTTGTTGACCCATGATTTTTGAGGACTGGTAAAATTGGAGTCCATGGGAGATCATTGGGATTGAGAAGCAATGATACCTTGGTGAGATTGGCCAAAATCTTCTGGGATTTCCATTTGAGCCTCAAATTTTTTGAAAACTCCTGATTGGCATATCTGGAGAGATGTGCACTTTTATCACATTTCTCTGTTTCTTGTTTTTGTGGACAGATTTTAGATTTGTTGAGAGCATCTTTCTGGTGAGGTCTTTACTTTTTTCATTTGGGAGGGCAGGCCCTTTTTTCAGTCTTTTGTTCAGTTATGACTCCCACTCTCCCTTTACCGTTCTCGTGAAACTTTCTTCAATTCTGGCCTTCCCTTTTGCTTTTTCATTTTCCTGTTTGCGCTTAGGAAAGTAAAGTAGGGTAGTTTCTTAGGTCCCTTTGTCAGCTTTCATCATACACCACCCATCATCAATGGGCCATGTCTCAAGGCTGAGAAGTTGGGCTGGTTACTTAAATCACTGCAAAGGCACATGACTGTTAGTAATGCCAGTGTAATTACTAAAGAAATCTTATCAGTAATAATTCTCTTGTAATGCTTGCCAGAAAATAATTTGAATCGTAACTGTTGGCAGGCAGTGATTCACAGTTTAAGTTGTGGAAAATATCATAATTTTCGTTGTTAAATGAGGTGACAGATGCCCATTAGAGATTTTTGGTTGAAGTATATCATATAACTTTCCTACAATGTCCACCCCAAGCTAACAGTTGTGCTGGTAGCATTAACCAACCAAACTTGATTAATTCTGAATTTAGTTAAGTTTATTTTTTCTACAAAGTAATAGAATAGTATTAGTATTGTATGGGGAAGAAGTTGCAGAAGGAAAATATGGAGTGAGTTTAAGGATAAAAAATTTGAATAGCAGGAAATAAATGTGTGTTATTTAATTCTGTATGTCAAAACATAGCATTTGTTAATTCAATGTCCCTATTTAATTCTGTATGTCAAAACAAAGCATAGGTTTTCAACTTTGCTGAGTTTCTGAGACAAAAGAGACATAGGGACTAAAACTTGGATAAAACTTGTGGAATTAGCATATGATATTGAGAATTTGGACTTAATGTGCTTCACAATTCAGAAATGTCAATTTTCAACTCTGTATGCATGCCTTGCACATGCTTCAATGTATTTAATTATCTTCTAATTCCATAGGGATGCAGACCAGTGGAAAACATGGATATCATGGGTGGATCTGCATCAGCAAGTCCGTGCTCATCTTACCAACCAAGTCCCCACACTTCCTATAATCCAAGCCCGGCCTCCTCTTCCTTTCCGAGCCCAGTTTCTTCCGCTTATGCTCCCAGCATTATTGCAGATGGCAATTCCCTCATCCCATGGCTCAGAAACCTCTCATCATCATCTTCGTCAGCCTCATCATCAAAGTTTATACATCACTATATGCATGGTGGCTCCATCAGTGCTCCTGTAACCCCTCCCTTGAGCTCCCCAACTGCCCGAACCCCACGAATTAAGACTGACTGGGATAATTCTTTTGCTCGCCCTGGGTGGGGAGGGCCTCAACACCCCTTCCTTCCCTTGTCCACACCTCCAAGCCCTGGCCGCCAGATCCTCCCTGATTCAAAATGGTTTGCTGGAGTTCAAATCCCTCAAAGTGGTCCAACTTCTCCAACATTTAGCCTTGTTTCTTCAAATCCATTTGGCTTCAGAGTAGAAGATTTAACCCGAGGTGGATCTCTCATGTGCACTCCTGGGCAAAGTGGGACATGTTCTCCTGCTGTTGCTGCAGCTTCTGAGCAAACCGCAGATATTCCAATGGCTGAAGTGATTTCGAACGAGTTTGCATTTGGAAGCAACCTAACAGGTCTTGTAAAGCCTTGGGAAGGGGAGAGGATCCATGAGGAGTTTGGTTCAGATGACCTTGAGCTTACTCTTGGAAGCTCAAAAACCAGGTAAATTGCCATAGCTATTTCACTGGAAGATTAAAACAATTCACTGAAACCTGAACCATTGTATTGCAGATAAAAGAATTAATCCAAGGAAGATTGCCGCTTGATTAGAAGTCTGAGGCCACAACTGATAATTTAAGGAAATGGTAAAAATTTGATGCAGACAAGGATGTGAATGCCGTTGCTTCTTTCTACCTCTCCATGCCAATCTTTTAGCTCTGTCAGATTACCGTTTCCAATTAAATGTGATTCTTCAAGGTGTGGCCATGGGGCCGATTTCAATGGATGTTCATGAGGATGTGAAGGCGGCTGCTTCTTCCTCCCTCTAAATGTTGATCTTTTAGTTCTATGAGATTGTCATTTCGAATCAGTTGTGGTTCTTAAGGTTTGGGGTTGGTTTCACAGCCATCATTAATCTGTCTTTCCATCTGAAGCTCCTAGTTTGCTATTCAAAGAAATGTATGAAGACTTGGCCAACCGTGCAATGTTGACAGGGTGTGGAACCTTGCTAAGCTCTTCTGCTTTGTTTGGAAGTCTGCATTTCCATCACAAATTTTGGCCAAATAGTCCTATGATTTCTTGTGAAATCTTAAAACGTCCGCATGAAACAGCCCACAGCTTTTATAAACAGATTTACTATAAAAACCCACGTCAGAGGTGTCCAACGTTCAGAACCACACTAATGTATTCTGTTTTTTGGTTTGATTTGTTTTGCAATTAAATTTGATTAGGTTTGGCCTTATTAAAGTTGTGAAACTAAAAAATCAAAATCATTTATTTCCAAATGAAACATATAATTTGCGTAGTCCTACCGTGAGGTGGGACACTGTTTGTCAATTTGTCACCGATACCGTGTGTCAATTTGTGAATTGGTGGATGTGTATATAATAACATTATAAAATTAAAAATTAAAAAATTATTATAAAGAGAGACACCAATGGAGGACGCTTTGGTAAGCCATGTGCTCGGGATATTCCTATGGAGCGACAACATGAGGATGCATTGTAGGTGTGCAATCGATCCTTAATGTTGAGACGAAGCAGGTATGTTCCTGTGCCATTTAAGTTGTATTGTTGAGGCCCGGATTAAAGTTCACAATATAACTTGTGGGCTGAAGCCGTCATTTAGTTGAGATGCATGAATGACGAATGAAAATTGAGTGCAATTTAAGTAGTTCCACGGAAAAAAAGAATCTCGATATGTTAAAAAGAGTTCCATTTAAGTTGCATTGTTGAGGCCCGGACTAAAGTTCGGAATATAACTTGTGGGTTGAAGCCGTCATTTAGTTGTGATGCATGAATACTGAATGAAAATTGAGTGCAATTTGAGTGGTTGCATGGGCAAAAAGAATTTCGATATGTTAAAAGGAATTTGCCTGTAACATGTGGTAATATTTATGAGTCGATGCATAGTATTTTTTTTTTAAAAAAATTTATTTTTTTATATCTGTTAATTCAAATAAAAAGATTATGAAACCGATGTTATGCCCTTAAAACTTGATTTATTATTTTACAGATAGAAAAATAATTAGAGAAAGATCCCATCCCTTGGTAACATAATTGAAAACTCAAGGAACTTTGAATCCTTTCATAAATTGCATTATTTCCTCACTCCATGACTTCATTACCCCTACCTAAAAGTCAAAAAACAAAAATAAAAATAATTAAAAATTATCCAGCTTACCAAATCTTGAATTGTTTGGTCTTGAGTGATGGGAATATTATACTAGTCGGTTCAAATTATTTATGAACAGCATACTAAACATTAGGTAATGTGACATAATATAAATTCAAATTTTTATTGAGATAATTTAAAAAACGTGACATTTCATGTTCCATATGCTTGTAAAAATTCTTATTTTGTTGTGCCCAAACAGGTTGGCAATTTCAGAACGGATTAATTAAATTAATGAAAATAATTAAGAAGGAATTCGGTATAGTTCATGTATTATTGTCCCTAATTGACCATTCTAAATCAGTTGCCCCATATGATTAAAAATAAAAAAAACAAAAAATATAGCTATTGCCTATATTTAATCACATTTTTTTTAATGAACTAAATCGTATACCTCATTTTAATTAACAGAAACTAAAATGTTTGGGGTCGGGTCTTCAATACACATCCACCAAAGTCGTGTTTTAATTATTTATTTTATTCTTTTTAAAAAAATAATTTATTTTTTTGTTATTAATTCGTGTATAAATGAATCAAAATTGATTTTTATTATCAATTTTGCTATTATGTCGAAATTTGGTTAGTTGATTTATTGTATAAATTTATGAGTTTTAATAAGATAGATGTTTTAGCAAATTTTCAATCAATAAAATTTCAAATTGTAGAAGTCAAATTTCAAATTTTAACGAATTGGGGCGGGCCATGTCGCCTGTCGGGACCCGAAATGCTGAATTCCTATCTTCAATAGCCACAGAGGATTACTACCGACGTGACGTCAACCGAACGGTGTAAAGCTGCGACTCCCTTCATTACCCCCCCCCCCCCCCCCCCCAAGAGCAACCAACCCCACACTCCCAACCAAAGCATAGACCAGAGTACTGTTGCACCTGACACTCTTTCCTTCCACACTTCTTATCCTAATTTGCACGCGTTGCCGTAAAAAGCTCTCCTTGAAACTCTAGCCCAGATAATTAATAGTACTATACCTTGACTATTTCCACTTTCTTCATCTCTTTCTTTGTTTTTTGATTTATTGGAACTCGAATGGTTACAGGCAACCAATTCCCTGATATTTAGTTCGCGGAATCGCAGCTCATTTAATTGGGTGAAACACTTTTGCTGAATCTTGAATTTTTCCGGGTTAGTTTCAGCTATCGGAATTGAAATATCAGAGTCAAGGTTTCAGTTTGCCTTCCGTCTTGATTTCTGTTGTTGTTGGATTGGACGACCAGAATAAAGATATAGTTTTGCTTGCAGTTGCTTTGAAAAGATTGGCATCTGTTTGTATGCGCAAGTAGTAAATCAATATTTCGGGATTGTTTTAGCTGTCTGGTTGTTGGAGCTGTTTAAGTGCTTTCATGTCTTGGCTTTTCATTGTTTTGGGATTGCGTGGTGAATGATATACTGAACTTAATATTGGGAGTTGGGTTTTGAAACTGTAATATATAGTCTGGATGATGTCTGTAGAGAGATCATTTGAAGCGTGGGAGGAGGTGCAGCGGCATGGGCTGGATTTAGCCGATAAGCTTGCACAGGGATTTACGGGTTTAATTCAGTCTCATATCACTCCTCCCTCTTTTCCGTGGCCAAATTCTCCATCACCAAACCTATTCGAAGTCGAATTCCCAGCTCAAAATTTTATGAGAAAGGACTTTGGACTTGCGGTAGATAATTCCGGGATTAATGGGGTGACTGCTATTTTTGATTTCGGGAACAGAATAGGGCAAGCAGGGGCTGATTTTGGGGCGTGTTTGAATGGTGTGGTTCAGCAATTTTTTAGGCGGTTACCTATGCCCTTCCGTCATGATGAGAATGTGGGGATGTCGATAGGAACGAAGGGTAATAGCATGAGGACGAATGTAGGTAATACACCGCAGGAGGATTTGGGATCATTAGCAGAGCGGTTCAAGGATTATGGGTTCCCTGAAAATGGTACTGCAGTCATAGAGGGATCGACAGAGGATGAGACTTTTGGTGTTAATGCGAAGGCATTGAAACATTTGGGTCGTTCCCAGGTAAATATATGGACATTGTGAACTTGATTTATGCTTATGCATATATTGGCTTTGTTCCCAGCTTAGGTGTATTAAAAATATAAGGTCAAATGAACATTGTGGAACAAGACATTCATTTAAATAATGTTTACTAGTCAAATGAATTGGTGATGCTATAGATTATGCAATTATACTAATAATCAGACATGACATTTCGTGGTTGGTTGCTCCTTGAATTAAAATTTGTGGTGCGATTTAAGATTCGTGGAAATAGTGATGCAAAAGCAACAAGTAGTCTCAAACTGCTATCCAGTTATTAGCAGTTGTCATTGATGCCATATACCTATCTTGATGTCATCTTTTGTTGTATGCTTTATGTGGACTTAATCTTTTTCTCATGTTGCCAGGTATGCAAAGTATTGCTATTTTGTGGAAGGCATTCGGATTGCAATTCACCATTCCCCAAAAATATGCACACGCTAGAGTAGGCTTCTGTGTATAGTGAACCAAATCTCTAGTATATCAAATATCAGAATGATCATATCAATTTTCAACTAACAAGGGTGTAATGAATCACACACATATGTATTAATTTTGAACCCATATCTTGTACTATCTCCTACTTCTTTTAATTTACTGCCGTCCTACTTCGCATAACTTCTGTTATTTAATTTCCCCATTTCTCCTGATGTCCAGAGTACTATCAATGCCACATCAACATATGACAGTAGAACTAAAAACATAGAAAGTTCTCTGGTTGCTAGGGGAGATTTATGGAGAGTAGAGGCATCACAGGGCAGTTCAACATCAGGAAATGAGAATTCATCCATGTTCCTTGTTCAGCTTGGGCCTGTGCTTTTTGTTCGTGATTCTACGCTTCTTTTGCCTGTCCATTTGTCAAAGCAGCACCTGCTTTGGTATGGCTATGATAGGAAGGTATGTTGTACTTCTCAATTGATGCTAATGTGAATACAATTGTTAATTTGTTAAAATTATGTTTATGTACTTGGGCAGAACTACTGAGGTTTATATGTGTTGTCTAAAGCAAGTCATTATGATTATGATTGTTCGTCTTCCACTGTTGGGCACTCTATTGAGGAAAAACTTTAAGTGACTCATTTTCGTGAGTCCTCCATTGTGAGGATTGTAATGGTTGCATTGAATGAAGTTGCTTTATATCTGGAATATATGCGACTATTTGTTGTGCAGGAGAGTTTTGGCCATGTTAATGCAAATAAGCCTAGCAATTAATAGCATTAATCTCATATTTAGACTTAGTAGCTTATGTTGCTTATGCTTGTCAAGTTCCTGGGAAGTCTTTGTCAACTTTTAAATAATCAGGTAGCATTTGTTCTATGGACAGACATCATATGTTAGCTTTAGAATAAGTTCTTCCAGATTATTGAATCTTGGCTGAAGTAATTTCTGAAATGCCATTCACTTAACTGCCTGCACAGTTTTGGGAAGAAAAATACAAGAGCCTCTACAGTTCTCTTCGATGGAATGAACTTCTTCTACTATGACCTCTATAACATTGGATCTGTAATGATCTAAACAATAATATCATTTGCAAGTTCCTTTGACGATCCAACTTTACACTTGAGACTGTTGCCAACTATTTGTTGATCGGTATTTATGTTAGCTGATTGGGTTTCATTGCAGAGAGAAATTTTGGATTGTGTAACTTTTACAATTGTTTCGTAAATATATGCATTTCATTATAGTTCCGAGAATCTGCCTTCTACATAAAATTTGGAGAGCCACCAGAGAGTTTGATGAGTTTTAATTCTTATGGTTGAAAGAGGGAAACAAGTCCCTACTAGTAAAACTGATGTTTCTATCTATCGAGTTTAATAAGTCCTCTTGCTTTGGTTGCAAGAATCTGAAATAAGCTAACAGAGGTAGATGAGATTTCGATATTGTAAAAGGAAAATTAATTTTGCACTATTTATTTAGAGTGCACTAAGATATTTCCCAAAATACTTTTTTGGAGAGTTAAATTTACCAAAGCAAGGGAAAAAGATGTTGCAGAGAAATCAGTTTACTGTCCGAGTGGGTGCTTAGAGGTAAAGCTAGGGTGCTATGCTATAAAATAAAAGTAACTCAGTGTTCTATGCCACTGTGTATCAGAGTGATTCATTAGAAACCTTATCATGATGTTGTCTGGCTAATATTTCTAAAATACATACATAACTGACGTGCTTAGATACTTATATATTTTCCTCACTATGCATTTGATCATTGTCTCCTGAACTCGCACTATTTTGCCACAAAATTCACCCAGTTGTTCCATCATCTTTTAAAGGGGTGGGGAGGCTCTCTTCCACATGTTTTGTTCTATATGATGCAATAATGAACAGTTTTCTCTTTAATGATCGACAGAATGGAATGCATTCCCTTTGTCCAGCCGTATGGTCGAAGCATAGAAGGTGGCTGTGGATGTCAATGATCTGCCTCAATCCTTTGGCCTGCGTAAGTCCAAAACCATTATTTGGTCAACTGGTGTCATCTTAATTTGGAAGTTTTGGTTGTTATCAAATGCCTGTTAAAAATTTAGAAAGTGCTGTTCATTGAAACTGTAGAGATATGGTTGTTGAAGCCCCTAGCATATCAATCAATGTAGAGAGAAAAACTGAGAGATTGAACTTGAAGGGAGAAATAGTTCTCGATTTTAATGAAAAAAATTCTCCTATATTCAGTTATGTGTGTATAGACACAACAAACTAAAGAAAAAGGAGAACTCCTGGTCACAAGTTTAAACTCAATCTTAGTATGGCCCAGCTCTGTTTCTCTTTACATGTGTGTACATGATATGCAAAGAAAAAGGTATATACATCACCCACTGCTGGTCAATCAACGGGCTTTTGCCTTAAGAGTGACAATTTTTTCTTCAAGGTCCTTCATGGATATTGAATCTGAAGTTGGTTAATTTTTACCGCGCGGTACTCTATTATAACAGTTGTCCATTCACTGGGCTTCTCCTTGGGCTGCTTAAAGTACCATATTTAACTGCCTAAAATTCATTCCCCTTTTTTGTTGGTAAATTTGCTAATTTATTAATCTGGGCTGGGTGCTAAATTTTTCAGTCTCCTCTATGTGCAGTCATTCATGGACTTGCAGGTTCCAAACGGCCAGGTTACCTATGTATCTGGTGAAGGTTTATCAACCAGTGCTTTTTTGCCCCTTTGTGGGGGTCTCCTTCAAGCACAGGGTAATTATCCAGGAGAAGTGAGGTTAAGTTTCTCTTGCAAGGTGAAACGGCGACTTCCCTTGACAATATTTCTGTTTGAACTTATTTTCTCTCCCCAGGGTCATTTAGATACTTAAAGATTTCTACTGGGTTTCTTCCGCATGACCACTGATAAGATTGTTAAGTTTTGCAGAATAAGTGGGGAACACGCATAACACCCACATTGCAGTGGCCTGACAAATCATTTGCCTTGGGCCTGGAGCAGGCATTGGCTTGGAAGAGATCTAGCCTCATGGTGAGACCAACTGTGCAATTCAGGTACTGGTTATTTCATGGTCGTTTTGAGATCAGCTGTATAAAAATTCTATACTGTTGCTGCTTAAATGTGCAAGTAGTCCTGCCTTTTTTTTCCCTCCTTTCATCAATCATTTTTATTCAATGTGTGTTTATTATATGCCTCTTTATCCTAGTTGCTTCTCATTCTATGTGGCATTTGTTTTGTTAGGCTGTGCTGTAGAAGTGACACGTCTTACCCTGTTCTCAGTTTATATATCATATTTTCTTTTTGATTTGCCTTCTACGTGCTGTCTCAAAAAAATCATGTTTCCATCATGGACAGTGTATGCCCGACATTTGGTGGCAGCTGTCCTGGGTTGCGGATGGAACTTACCCATTCCGTAAAGGAGGAAGTGAATCTTATCTGTGGCTGCGCCCTTGTGACACATCCTTCTGCATTTGCATCAGTATCTGTAAGTTGCTCGTTGTTGAAAACTATTTTGGTTGTGTTTTATATTTTATGTGGCAGCGTAAAACACTCGGTAACTGATTGCGAAAACCCCATTCTTTAGTCTCTACCACTAGCGATTGCTGATTCAGTTCTTTGGCACTATGCTTATAATTTTTAAACACACCTTCTAGCTAGCTTCCAGGTCTCTTGTGCTTTGCAAAGCTGCTAAAGTGAGATAGACTGATAAATAAATTGGTTTTAGAACTCCTCTAAAACACATTTGCTGGGTCACTGATGTTATCTGATCTTACCTGGTTAACCATCCTTCTATGTACCCAAAAATTCACAAGCACAGAATTCTACGCGGTTCTTGGGTTCCCTATCTTTCGTTTCTGTAAACTCGCTCTAAATTATTCTCTCGCACTCTCAAAACATGAAATGCAGGTTGGAAGGTCCAAATGGAATGGAAATGTTGGGAGCACAGGTGTAGTTGTAAAAGTAGAAACTCCTCTTGGCAGTTTTGGCAGGCCTTCTTTCTCTGTTCAATTGAATAGTGGTGTTGAGTTTTGAAGCACTGTGCAGTTTAACTATATATAGCCCTTCACCTCATGTGGTAGCCATTGTATAATTTTGATCAGATACAACTGGGAAATGCCTCTTGCTATGCTGTTGTATAGTTCTTTGGTTACATTTTGGTTTTATATAATTTCATATTTCAATGCAAACATATGAATAATAATTTTATCACCACTGGTTTCCAAGTTATATAATCAAACACACCATTGAATTTGAAAAATAGTCCTAAACTGCATTTGCATTCTCAAGTTCATTTTAATATGATTGGTATAATTTTGGGGTAGGAATATTTATTTCCAAGGAATTCTCATTCTAAAAAATGTGGATTAGTCATCCAAGGAATTCTCATTCCAAAAAATGTGGATTAGTCATTTTTTTATTCTCTTATGAGTTTAACTATTCCCAATCTCAATTAGTCAGAAATAAAAGTTATATTTATTTTTGATAAAATTATTTTTATAAATATAAAAAAATATTGGATAAACTCAAAATTCGATTCATCAAAATTTTTATGAACTTGAAATTTATATATATAATAATATAATATTATTAATAAAAAATAATTATTTATATTTTAATTATTAAAAAATTATATATATTAAATATATTTATTGCTTTTACATTATTAGCATAAACTATTCATTAATTTTAACATGCATATATATATATATTTATGTCACATAAATACATACATTATAAATAACAAATATATGTGATACATTATAAATAACAAATATATGTGTAGTATTTTAATCGGTCGTATTCGGCTTCTATTCAAGTTTAAAAAAAATTAAAATTTATTTGCTTTGAGATTCATTTGTCGATTTTTTGTATTTTTTTTAAAAAAATATATTTGTGTAATATTTTATCTATATATATATATTGTTTAACATTCATTAAAATAATAATAACAGACTCATTAATGCACAACATATTGAGTATAATTTTATTTCATAATTTTTTTATTAAAGAGTATTTTAATTTTTAAAATTATTTTATTCTATTCGTATCACTTTTTTCTAATTACCATTCGTGTGATTGTAATCAAACAATAAATGATGATTTCATTCATTTTTCATTTTTTTTACATACCAAGTATAGTAATTTATATACATATATCATTCCATTCCTTTGTACAAATCACTATATGTATTATGCATATACTCCCTTCATCCAAAAATGATAAATAATAATTATTTTTCTAATTAAATCAATTATTTCCAATTTAATTGAATAATATTAGACAATATGGCAAATCTGATATATAAAGATGTATTTTCAATCTAATTGAATGATACCAAATAATATATCAAATATTAAAATTTTAAATTTTAAAAATGTTAAAAAAAATTACATATACAATTACATTCTTATACTTATATAGTTAATATATCCGTATAAATTAATTCAAATATGTTTTTATTTTTACAAAAAAAAATAAAAAAAAATAATACTTTTAGAAATATAAATATGAAGATGAGCATAGTTTCAATAGTTTTAAATCAGACTTAATAAAATAAATCTAAAATCATAAATGCTGGATATGACCAAAAACTTAACAAAACTTGCTAGATGAAATGATACATTGAAGTGATATTAATGACACTTTATATCATGGGAAATAAATATATAGGATTAAAAAATATATCAAATTACTCGATAGTTGACTCAAGGCTGTTCGTGAAAAACTCATTTGAATTCAGTTCGTTAACATAACAAATCAAACTTGAATATATATTTTTGTTCGATAAAATTTGAAACTCGACTCGAACTCAATTCAATTAGTAAAAATATGAAAAAATAAAACTATTCAAGCTTAATTCGCGTTGGACTCGATTAACAATCAAACCAAATTCAAACATAATTTTTTAAACTTAATAAAAATTAAAATAAACTTAAACAATAATATATTCGTTTTGATTCGATTCATTTCCAGTGTTAGATACACACTTAGAAATTTTTAAAAATAATTGCATGCATTTGTCAAAGAATTTCCTACTCATGGTGTATAGATATATATATTGCAAATTATATTTTTTTCTTTGTTATGTTATTTTTTCCCTACAAAATGAAAAACAAAATTTCTACATTTTTCATCTTGGTATGTGAAATTAGCAAACTTAGGACATTTTTTTTATTTTTATAAAATAAGGGTACGAAAGTAAATTAAGGGTTATGAGGTTAAAAAGTTCATTTAATTTGGCCCAACTTCACAACGGACCATATTCTCGTATCTATATAAACCCCTCCTGTTCAATAATCTTGGGCGTCACTTCTCAGCACTCTCTCTCTCTCTGGCATCAACTCCGATGAAGGTCTCTCTCTCTCTCTCTCTCTCTCTCTCTCTCTCTTCTTTGTCTCGCTCTTTTCTGTCTCCGTGACTTCATTCATTATTCACACACTGATACATGTGCATAGTGATCCTAAATATCAAGTATGGCAACCGCCATTCAAGAATTCCAAAGAAAATTTCAAGAATCACATCAATAGCTTTGGGCGTCATATTTCTCCCTTTTCTGGTGCAGACTGTAAATCTCTCTGGCTTCAATTCCAGTAAAGGTCTCTCTCTTTCTCCATCTTTCTTTCTTTATCTCTCTTTCTTTGTCGCTCATTATAGACAACTTTTCTGTGATTATGTAAGCTAATCTTGTGTTTTGTTGATAATCTCTAATTATCTACTCTGAGAACTAATAATGAAGAACTTTCAACCAAAACTTTCAAGATTCATATGATTTTCGTATAAAAGTTTATGATTTTCATATAAAAGTTCCAAGAATCAAAGTTTTTCCAAAAAAAAAAGTCAATAATCAAAGATTTTTTTTAGCAAAATGTTCAAGCATCAACAAATCTTCTAACAAAAAGTTCGATAATAAAATATTTTTCTTATGTTTTTTTTTTTTTTCTGGCAATCCAATTTGCTGCTGGGATATACTTTTTTTTTTTTTGGTTTCATACTTGTCAGGTTGGTTATGATTTCTTGTAGACCATCAAGAATCAGTTCAGGTACGCTATTGGTTCTGTTTTAGATTGCTTTTGATGATCTCTAATTATCTACTCTGAGAACTACGAATCAAGAATTGTCAAACAAAACTTTCAAGATTCATATGATTTTCATAATACGTATACTTGTATACTTGTCGTTTTCAAGTGTTTATGCCTGTATCTTTAGCCGTAAATATGTATACTTGTAGTTTTCCGTTAATTTGGTAAAAACACGTAGATAGTTTTTTCATTGCTCTTAAAAAGTTGTAACCAAACTTAAGGATGCCATAAACTTACATTACACACTATTGTGGTATCTTCCCAAGCCTTATTTTTTTTCAAGTCTGTCCTCAATTGAAATATAAATGTACTTATTCATCTTTGACTGATGGTCATTCTTGTACATAAGAAAGATCATTGTCACACAGATTGATGACATTTATCCCTTTAGTTATGGACCATAGTATCAGGATGTGGACTATTCTTTTTAAATTTTAGTGGGTGAGTTTCAACATGAAGAATCAGATTATTGGCTTAACTTTGGGAACCCCTGAGAGCAAGATAGTTCAATTGTCATGTTCTTTGAAGATTGAACCTGTTCCATTGATTTTCCTTTTTCCCTCCCTCTAAAGTGAGTGGTTTCTTAACATTTCTTAGAACTATTATCTGGGACTCTCTGTTTATGTACCGTCTCCCCCCTATTTGGGCTTCGATATGTGCTTGATGGATCTTAAGGTGAATTTTTGGACGGACTAGGAAACGAAGTGTGGATACCTGGAGAAACAGTGAGTATCTGGTTTCCTTGATGATTCTAAAATGTTATTAAACCAACAATTCTAAAAGAATTGTATTTATTTGTTATATAAACAGTTAAGCTATCTTCTTGTTAATGGATGGTTGAAGCTGTTGCTTTTGGCATTACATACTGGGTTAGGAATGTGGAATACCACTAATCCGCTGCTATGGGCTGATAAATCAAGTGGTCTATCTGGTAAGTTTGATCTTATTTTACCCCTAGTTGCATCGAATATGTGAATTGGTACATCATTTGGTGGATACTAATGGACTAAGAGCTTTTTTCTACTTTCTGCTGACCAGATTATTGTTTTCAGTCTGGCGTTTTGTAGGTTTTTGTATCACATTTGTCATTGATGTATCATTCAGCTCTCTTGTGTTTGCTAACCTTTCCTATGTTTCATTTCCATTATCAGAGAAGAATTAAACAAGCCTCAAGAAGGGAAAAGTGGGCTAGTTGGGATTGTATATATCAAGAAGACATGGTTAAGCTATAAACATTGTTTTGTTGGTGACTGATATCGAGTTTAATAATCCTTATTGCAATTGCTTGTGCAATTTTCTGCTTGAAAGTACGTTCTGTCCCCACTCAGTCATTGTGTTATTTGTGTTGATTATTTCTTGTTGTTCATGGGAATGAATTCTGAACCAAAGAAGCAATACTATTGCAGCATCAATACAAGATCTCGTGATGAAGTGTTGAATTTCCTGATAAGGTTGCAATTCCAATTTTTTTTTTCAATTGTGCAATTATGAAATGGACATCTTCGTCTGCATTCTATTCTATTAGGCAAGCATCATAACCAGAGCATACTTTCCTTTTTATAGAATCTCTTTTTTCTTTTTTTAATACTTGTTCCTTTCTCTGCCATGTTATTTGTTGGTTGTGAGTGGGAAGGTGCAAATGTTATCTCTAGTTAGTTGCACATTGATACCTGGTTGAGGTTAATACAAACCTGTGAAACGTAATCTGGTTTAGGTCTGCTTATTCCGAAAGTTATGATGCTCTAGACACTCATCTCAGTATATGTTTGGTTTTGATGGAATTCAGGCCACTCAGTGGACGGAGAATTGCCTCTTTTAGTAATTATTAGAGTAAAGGACTGGTGTATTTCATATTATTTGTCTTTCCCTTTTCTTCTATAAGATATGATATAAACTACTTGTCTAACGAATGTTGGGGAACTACTATTTTGTTGCAAAGAGCTGCTGTTTTCAACCTTAACCCATCAGTTTCTCATCATGAAAACGAACTTAAAAGTTATCACCATACGGTCGTTGCTGTTGTTCGCTTTTATGACTGTCTGAGTTTCATATGTATATTACTTGACCTCTTGCAACATTGGCCTGTTATATTGTGTCGTATTTGGATGAGGATGAGGAAATTGCTAAAATCTTATCATCTCATTGCTTTCAAGTGTCATGTCAAAGACTAGACGAAAGCTGGTCACTTAGCATCTTTGAGTGCTCGGACTTGCTTGATGCTGATCAGAATTTCAAGTTTTACTTCAGAAATTTAACTCGATGAGAGGTATATATGTTTTTTGATGCCTATATCACTAGCTATAAATACATATACTTGTTTGTTTCCCTTAATATGGTAAAAACATGTAGATAGCATTGCTAGTTTTTTCTTTGCTTTTAAAGAGTTGTAACTGAACTTAAAAGTTGCCATATCCTCACTATTGTGGTACATTCCAAGCCTTGCTTTCCTTAAAGTCTGTCCTCAATGAAAAGTAAATGTACTTATTCATCTTTGACTGATGGTTATTCTCGTACACAAGAAAGATCGAAGTTATACAATTTGATAACATTTCTCCCTTCAGTTATGGAACGGAGTATCAATCAGGACGTGCACTATTCTTTTCAACTTTTAGCGGGTGAGTTTCAAAATGATCAACCTGATTATTGGCTTAATGTGGGAACCCCAGAGAAGAAGATAGTTTAATTGTCATGTACTTTGAAGGTTGAAACTGTTCCTTTTATTTTCTTTTTTTTTTCCTCCTCTAAATTGATTGCTTTCTTATTTTTTTGCTGAACTTTTATCTCGGTCTATACGTCTCTTTGCCCCCTCCCTGCCTTTGCTGCTTGGATATGTGCTTCATGGATCTATTTCATGGAACTGTTTAAGGTGAATTTATTTGGACCCGCGAGGAAACAAAGTGTGATACGTGGAGATGTTTCTGGTTTTCTTGGTGGTTCCAAAATGTTAATAGACCATCAATAAAACTGTTTTAGTTTATTCGTAAAAAAATTGTATTTTTTTCAAGGTTAAATTCATTCCCCCCCACCCCCCCCCCCACCCCCCCCCCCCTATTGGTTTTGGTATCAAATAGCCCCATTTACAATGTAAATTTTAACGTACCCCCTTGACCTTTAAAAATTCATTTGAATGGACAAAAACACTCTCATGCTTTTGTTAAAAAAAACAAATTCACTTTACCCTCTATTATAGTATATATAGCATTTTATCCACTCTACAATCAAATATATATCAATTTGACCCTAAACTTTGGAAAACATAAAAATTTAATTAAGTGATGTTTCATTTTTGTGTGACATAAGTTTAAATGTCAAATTAAAAATATACATGAAAGAATATTTCAAAATACAAAAGTCTTAAACAAGGAGAAAAACATTTAATTATAATTATTAAGGGGAGAAAACACTTCTACAATCAAATATATCAAATAAATTTAACTCCAATTTTTAAGAAACTAATTGACTAAGATATCATTTCGGTTTAATATAAGTTTAAACAAACAAAATTTTTTAGTAAAATATTATTCTAACAAATAAAATTAAGTATATTACTTTCATTATGTTGAATAATATGTTTTTTTCTTTACTTTCATTATATCATTATTCTGTAAAACAAAAATCTAATTTTATTTTAATTAGTTTTTTATGATTAACAAAGTTTAGGGTCAAATTGGTTGATATTTTAATTGTTGAGGGTACAAAGTGCTATATCAACTATAATATGAGGTAAAATGAATTGTTCTTCTTACAAAGGGACAAGGGTGTTTTTGGCGCCATTCAATTTAATTTTTTAAGGTCAATAGGGTAAGTGAAGATTTATTTTGTACACGGGGTATTTGATACCAAACCATTAGTACAAGGAGCAAAATGTTTTTAACCCTTTTTTTAAATCTCGATGACTATATATAATTATTGGATCATGAAGCTATTTTTCCAAACAATATTGTAATCGAAACTGTTAAGCTCTCTTCTTGTTAATGGCTGGTTGAAGCTGTTGCTTTTTGCAATACATGCCGGGTTAGAAATGTGGAATACCACTAATTCACTGCTATGGGCTGATAAATCAAGTAGTCAATCTGGTAAGTTTGATCTTGTTTTATTGCATCGTATATGTGGATTGGTACATCATTTGGTGGATACTAATGGACTAAAACCATTTTTATACTTTCTGGTGATCAGATTGTTAGTGCTTTCAGCCTGGTTCTTGTATGACATTTGTCATTGATGTATGATTTAACAGTCAAATCGCTGGTACTACTTCCAATCTGGCAATCTGAATGTATGTTAGATCTTGAATGAGATTTTGCATTTTGAGTTCTTAACCTCCTTTCCTTTGTTTCTTAACAATTATCGTAGAAGAATTAAACTAGCCTGAAGAAGGGAAAATTGGTGCTAGTTGGCATCATATTTCTCAAAATGACATGGTTAAGCCATGCACCTTGTTTTGTTGGTATATGGTGACCAATATCAAACTTAATAACCCTTATTGCAATTGCTTGTGCCCTTCTCTGCCTTATAATTGCCAACCGTCCCCACTCATTGATTATGCTATCTATTTCTTGTTGTTCATTTGAAGGAATTGCCACCAAAGCAGCAATACTATTGCAACAATGATACAAGATCTCCCGTAGGTTTAAAGATGTCTGTGATGAATTTCCTGGTAAGGTTTCAATTCCAATGTTTTTTAAATGTGCAATTATGAAAAGGGCATCTCAGCAAGCGTTCCATTTTAGTTGGGAAGTATCATAACCGGTGCAAACTTTACCTTTAACGGAGTCTCTTTTCTCTTGTTTCATTACTTGGTCCTTTCTCCGCCATATCTTTTGTTGTTTTTGAGTGGCAAGGTGCAAATGATATGTCTAGTTACTTGTTGCATATTGGTGCCTGGGAGCTTAATACAAACCTGTGACAAAATAATCAGAATAATCTAGTTTTAAGTCTGCTTATAGAGAAAACTAACAACTATGATTCTCTGGTCAACTTGTATTGTTAAATGTTGGGTTTCTGTGGAATTCAAGTCACTCGTTGGACTCAGGTTTGCCTTGGATTTTTTTTTGCTTTTTCTTTTTGTAATTATTAGTGTAAAGGATCGGTGTATTTTCAATTTATTTGTCTTGACCTTTTTCTCCGATAATATACCTTCAACTTGCTCTTAATTTTTGCTGAGAATACCGATAGACATTTTAAACTGTGCTGCACTCCCTTTAGCTCAGTGCTCCAGAGGTGTCTTTCAGGTTATAAATGAGGCTGATATGTCGCTTTAACGGCCAAGGAACAAGATGCTTACTGATGGAGAATGGTTGGAGTAAGAAAGCATAGTTGATTGCCTTTGAAATCTTCCTATTTTCAACTTACAATTAACATGGTACAAAGTGGAGGAGTGGGGAAAATCTGTGTAGATCTTCACGTAAATCTTCTCCCACAACTCACAAAGTTTGTTCTCCTTAATAATTGAATTTTTTGCAATTGTGATAGTTGTAGTTGCTAATTTTCCCCTTCAACTTTTGAATTAAATTGCTGTTTGTAGGTTGGCCAGGAGATATTTTCAAATACATTAAGCATAATTCCCTGGTGCTTGTTTTCAATTCTGAGAAGTCAACTGTCGATCTGACAGTACAGACATGCTAAATGCCATGGCACCTTTTTCTTCCCTGGTCAGTGGTTGTTGTTTTCTTTGTTTTTGAAGTAAAATGTTTATCAACGCTTTCTAATGTTCTTTTGTTTGTTGTTGAATGGTGGCACGTTGCAAAGCTATACAAGAATAACAAGAAGACATGTTAAAGTTGTAAACCTTGTTTTGTTAGTATCTGGTGACCGATATCATAACCCTTATTACAATTGCTTGTGCCATTCTCTGCGTTAAAGTGCTTGTTGTCCCCACTAATTCATTGTTTTATCTGTTTCTTGTTGTTCGTTGGAAGGAATTGCGACCAAAGCAGCATTTCTTTTGCAGCATTGTTACTGAGGAGTGCGTCAGGATACACTTGTCACAAATGTCGGAGATACATACATGAAGGCACAGTGTTGTCATTTTGTTTACAGGTTTGGAAGGTTTGTACACTAATTTAGTCTACGGCCACAACTTATATGGTCTTACATGAAAATGGATATACGTCTCTTTTAAGTTAGGATTAATTACAAAAACCAGAGGTTTAGCCTATTTTTGGACACTTACCAAGTTTATAGTTACAAATACCTCTTTCACCTTTTGACCTTTTGAATAACAATGAAGAAGATTTTATGAATATTGAACATTTTCACCTAGAAGATGTAAAATAGACATTGGGCATTCTAAAAATACATTAACATTTGATTTACCATAAAAAGAGTTTTAAAACTATTGGATTTTTTTAAAGAAAATAAAATATAACAAGAAAACAAATGGAAATGGTCTTTCTTCTTTTTTGTATTGCAGCATACCTTATCCGCTTGTTTGCTTCTTATTATTGAAATCTCTGTAATTTGACGCATGTGGGTGAAGGGCCTTCGCCATTTTGTAAATTGCACTTTTTGTGTATTTTTGGGTTGATATCAATGGTTTTCGTAAAGGTGATAGACAACAAGTGTAACTTGTGAAAGAAAAGACAAACCTCAACAGGTAGTTGTAATATCTCAAGATAATTGTAACTAAAGAGGTAATTTCTGTAAATGTGTCAATTATTGTAATGAGCCCTTTTAAGTTGTGAACCTTTTAGATGTGATTTTCTATTGCATTTTGTAGAATGAACGTGCACTGTTTGAAATTTTAGATTGTTGTACGATTTGAAGTTTTCAATGAATGCCAGTCATGTAAATTAGCTATAGGACACCTTGAATGTGCATTCCTTTTTAAACACTTTTAAGTCATTATATTTAGAGGGGGACAAATGAGCTAGATAGTTCATAAAGAGGAAGCAAAAATTCAAATGGCAAATGCGTTAATAATTAAGTCCTGAGGTGTATTTCTAAATTTTTCCAGCTACTACTGTTTTTTTTTAAAAAAACTCGTTATATAATGCTTAATGCTTATTGCACATCTCACACAAAATTCTTTGCTCTGTTGCTTATTTGTAGCGTGCTTTGCCCTCGGAGTCCCATCATATCATAATTATGTTATTTTTATAGTTTTTAACTTGATTATATTTTGTTGTTGTGGTCCTTACTTCTGAACAAAATGCATAAAATTCCCTTATGTTTTTACAAAAAATAATTTAAAGAATTTGTATTGACAAAAAACATTAAAAATCCTCTGTGAAATTCAAAAGCCTGCGCACGTGCCCTTACCGTCAACAAAAAACTAAAACCATGGAATGATGATTTTGTGCAGATTTCCATTTAAGGGAGGTTCTTAGACTATTTTTAAAGGGACAAAATACATTATTACCCACTACTTAATTATGGTCGCAAATACCCCTAAACTTGCGACTCGTACATTTTTCCCCTCATTTCAACAGATATTTGGAAATCTGTTCAGAAAAAAATATGTGGCCGTTGGAAATGTTGGTGGATTAATTTTTCCTTTTGTGCGCTATATATACTTGGGAACATTATACCCTTGAACTATAGGCATGGTCGCAAACACCCCTTCAACTAGTTTCTGTCTTTTTTTTTCCATCATTTTTCAATCATATTTTAACTGTTTTTTATGAGTTTATAGTAGGAAATATATGCCCAATTCATGTGACATAGGGGTGCCCTTTTTACAACACCATACCAAATCAAACTAAAAATTTGATACACCATTTGTCTTAATTAGTCGTTTTGACTCAATAAATAATTAAATTTTTTAATTTGTTCGATTTTATAAATCAACATATCAAAAATATATTATGGTATTAAAGCATTAAAAATATAGTGCGTAAAAAGGTAAATAAATCCATCAATATTTTCAATAGACACGTTAGTTTTTTCTTAATAGATTTCCAAATGTTCCTTAAAATAAGAGGGGAAAGTATATAGGCTGCTTGTTTATGAAATGTTCGCGACCATGACTATAGTTCATGAGGGGTATAATGTATTTTGTCCTTTTGTTTAATGTAGGAAAAAAAAATTTACATTTTTGAGAAAATATATAGGAATTTTATGCATTTTACTTTCACTTTTTGAATTGGAGCACTGATAACTGCTACGATATTGGCAAGGAGAAATTTCCAAAACAGAATTCTCTAAAAAATGCCGAAAGCAAAGAAACTTCAAAGCTGGGTTGAAACCTTTCCCCCTATGCTAGGTTACCATCATGAGGAGAAAGAGCGGCGCTGACAGAAAAGGAGTTTGTACACCTTCCCTCCATCAAAGGAACTAGGAACAAGAAAAAAAGATGCAGTCTCACGTACAGTTAGAAACAGTTTCGAAAAAAGCTCAACTCAAGGTTCAATTTTATTTTACTAGGTAGGTCAAACAAAAAGGCACGAGTTATTCCTACAATCTCAAACCGAACCATTTTCCTAATTGTTGTTTACCTAAGCATTCTCTAGAGAAATCAGAAGTAGGTTTTCAATGATTTAACCCTCTTAATTCCTAATTTGTCATTTCATGCGAGTAAAAACATCTATCTACCCCTTATGACTTATGACTAAAAATTCTGATCTACATAAAAAAAGTAGACTTAGTTAGAATTGCCTCTAAGAGTTAGTGGCTTAAAATAACAGTTGGTGAGCTCAAGCTATTTGATTTTCCGTAAGGACTTAAAAGAGAAATAGATATGTTTAGCACAAATAAGTTCTCTACCATGATATTTTGGGTCTCATGGTTTCTTTTCTCCACTGTTTTAGGCGGTTACCGTGTCTATACAATGGATTGATCAGTCACTTGATCGGGCATTCTTAGGCAAACTTAACAGTCTATTCGATTAAGAAAATGGTCGTTTGAGTTGTATAAAGATGACTTAAATTATGCATTTAAAATGAGTTTAAGGTATTAAATGATAAGCATGCATGGTGTAACACTCTCATCCCATATTTGTTGGAGAAGGATTTCTAAACCAATTTATATAATGGGATTTCTTTCCCCTTAACAATTGGTTTTCTAAGGTGGACTAGGCACGATCCTACTAGTACCTAGGAGTGGATCCTATGTATGAGTGCCTAGGTAGGCCCAGCCTATGAAAGGACCCACACCGTACGAGGACATGACACGATATAGAGATTCTTCGATCAACTTGTACAAGGATTTCCTTCCTTAATAATCAGTTTTCCAGGGATGGAGTGGCCCCAGTTTTCTAGCCGTGGAGTAGGCCCATAATATAATTAAGCAAAAGTCATCTTTTTTGAAGGGCCTATAGGATTGTTTATTTTCTCAGTTACAAATAAAAAATGATTGATGAAAAATATAATAAAATATGAAATTAAGATTATAATAACTAAAATATATCATATGATTTATGAATAATGTGATTGAAATTGTCTTACCTAAAATACTCTTTCATAATTTTCTCATTTCCTTTTTTTTGTTCCTTTTGTTTTTCTTTTTTTTTCTATTTTCTTTAATGGATAACTAAATATACCTATTTGATGGGATGACTTATCCTAAAAAAATTAAAATTTATCAGGAGTTTAATTTTAATATTGGGCTCTTACCTTACTAAGTAAAAGGTTGAATATTTTAGTAAATCCAATCTTATGAAGTAAACGGCCTCCATAGGTATACATGAATGCACAAAGAAATTTTTTATTTACATTCTGCAATCAACTTCTGTATAAAGATGTATAAAATAGTTTTGGTATTCCACTCCAGCTAACTTTCATTCAGAATCAAAAGAGGAAATATTTTATGAGTTTTTCCTCCCAAGAACCTTTCATAGAAAACTGGTATTCCACACTTTCAAGAACTATATATAATGTTCTACTAAGACAATGATTTCAAACTTTTTTCGGGCTTGAGAAAGTGCCTGTTTTGTCAGCTAGCTGGAGGAAGTAGTCAGTTTCCATGTTATGCTGCTTGATTAGAAAGGCAACAGTTATCGACTGTAAGTTGGATTTTCAGGGAAAATTCTTCTCAAATGAAATGGATAACAAACATCCTTTACTATTTTACAATAGTGCATGAAACGGGTGAAGCAGCAGCTGCAGCTGCAGCTGGAATTGTGCATGGTACTCATTCAGTGGAGTCAAATCTTTTTGCAACAAGGGATAAGTAAAAGTTGTCGAAAATATTGTCTTATTATAAATACTGTTTCTTGCTGAACATGGTTCTTATCATGATCTTGTTTACAGCCATGGAATACGGATCGAGAAACTGGAAAACAGAGGTGCATCATGCAATCAAAGTAAGTACTTGGATTTTCATCACTATCAGTAAATTAAAGTTCCCAGAGTTGCACAAAAATGGAATTGGCATGTTTGCTTTGGACAAACTAATTTTGCAAATGGATTTGCCAGTATGTAGTTTTTCATCCAAATTTTATGGTTGTCTTAAAGGTCTAGGCTTTCAAAGACAAAGTTAACAAATAGACCGCAGCTAGAATTAGTTCACTGTCATTCATAGTCATCAGATGTCAAATACATATAAAAACAATACCATATGATGCTTGTGGTAATTATTTGAGTTGAGATCATAGGCTATCCTTCTTGAAATGTCCACGGATTTTTTTTCAGCTGGGATTTCTTGTCAGTGGCTACAGCCTTTGATCTTCCTCCTGGAAGAATAATAGGTCTGCAGAGGAGTAAGACAACCAACATCTCAGCCATAAATGATGTAATGCCAATCCATACAAAAATTGTTCGCCTCCAATTGCACACGATTCTTTTCAATGGAGTAAGCTCAGATGCAATATCCAGTGATGCAGCATAAATTTCAGGTACACCAGAACCAGCTTGGAATTCTGCTCTTTGCTCAAGAATCACCTTAAAGCAGGCTGTTGGTTCATATCCTTCAGCAAACTCTCCAATCACAATTTTCAGATATTGGACTTCAGATTGCAGTCCAGTGATAAGTGGAAAACTTTTGAGTAAGCTTTCAATAAAATGGATCGGCTTACTTTTAAAACGTAGCATGTTAGGATAACTTGAACCGAAGATCACTTTACCATTGGCAGATAGGCTTTCTACTCTTACCTTCACAAAACAGAACATGAATATGGAAAGTGGAAACTGTAAGAAATTTCATTCCCTTTATGATTGCAAATCCAAAGTAGCTAGTTCAAAACAAATAGACATTAGTAAGAACAATTTGGATGAAAACAAAGCCAGTAACTGATCAATATAACCTGACATACCTGAAAGATACCGAGTTTTCTGTTGTACTCAGACTCGGGTAATGTCAATGAAACAGTAAGCTGCATTTTATGATTGTAAGGGATAGAGCGCCTGCGTAAATTTTCTGAGGGAGATATTTCATCTTTAGAAGGCACTCCTGTGACTAGAGATGAAGTAATGGGCACAATAGCAGCAGGGCTAGTTTTCGTGTAATCAATGTTCAGGTTTTCTGTCATAAGCATTGGTTCTTCTGCCAGATTTCTCATTATAATACCACTTATCATAAAGCCTAAAACCAGCAACCCAACTAGCACTAAAAAGACATAGAGCGAGCAGAAAAAAGCCTTGCTAAATCTTATTGCTGGTTTCATCACCGACTTCTTCAACTTAAGCCTATAACTGATGAAGGAAATTAGCCTCGAGTAGGAAGCACTACATGCTCTCAGCAGCCTTTTCTTCATATGTTCTCTAATTCGCATTAGAGTTTGAAATGGAAGCATTAAAAACATCAGCCAGAAGTTCAATACCCAAATAGGAAAAGTGAAGAACCTCAAAAGTAGGCTTATTTGAAAACCAACCAGTTTAAGCACTAGTACTGCCAAGGAAGCAATAATGTTCAATGGGAACCGATCATTATACCTTCCCCAAGAACAATTCACCAACTTTGACATATCAACATTCTCATTTCTGGATTCAATTGCTCTGTCAAAGTGCCTCAAACTGGAATCAATTGCATACAATTTGTACCTCCCATGTACCTTCTCGGTCTGTTGTGAAGCATATTTACCTTCACTTATTCTGTTCTTGGAAGTGTTTCCCTCATTGTCATCATGAGGCTCAAAGGTAGAGCAAGTGTATAGTCCAGGCGATTTTCGAGCCATTAGCAGCTTCTCAGCTCCAAGAAGTAAAGACTGCTTCATCAAGTTGGCAAGAAAATTTTTTGACGTCAATTCGTCTTTGCAAGGAAATCCAAGAAAATTATAGTGATCATTGGACAACTCCTTGTTCTCATCAATGTCATGAGTAATTCTTTTAAGAATTGAATCATCCTTTAATGAGACCTGCAAAGCTGAGTTGATCAGGGTATAATATGCAATGGAAAAGAATATGGTTGAAAGAAAAATGACAAGAGAGACTCCTTATGAGAAAATTGGTATTATAGATGAGTAGTCCAATGAATTTGCACTATAGGGGTTTTTATTGGGAAGCTAAATACAAGTGGACAGTTCAAATTGGTTCTTGGTAAACCAATTGAAAAACTCTCACGCACAATAACGTGCACACGGTATATAATTACCATATATTCATGTTAGGAATACGCATTCTACAGTTAAGTCGTTGCTCTGGTGTTGCACAGAATTATCTATAGATATGTGTCTTGTGATATACTTGGTCTACAGTGTCACTACTAATCTGCAAATTGTCTTAAAATAAATGGACTAAACCTTTTCTTTATTTTTTTCTCACTCTCTTCAAACATGAAGTTCAAATATCCAGGTCTATCAGGTACCTAAATTAATCAGAACGCATAAATCACTCTATTAGATGTGTAAAGTGGATAACCTAAGTATTGGTGGTTCTCTGTCATGATCTGAAGATCTCTTTTGTTGTCAGGGCTTGAGGATAAGTTATGCAGCAGAATGACACACATCTCAAGACATCCCCAGCTGAATTTTATCTCCCACTGCTCAACTGGGATCCTGGTAAATAACTGTAAAATGGGGTATTATGTGTGTGTGGGTTGTTATCAGAAAGAAGGCGACGTCCCAGGCCTTTGATGGTGATTGGCACACAATCCCGAGTGCAATGAACTTTCTTCATTCCAAGTTGTAAGAATGGTTTGATTTTCATTGCAGTATATATATAGTATTTACAGGGAAATAATAAACTGGAAACATGCAAATGTACAGAATGAGCTGTCTAAAATGAACATAAATACTGGCATTTCATTTGAAAATTTATGCTGGAAATCTAGAACATGAGACTTTAGTACAAGAACAACAAACATGGGGTTGAACATGAATGGTTAGATGATACTTAGGATTAGTATTTGCAAAATTTCAATTTCAGATGGGCTCATCTCTATCTCCAAACCAAAGCCATAGTCTTGTGTAATGATTTTTTTTGAGTTGTAGCTTTTGCTAAAGTCATTAAATTTGTCTAGGAAGAGTGTAATCCATTTGTGTATTGATGACATCAATAATTATTATATTACGCACTTCTTGTTGTTCTTGTTGTTGCTGACACACAATTCTTTTAAATGTATAAAACCTTATATAGTGCTCTATATAAGGCATATAAAACCTTATACACGCATAGAATGAGGCGGCAAGAAAAAGCAACCTTCTTTACCAAACTCGAGTAAACACTAATTGTGTGTCCTGATTTCATGAGCAACCATGTAAGCATGGATATTTTGCGTATTAGGAGAGCATTAGTGCATAACAATATCAAGTTTAACATCCACCTGCACATCAAGTACGTGGGAATAAGGGAATAATACTAACAGAATGTATGTGAAGAACAGTAGTTCATAACAAGTAACACAGGTTTTTCCTTCAGTTCATGAGAATTTCACTAAAAATAAAACAGTCGTGAAACACATAACATTCTATGCAAGTATCAATCTCTTCTTTCCCTTTCTGATATTACATAAAAAAAGTCTAACCCCAACACTTTATGTTAAGCTCCCTTTGTTTCCCAATGCCACAGTACTGGAAACCAAATATTTTCTAGAAAAAGGGTCCCATGACTTTTATAGTTGAAAGCCATTCACAGAATTTGTACAACAATCAGATCAACAAATTTGTAAGTCTGCATCAAAAAACCAATCAATCAATCAATCTAAATTTACGTTGTAAAGATCCGGAAGAAGCCTACTTGCTGAAGAATGATCCCGGCTTTCATCTTTACTAGAAAGGGAGACAGAGGAATCGATCCACGGTCCATCCATGGAAACCCCTCTCTGTTCCCGGCTATCATGAGACAATGTCGACACACGTGTTTGGCTATCCTGTGAGAGTATTTCAAATGCTTTAAATCTGATGTCCTCATTCATTGCACCACGCTTGATGAGTGGTGCTTGAACTGGAATTTTCCCTTCAAGCATGTTCACCACTGAAGACATGGAAGGTCTAAGAGTGGGGGAGGGGTTAGCACACAACAGCGCCAAGTTTAACATCCGCATTGCCTCTTCTTCAGAGTAGTCTGAGCCAAGACTGGGATCCACAAGTTCTAAAAGATTTCCTTGCTCTTGTTGGACATAAGCCTTCACATTTCATAAACATATAAGAGAGGAAAAAGAGGATTATAATCCAAATAAAAGTGGAATGAAATGAAGAGGGGGGAAAATTAACGGCATGTAGTTCCAGCTCGGAGAGAACACTGGAAGATCGTTTATGGAAATACTACAATATACTATTATTACAGCATAGTTTCCAACATGGACCTAGAGAAAATGAAACACAACTTATAACTTGTCATAGACATATTTGGTGCCTTCCACATTTATTTTTTTTCCTATTGCCCCTTTGGTTCATTCTTTCCACCCCAGCGTGCGCACGAGCACCAAAGCAGTAACGCTGAACATTTATAATGTTTGGAAGATTCATAATTTAAACTCCATCAAATTGAAATTTAGGGATAATTGTCAAATAATCTTTCATGAAAACACAGAATGAGGAAATAGATAATAAATTGACTGAATAAAAGAAGTTTACCCAATCAAGAAGGTACACAAACTCCTCTTTTGGCCTGTAATTAGTGTTACTTTTGCCACTGACAATTTCTAGTGCAACAATTCCAAAACTGTACACATCTGCTTTGTCTGTCAAATAGCCCCTCATAGCATACTCAGGAGCCATATAACCTCTGAAAACAAGAAAAATGAAAAAGTTGTTCTCATTTTGGTGAACTCCAAACTGAATTTCAGAATGACACTTGTGTCTTCTGGCAGACAAGAACACCCAAAATTGATAATAAATTGATGTCATACAATCCAATGAGAGGTAGATTTTCTCAAACACAAGGACTCCTGCAGAAGTTGTAACTGCATGCTTCTAGTTGACATATGAGATTGAAAGTAAAACCATCCATTTATTGTGATAATGTTTTAAACCAAATTGATCTTTTTTAAGCAATACATACAAATACATTGCAGACAGTAGAGCAAAACAATAATGCTCTCGCAAATGTCTGTTTGATGAAAAAATCACAAAAAACCATGTCAATCTTCCTATCACATGGTACTTCAACAGGCAAATGAAAACATATAAGAGAATAAAAAAAAGTTCAAGTTTGGAAGGAATTAAAAAAAGCAGTTTATACCCATGTTGACGGTGATCCTCACATTAACACACACAACACGCGTGTGTGTGTGTCGCTTTCTACAAGGATAAGGTACATTTTCAGAAAAAGGTTGTCAAAACTGATATTTCTATGTGCAAGAACCATTGCATTAGTTGAAGATGCATTTGTATTGTCTTCACAGATTCATAATCATGGACGAGCTCACATCATTGCAACCATTCTCAAGCAAAATTCACAAAGGTGAAGAGCAGCTGGATAAATGAAACAAAAACAGAATAAAAGAAGAAAACTAGACAGCTATGAACATGAGAAAATAAAAGTTACAGAAAACAGTATGAAATCTGGACAAATGCAGAATCAGAGAGTTATACCTGGAAAATTTATAAAAGAATAAAAATTTTGATAATGGAAACACGACATGAGCTAAGGCCGAAAATTGCAATCTACACTGACTACATAACCATCAAAACCTCAGATATCAAGCCTCTTCAGTTCCTTTTCTACCCTATTTGGTATGTTTTAGATATGTAAGGGTGAAAATTGGGGTGTTTATTTTGACCCAAATATATATTGACTTTGCACATTTGTTACAATGATGGTGAACATTTATGTACAGTAATCACAAAATTAGAGCATAACATCTTTCTTTCTAGGCATGCAAAGATAACCCAAGTAAATAATGGTAAAATAACGCAAAATTCTCTCACTTTTCTTTCACATTACTGTGTATCAAGAAGAGGAATAAAGGAAATAGACTTACATAGTTCCAGCAATTCGTGTGCTAATATGGGTATTCTCTTCTTCATCAAGCTTAGCCAAACCAAAGTCGGATATCTTAGCATTTAGATCTTTATCCAGAAGAACATTGGTAGCCTTTATGTCTCTATGGACAATTTTCAACCTTGATTCCTCGTGGAGATATGCAAGACCTCTTGCTATTCCCATACATATCTTCTTTCTTGTTGCCCAGTCGAGGTTTAATCTTTGTTCTTCACGACCTAAATGAAGAAACAGGTAGAAATAATAGCAGCAGGGGGATAATAATGTGATTTTAAAAAGTACATGTGATAGGAAAAGTATTTACCAAAAAGTGCTCGAGCAAGACAATTATTCTCCAGGTATTCATATATTAGGAGCAACTGGTTTCCTTCTATACAACAGCCAAAGAGCCTGACAAGGTTGGGATGTTGTAGGGCAGATATCATGCCTATCTCATTGACAAATTCACGATTTCCTTGTTTCGACTTAGCAGAGAGCTGCTTAACTGCAATTACAGTACCATCGGACAGAACACCCTAAAACAGGAAGAACTTATCAGAAAAGTTACATGGCATATGACTGAGACTCGGTAAAATTTATCTACTTACCTTGTAGACAGGCCCAAATCCTCCTTCACCAATCTTATTAGCATTATCAAAGTTATTTGTAGCAGCTTTGATCTGTCTTAGAGTAAAATAACCCGTTTGTAGATCAAGTGCTCGAAGCTCTGTATCAAGAAGATAACAAAATATCAGTCCAGTAACCAAGGTATAATTTTTTTTCACAGTTAATTAAACCTAAAACCAAATTTATAATTCACAGGACCCACAAAACTGGATAAAAGCTATTTTAGGATTCATGTGTCACTGTAGTCTCTCTCATTGTGTAAGTATGTCTACAAGTGTGATTCTAACTGCACTAGTCAAAAGATTCAAGATTTCCCAGGACAAAATTGTCAACCATCAGGGTGATGATTAAATTAATAACTCATCAAATGGAAAGATAAATGATAACTTTTTTCTGCAATGACTTACCTTTATCTTCAACTTCTTTTCCTCCTAGATAGCCTCTCATCCAGAGAACAACTAAAATCAACAACACGACCACACATGAAGAAATGACAATTCCAATAATAGCTCCAACAGATAGCCCTGTACTGACATCAAAGTCTACAAAGAAAGAGAAAGTCTCATGATGAGGCAGTCGAAAGGAATGTGGAGCGGAAAAGATCATGACAATACTTACTTGGTGTCACAGCGATTGCAGATATCAAGGGTCCATATACACCTCTGTCAGGAATGGCCGTTGTCCCCTTTCCAGTCCAGTACAAGTGGATCTCCAGGGTGCTACCATTTACAAGGACATCAAAATCCCTATAGATGCCTTTCCTAACACCATTAGCTTCCTTCGCAATATCAAAGTCTGCCAAAACCACCTTTCCCTGCAAAGGAAGTCCAGTGAACATAGGATGTCAATTAGAGAAAATATATCCTACCCACCTACTAGAAACTTTATGGAGAAAGTAAATATCCTAAAGTGATGCTAATCGATTGGCCAAAAAATTGATAAAAGCTGGCAAATCATGGATCCACTTACTTGGATTGCTATATCAAATATCCTCCTTCCAAGGCTACTAAAGGTGGAGTCATCAGAATACATTATTTCAGCAAAATGAAGGCGCACTCTATAGCTACCTTTGCGCAAGCAAAGTCCATAATACTTGAGTGAAGAAGGGGAAAGTCGAGCTGTTTGATAAAATTCTGAAGCTGTGCCTATCATTGAAGAATCATTTATTGCAATAAATTTGCCTCTGTCATTTCCTATGTATGTCCCTGTGCTGCTGTATGCCCATCTATCATTGGATTCAAAGTGTGATGGACCTTGATCACTTAAGTTCTCTTCATATTCATTTCCTTCAGAGCTAATCCTTGGTCCTCCACAATTTATGAACAACGAATGATCTGCAGATGTAAAGACCATGAGTACATATGTTCACAATGAAAGATAACTATATGTTATTATAATAGCAGAATGCCTTACGGCTGGGTTTTCTGGAGCAAGGGAGGTCTGGCTTCAAACACCAAGAAATTCTATCAAACAAAAAATGTGTAAGAACTACACATTATGAAAAAGAGAGATATTAATTAAAAATAACACTTGATAGGGATTTAGAGGAACTCACGAATTGCTTGCTGAAGTCGAATGGCTAGCAACTAAATTTCTGCAAAGATACAAGAGTAGTTGAGTAGCTATGGTCAAAAGATTCAACTCCAGTACATAACATAGAAAAACTTACACATTGGAGAACTGGCAGCCAGCTGCACGGGACTGTGTGAAGTTGTTGTATGATAGATCCCTGCAGTAAGTTGGTCATGAATTCCTTATGTAAACTGATTTTCTTTATTTTTTGATCTATAAAAAAAAGGTATATGTCGCTTATAAATTGGAAAAGACAGATGACAGGAAGTAAGCGCAGGAGGTTTTTCTGGATTGGTTAATAAGAGATCCCAACGGCAATTTACACGCAAAATGATCCTGTCCATCCTAATTCCTACGCCAGTTGTTTTTGGTTTAGACACCCATTCTTAAAATCGGAAGTGGGTCTAGGAGCTATGTGTAACTAGTCATCTCCTCCATCCATTGGCTTTGTCCCAAGTCGTCGGCATCAAATTTTTTCCTTGTCATGTGGTCACAGAGTTCCCACTAAAACTTATAAGGAGTAATAAGTTCTGAGATTGAAGGCTAAGTTTGCCAGCAAGAGAAAATGACCATTACGATGTCTACATGACATTTCTCAAGTCGTCATTGCTAACAAGTTCTCATGATAAGAATAAAAAGATAATGCCAACAATAATGTGGATCATAGTAGTTTGCTAAGCTTGAATAAATTCTCACATATTCTGTCTGCTATCCAAGATCCAACCAGGAACCTCTCCAGTTAGTGAGTTGTGAGCCAAAAACCTACGAGCAAAACATAAAGTTTCAAGTCTTTATAAAAGCAGAAACTGAAAATTCTGTGGAGAGCACATAAACGGAAAGAAATTTAGAAAAAAACATGCAGACATTGATTCAAATTATGCATAGATACATACATGAAGTCCAGAGACACCAGCCCTTGGAGCCTTCTTGGGATTTCTCCATTCAACATGTTGAAACTGAGGTCTCTGCAAAGAAATATTTCAAAGATAAAACCTAGTCAGAGAACCCATGAAAGAGTACATACATAACAAGATTATAAATGTATTGAGCTTAGTCATACAATGTTGAGCCAATGCATTGTCCCCCAACTTAAGGAATAGTAACAGATATGCTAACAACTGTGTTTAATCATTTTACTTTGCAGCAAATCTACATTTTTTTCAATGTCGCATAAATCTGTTATCTTCTACATTGTAAACAAGGGTTGAGAACATGACATACACCAGTAACAATTTCCATAATTCCCAAGAACCACCGCTGTTTGTTTACTGGTCCTGTGCCTGAGTCCACCTCCAGGACCCAAGTGTAGACTAAAAAGATAATTAATTATTCCTGTTTATCCATTACTCTAAAATGGCTAAACCAAATGATAATTATTGCCAAAACTAATAACTAGCACCTCTAACTACTTATAATCTACTTCAGATAACAAATTTGGGGTATCAAGATCATATCCTATGATGGCCTTCACCTTTTTGTTTGGCATTACCATACAGTAGAGGACAGCCCAAGGAAAACTTCAATTGGCTGCTTGGACTGAGAGTCCCTTCAGCACTGTTAAATGACCACATCACTAACACCTCGTGTCCACTTTTAAGATTGCAAAGATAACCAAGTTGGTGGCTTAAAAAGTAACTAAGTCTAGGTTCCATAAGCTCAAATTGAGAGCTTAGCAAGAGCCCCTCAAAGAGCAAAGTTTATTCAAATTTTATGGAACCAAGTATCTTGGAACAAAGTTGCAAACTTTATGGAACTAATTATCTTGGAACAAAGATAAATTGAACTTAGATAAGCTGCACATTAACCAGTAGATAGGTCCTTTTTTACTACAATTAATTCTTTTATCTTGCATAAAACCGGATAATCAAGTCAAAGACTTCATAAGTGGCTATATTCCTATTAGAAAAGTTTTCAAGTCAAGAATAATGCTTAAACTCCTAAGGATCAAAAAAGGGGAAAAACACACTCACAGAGTTTTTAGCATATTCATGTCTCCTAAGTATGGTGGAATTGGACCAATAATTGAGCAATTTCTTAATATCCTGCATCACAGTGACTTGAAACATTAGCCTGCTGCAAAACTTATTTACAGAAAATTTTTGAGAGCTTCCTATAAATGACCATACAATACTCACAACTCCGCCATGGCTGTCATGTCTTGCAAATTGGGGAAACTCATGCTTGGTCCTTTCAGATCAGATATCCTCCTGACAACCAAAATGGAATTTACTGAAAACTTAACCTTTTGATTCTAATCATATAAACACACACACACACACACCCATATTTGACCTTTTTTTTAATTTCCCTTTGTCTGGTTGGAAGACATTGTAAATTGTATACAACTTTTACTAAGAGAACATTTGGGCTTACAAATCTGTCAAGTTTTTCAACTGGGATATCGTAGCAGGAATAGGACCCTCCATTGACGTGCCTTGCATGTCTCTGCAACAAATTCAGTAAGACTTGTAATAAAGGCGTGATTATTTTGTCACAGTTTCACATAAATATCATGAAAATTTAAGTGAAGAAAGATTTAAATGCCAGACTCACAGTCTTTTAAGTTTGGTCCAGTTTCCAATAAAATCAGGTATTTTTCCAGACATTGTGCTCCCATCAATCCTACTGCAAACAGTAGAATAAAGTTAAGATATATACAAGGTCCATGACCAAGTTTAGTGCAGCCCAGCTCAGGGTGTGAGAACCAGGATGCAAAAGTGGCTGTCATCAGGTTTGAACTCATACCCGTGCAATTGATGGCCTTATCCTTGCACATCTCAATGTCTAATTACTAATATTTTAGATTATGCACTCAAATATTTTTACTTACAAATCTGTCAAGTTCCTTAGATTGCCAAACATCACTGGTATCGTCCCGTTGAAATTATTCGCAGAAAGCAGGCTGCAGGGGAAATTTCAGATATCAACAGCCTAATTTATCTGGAAAACAATAATGTTACATTCAACGATGGGTAAAATTAAGTAAACTCTCTAGGACCTCACTAAAAATTTGAGAAAAATATACATGACATGGCTATTAAGAATTGCTACTATAATCCAGACAGATGGACATAGCCAGAGTTAGTTGAGAAAAAAAATAGTCTAACATAAAAGTAAAAAAAACCATGCTTAGACATGTCCCTAACCATTGCATAAGCAAAAGGTTAGGGATTTCATGCAGGATGAAATAGTTTCTTCCTCCTTTATAAAGCAAAACAACAATGCTTATTTCTGTATATCTAGTCAATAGTATAGGTAAAAGGGATTCAGTGTTCCAATGATAAAGTGTTGAAGCTTTCAAGTCCAAGACTACCCAACTTAATATTCACGATCAATTATGTTACAAATATTCACTTACAAATGCAAATGGGTGACATACACAGTTCAATATACAACAAATATTCAAATCTGATAAATATAGAAGTTGACCAAATGGAAAAAGAGATTTAAAAAGCTAATTGATAAGAATATTACTCATACAACATGTTGAGCCAGTCAGATAAACATATGTATGTAAGCTACCAACTTGGCTTTACTTTGCTGGCGATAAGCTGAGATGGCTCAGCCAGATTCTATGGAAGCAAAAAAAATACTAGAAATGTTTCAGGCCATGGAGCTGGAATAGAAAGTTCTGGAAAGGGTGCAAAAGTCAAACCGGAAGTATCAACACCAACTATGTTTTAATATCTGATATCTCTAATAGAAAAGCAAACTGTTGATGACATCTCAGACTGACAAACTTAATAAGTAGAGAGCTAGTACAGCAACATAAATATTCTTTTTTTAAACTTTCTCACTTCACACTGTTGTTTTCCACTGTGACTAACCAAAAAACACTATTTGAAAGATCCTATCTTGAGAGCTGAATTGGCTAAAAATAAGGTGATATATGCCACAGGAATTCCAGAAAAAATCATTCAAATATATTCCACTCCTTCTTGTGAGTCAAAATCAGCAACTTTGCTCCTTATGCAATAAACAAGTAAAACTAAAATATTCTGTTTGTGCACCTAGAAAAGGAAATGATGCAATGAACAAAAAGCACAGCATTATGAATATCATATTTGTTAAACGAAGCATCTACAAGCTTCATTACCAGAATATACAAGACAAATAACAGATGTTTCAATAACTATCATTATAACAAAAGTACAATTATGATCAGCAGCCTTACAGCCTCGTCAAATTGCTCAAACTTCCCAGGTTTCTTGGAAGATTTCCTTCAAGCAAATTATCTTCCAAAACCCTAGAGTTCATATAACAACACACAATCAGGCATAAAACTACTTTCTTCAACAGATAAACTATTTCACATACTATTTATCACTTACAGCTCTTCCAGAGTGGTAATGTCACCAATTTCCTCTGGGATTGTACCACTAATACGGTTTCCAAGAAGCGACCTGTTATAAACAAAATGTAAGTCTATCCAATAGGCATGAACGGTGCAAGCTACGGCTTCCGCTGCCACAATTTTCTGTTCCATTTCTGAAGGTTGTAAAAAAAAAAAAAAAGAATGATAACTTACAATGCGACAAGACGAAGCTGGCCAAATATTGTAGGAATTGATCCATTGAGGTAATTTCGAGAGAGATCTCTGGAATGATAAAGAAGTACAATCAATCTTCTTTCAGTAAAAAAGTGCAATCAGGGTATTATAGTATATTCAGTTAACCCTTGCCATTTGTACCACATAATTCTCTATTTGCACTAACGCCAGTCAAAGATCCAAATCTTATGTATGCCATTATTCAAAAAAAGTGATTTTCAAAATTGTGTTACCCTTTCTCATCATTGTCAAACTACTTAAAGAGGGTTTTCCATTAAGCAGTACTCTACCACAATGATTTTGAAACATGCAAAGATGGTAAATAACGGCGCTGATGAAAAAAAACAAAGAACAAAATTGAATTAATCTCTAAATGCACTTTGGTTTTTAATGAACCAAAAAAACTCACACTACATCAGATGTCTAACCTCTGATTCTACAGTCTGTACAAATAAAACAATGAAGGTAAAGTACCAGCATTCAAAGTCTATCACTATACGGAATGGTCTGAATATCGAAGGTTGTCACTTACATCTCTTGCAGATGACTAAGATTTACAAATTCCACAGGCAAACTTCCAGTCAAATTGAGACCCTTCAACTGGCTGCATGTGCAAAACAGAGAAGTTAATTTTAATAATGTAAATGAGAAAATTTGGAAAATCTAGCTTGTTAGTAGAGTTCTGGTCAGCAGAAAATTTGCCGGAAAACCAGGTCAATCATGAGAGGACATTGAGGGTTGAATTTCATATCTAGCAATCTAAAAAAGTGCCTTTTTCTTTAATCTACATACAATCTTCAAGCACAAATCATTACACTGTCAAAGGAAAAAGAACAAAATAAAGTAATCCTGTTCAATTGCTAAACACAGAAAACCTCGTTAATAATGCCAATTAAAACTTACAGTATAGGTATGACTAATGCCTAAGAGCATATCAAATGACGCGAACTCATTAAATATAACAGCTGAGAATCTGAACTGGTTATGATAAAATTGCTAAACAAATTTTGCTAAATCCCATTGTATATTTCACTAAATATTTGCAGGGCTAGTTAGATTCATCAAAAAATATATATATAAAGGAAGTCATAGATTATTCAATACACAATGAGGCCTAGAAAGCCAAATAACTATAGGAAAACAGATTAGTTGCAGACTGCTTCCAAAATAACTGCTCCATGAGTAAAGTTTCACATGCATGAGTTGCCTCAATCCAAATTCACTTGCATAAGGGCTCAATGTCACTTTTTAACAGATACAAGTGACTAGCACTATTATCTGCTCTAAGAGTCCCTATTAATAGCTACAGTACACGAGTATTAAATATTTAAGAAGTAAGAGAATAAGAGCGTACATGTTAGTTACATGACATACAGTGTTGCTATTAAAGGAACAGTCGCAAGCCACACTGCTGTATATTTTTCCGGCCCAAATGGTCATGTTAAAACCACTAGCCTCAATGCAAGAGCTTCGGCTAAGATTCCAGTAATTGTTTTGTAGCTTTGAGGATATTGTTTGAAGAACTTGAACTGTGCATAGATTAAAATCAGAAGTATAATGGGAAAAAAATGACTATATTCAATTGACGTTGCAAAAATTAACATTATTCAACTGTTAGCTAGTTTACTCAATGGCACAAAGTTGTTTTCGAAATGAAACTTCATGATACAGAAAAAGGTGAGAATATGAAGCAGGTAGAGATCAATACCTTTTAAAACTAGGTAATGTAACATACCAACTTCTTTACACAATCACAAAACTCAATAGAAAAGGTAACAGATAGCATGATATTATCATTCTCTTGGCAAAGCAGCATCACTGGTCTAATATGATTCTTTTATCGTTTTGTCAAGTAAACAAATGATTATCCTTCTTTCTTTTTTTCCTCTTTTTATTTTTTATTTTTTATTTTTTGAGAGGTGCATTTGAATATTAGAGATTGTTCATGAGCTCTTGACCTCTTAAGCGCGCCCCTATAACGCAGGGATGGACTTTCTCATCTCTGCCAAAAATGTGCTCAACCCATCACTGATAATGGTTAAGCCACTAGATTGTCTTATTTTGTAGTCCAGTATAAATTTCTAGGCTCAAACTGTCTGATACAACATTACCCTCCATTCTTCAATTTAGTTCATTTGAAGCATTCACAACTTCACATGTGCGCGTACCAACAGAGATTAGAAACGTTACATAAGCTTAACCTTCTATATTTCAACAGAGACACAGATCATTCAAAAGAGCATGATGCTGAAGAAACTAAATGGTTATTCTGTAATTCTTAGAAGACAGTTGAAAAAATTGATTTCCATAAATGAAACATCTAAAGAGAATATTATTTATTTTACAGAGTAGACATTTGGCAATGACTCAAAAGGTAGTCAGATTTGGCCCCTGCCCTTTGGAAAGTCAAAATATCTCATTCAAGATCTATAGCACATCCATCTGTTCAAACTTCCAATCTGTGCTCTTTCTTATCTTGTCATGACAGAAATAATACAATTGAGTAAGAAAATCTTCTTTAGCTCAATCATGCTATACAAATAACAAAAAATCAATAAAACACCACAATTATATGTACAAATCAACAGAGTGAAGAATAAATATTCCAAAAAAAAAAAAAAGAAGAAGAAGAAGAGTTCAACAAGAGGTAAATGAAACAAGAAAATCATGGAAACACCACTCAACAATCATCAATCCTATTCTAAAACATAAGAAAAATAAAAACGAAAAATGCAAAAAATAACCCAGATTCAAGTTCCAGTTTAAACAGTTAAGCACTGGTGTTAAAGAATGGCAGAGCAAGAAAACTTTTTTAGGCATTTTCCTTTGTCTCCATTTTCTATCATAAATTTACAGAGAAAAGAACTGCTATAGAGGAGTGTACCTTCATCTTGAGGCAGAAGTTGAGCAGCAGATGTCAAAACCAAAGTTGCACAGACACTTGCAAGAATGATTCTTTTGACGAAACTTGCACTGCTAGAGGCCCTCCTGGCAATAAACAACTCCATGGAAGGGAATAAAAAATCTTCTTTGGTTCGTTTCAGACAAAAGAAACTATGTCACGCAGCCGCCTCGTAATACACAAACTATATAAACATAAATATCTGTACGTATATATATGTGCCCCTGCAGCCCTGCCTCTGTGTGTGTATTTTGCGTGTGCCCGTGTATGAATGTATGCAAAGAAACGCAGTTTACATAAAGTAAAAAAGAGCAGAAACACAGTTCTTGAAAAGGAAAGAAAGGGGGTAGTTAGAATTAATGGCGGGAGAAAAAAAAAACAGCAAGAGTTGAAAAGTGGACGATATTTGAAGATGGAAACAAAGAAGAAGATGGGTTTTTGAAAGAAATGAGTTGAAGGGTTCAAATTAATGATGCAAAAGGAAATCAAGAAAATAATTATTGGGAAAAATCGTACAACAAGTTGGTTGGTTTGACGTCGAGAAAATCCAGATGATACAGGCTAAGATTTTTTTTTTTTTTTTTTCCTTTATTAAATGTCTAATTTAGCGGTTTTGTTGGTGGCTGAAGCGAGAAACTGATTGACGGCAACTGTTTGTCGAATTTTCAATTTGTCCAAAAACGGACACGGTTTTGGTAAATATTAAATTCTTACCCGTTTGTCTGGTTGACACTTGACCGGGTGGCGGATCCAAAGCAGGTTTTAGACATGTGAACTAGTATTATTTCTTCAAACTTAGTTCACACTTTAGATATGTCTGTAGCCATAATTATTTTTAAGAGATTAATATAATATAAGATGTTTTATTGAGTTTTTAGATTTTTAAATCCTATATTAAAAGATAATTTTTGAGTTTATGATAAAAAAAATTAATTATTTTTGAGAGATTATATAGTATTGTGTGGTGTTTTTGGCAACTTGCTATCATTAACAACAAGCAATCAAAGCTCAAAAATTGCATTTACATATCCGAATTCAAACGAGCTCAATTTAAAATTTCAACAAATTTTCAATAATACAAAGATTGGTCGAAAAGTCAAATTTGATACAAACTTCAAAATTTATCAAATTACAAAATATTAGAAATTGAACATTTATTGCAGCTCCACCAAAATAATAATTTATTTAAAAATAATTAATTCACGAATTATTATTATAAAATAAATTCAAAACTCCTTGTCGACGTCACATCAATTGGGCAAATGATGATATTATTGAAGGGTAGTTTTGGATCAGCAAAGCAAACACCAATTAGTTTGGGGGAGCAAATTTAGATTATCAGGTTAATTTTTGGATCAATTTGGTCTAAAAACTCAGCTAAAACATTAAAACCGAGCTCAAATATATTTCAAATTCTAATAACCTTTAATTGATACTAAGATAGATCGAGAAGTAAAATTTGACCCAAAATTCAAAATTTATTAAATAATAAAATATTAAAAACGATGACGAACAATATAATAATTTTATTTAAATGTTATTAGACGAGTGTTTTCTAACATTGCCGAATATATATTCAAAGATAAAGTTAACATTTCCCTATTTTTGGAGGTGATTAATTTATAGACTATTATTGTAAAATAAATTTGAACTTTAAACTTCTTGTCCAATGGAATGGTCACATCAATTGGGAAAATGATGATTATTAAAGAATAATTTTAGGTCTAAAACTCAGCTAAGTCATCATTTCTCGATTTTTTTAATCATGTTAAGTAATTTAATTGTTTAATAAGAAAACTTTGATCCTGACAAAATTAAAATAGGCATGTGTCACATGAATTATTATTTTTCTTTAGATAACCACTGACACCTAGCAGAAATCAAAATGCTGAATATACCAGATGGAAAACTATGACCTATATGAGTCCAGATCAATGAGTCGGATATATTAATATTTAAATTTTATTAAATTTTTTATTAAATTTTAATCGAATCGAATTTGAATATTTTAATTTTTTTATACATATTTTTTATTTTTTACTGATCAAATCGAGCACAATCAGAGTTTTAAATTTTATTAAACGAAAAATATATATTAAAATTTGATTTATTAAGTTAACAAATCGAGTTCAAAAGAATTTTTTAACGATCGATCTCGAATCGAATATCGAATAGTTTAATTCATTTTTTCAGCCCTAATTATAAATTTTCTATTATAATTTTCTATTTTATTATATATTTCATATCAAACTTTTATGCACGTAATTAACATCACTTACACATACGTCGTGGACGAAATATAAAATAAAATATTATATTAAAATAAAAGATTTAAATTGCATAATTATCCTAATCCAATCAGATAAGTAGTCAGCCACAAGGAAAATTCTAAAGTAAAACATCAAAATCAAATAATTGAGAAAGTGGGCTAAAAAAAAATAGTAGATTTCCGACAGAGAATTGAATTCAGTGCGGTCCTATGTCACAGTTGGATATTAAAGTTTCGATTAAAGGCCCGAAGGGTCAAAAACATTGCCCCCGCCACACAACATGGACTCAAGTGCAAAATATTTTTTCATAGAAATTTCCGAACTCTGCAAAAAGTAAGGAAGAAATCTCCTTTGGTCCAAAGGGAAATTGGGCACACAAAACTTTTGGTATAAAAAGTAATCCCATTTATTCACTTTTTTTCCTTGCTTTTTAAGTCGTTGAATTGAATTTCGACGTTGATATGTGTATTCATTCATGCATGCACACACGTACGTAGTATTGCATCGTGGAATTATGGATTGCTTGCGAGACCAAAACTCTGTTATTATTTGAGAAATCGAGTGGTTGGTTAGGAATACTAATTATTTTTATTTTTAAAATTATTAATATTTTGTATTTTTTTATATACGTATCGAATTTATTTTTAAATCTACTAATATTTTACATTTTTTATACAAAAAAAATACTATAAAAATAAATATATTTTTATTTTCAAACTAACATAGTCTACATAAAAATATATTTTAAATTTTTACACAAAAATCTAGAAAAAATTCCATTTCAATTTTTTAGCATATTCAACTAATGACATTTTAATTAATCATTCCTCTTAAACTGAGGACCAACCACGTTACAAAAGTTAAATAAATTGTGAAATATGATACGTAACTAACTACATGTGTTTTGTGATTAGTCACCCTTTTGAACAATCTAAATCTATTTGCGTGACAGACATGACCAAATTGACGACCAATCAAGTTACAAAAGTTAAATAAATTGTGAAATATGATACGTAACTACATGTGTTTTGTGATTAGTCACCCTTCTAATCAATCAAGTTGCAAAAAGTAAATTTATTTGTCGTGATAGACAGAACCCAATTGAAGGTTGTACTGTAAATTTGTATATAAAATAATTTAAATTTTTTATTTTAATTTAATATTTTATTTGGTAAAGTAATTAAGGAAAGACATCCACCATATGGTATAATGTGGTGAAAATTTAATGTCGGCAGAAATGAAAAAGCAAGCTATGTGCTCAGGTACTGAATATTAAAAGCATGGCTGTCCCCTTACTTGGGTCCATTTCCTCGAAATATCTTTCGTCAACTTGCATACCCTACACTCATAAAAGTTAAAATACATAATTGAAAAACAGCTCCTTCAAACCCCATCTCTCTCTCCTATATATATATATATATATATTTATTTATTTTTTATTAATTTTTTTTTATTTTTTTATACCCAGGTTCATAGCTTACGACTAATCTTGAACTCCAAAAAGGACTATGCCCTAAACTCTTGAAATAGATAAATTGCGGGATATACCCCAATTAACATTCAGGTTATCACCAATTACTGTATATAAGGAGCCCAATCTATAGTGATTGTTTGTCAAACACCGACCGTAGGGTCCCACTGATAATTACAGTGAACCCTTGAAATAGGTAAATCGCAGGATATGCCCCAACTAACACTCATGTTCCCACCAATAACTATACAAAAAGAGCCCAACCCACAGTGATTGCTCGCCAAATATCGGTCGCAAGGTTCCACTGGCAACCACAGTGATTGCTCCACACCGAAATTCTACCGCTGATTCCCACCAGAATTCGAATTCCCATCCTGCCGCTGGAAGCAAGTTCAAGTTGATTGTTTTGTCAGTTGAGCTATGTCACGGGGCCCATCTCTCTATATTGATTAATGTGGATGAGATTTGTCTCGCATCATATCACTTGTGTATGGAGTGATTTGTGTAAATATATAATGGGAAGAATTCCTTTTCTTGCAAAATAATTTTTAAATCGTGAGGTTGAAACGTGATTTTTGGAATCAAATCAAAACGAATAATATATTATAAATGTATATTTGTTCACTCCATGACATATGATTTATATAGGGTAAATCTTTTTTTACTCTCTTCTATTTTAGTTTGGTATTATTTTATCTCATTGTACTCTCAATTGTCTTATTTTACCCTATTGTATTATCAATTATCTCATTTTATCCTCTTATACTTTTATTCTATATCACTTTACCCCACTGTACTCTCATTATCTCACTTTACCCCAATGTACTTTAAAACAATTAACCAAATTACCCTTACCAATTATTTATAATAAAATTATTATAATTTTTTTTAAATTAATAGACTTGTATTTATATTTTAATATATTTATAACTAATTAATAACACTTAATATTAAATTTATTTTAAATTTTGTTATTCTTAAAGTTTAATAGCTATTTTTTTATAAATATAGTTCATATTAAATTTCTATATTATATGATTTTTTTATTAACTAATATATTTTACTTATAAATTTTATATTTATCATAAATATAATAAATATATATAACATATTTCTAAAAAGTATTTTGTTTAATACATAAAATATTAGTAATAAGTTTCTCATTGTTAGTGGAATTATTAAGATTTCATAAAAATAATGTTAAATTAAAAAAAAAAGATATTTTTTGGTATAATTTAATACTATTCAATAAAATATAAATATTTGAATTATTGTAATTTAATAGATACTATGTTCTATTTAAAAAAATCATAATTATTTTACTAATTATTTTTATTACTATGATTTGATTATAATGATTATTTTTTAATTTAACATAGTTTATATAAACTTATGATAATTCTATTAATAATAATAAAAATATTATTAATCTTTTATGTATTTAGTAAGATATTATTTAAAAATATTTTATATATTTTTTGAATTTATATTGAGTAGAAAATTCATAAGTAAAATGTATTTGCTAATAAAGAATATTCTACTATGTACTAATTTAATAAAGACTATGTTAAATTAAAAATTAACTATTAAAATGTAAGTACAATAAAAAAAATCTTAAATAAATTTAATATTAAGTATTAATTAATCAAATTGAGAAAATTATTAGAATATAAATATAAATCTATTAAATTTAGAAAATTTTAAAGTAATTTTACTACAAATAATTGATAAGGGTAATTTGATAATTATTTTAGAGTATAAGGGGGTAAAATAAGATAATAAGAATATATTTGAGTTTGATCTATTTAACCATTAAACAAATTCAAAAAGTAATTTCAATCTATAATTAAATTAATACACATATATTTTCTAAAATGTCTTTATATAACATAACATCTTTCGAAATGCTATTTTTTTTAAATAATAGCACAAAATAATAATATAATACTATTAATTTACAATCACTAATTTCAAAACTAAAATATAAAGACATTAATTTTTTTTAAAAATTCTCATCTCAATTCAAACTGGACAAATAAAATATTATCTAATAAATGTTTGATGGGTTATGCACTCCGAAGACAATTGAGTTGACGAAAGTAAGCTCAACGTGAATTAACTCATCTCCAAAAAGTATTCAAATATTGAGTTCATATATACGATATGATACGACAAGCGTAAGGCGTTGAAATTGTTTAAGTGAAAATTACCCGATATTTAAATTAATTTTCGTTCAAAGAAGCAAAATGTAAATTCCTAAGTAGTATTAATGCAAATAAATAAAACGTACATTTAAAATAAAAACAGAAAGAATAATAATAGATATGTTACCATGGGATTTAAACTCGTTAAGTTGGGCAATTTTGTTTATTGGGCTCAAGTAAGTGTTTATTAATCAATATTATACATCATCTTATTGCCAAATTCATAATTTAGGTATGTGAATAATTCAAGGATAATTATTGTAATCTTGTTACTTTTCAAACGACATAATTAAATTATAATTTTGTGTCATTTTGTGCAACAGCAAAGTGTTGACCAGCTGTACGTTGACTTCTTGTTTTCCCATTTTTTTATTTTTTATTTTTTTAAATCTAGTTGGCTCTTACATTATGCGATTGGCCCACTGTGCTGTTCTTTTTCTGTCTGCAGTGCACAACATGCCTAGTTGCCAGATATAACACATTCATATATTCTTTTTCCCTATTTCCAATAATAAAACAATGAAGGCTTTGACCCCACCAGGGATGGACCCCTTCACTTTTTTATAATTTTAAAGTTTTATAATAGAAAATTATATAAAATTTAAAATTTATTTCCTTAAATTTTTAAAATTATCTTCTTATATGTGTTAAAATATTTATCTCGCCATCAAAAGCTAAGAAATCTCGACTCTTTCCACCTTAATAAAATGAATAAGATATGTACTTAATATTTAAGGGCCATAGTTTTAGTATAATATTTGGTGTTAGCAATATATATTTTCTTAATTTAATAATAATGAATGGACAAAGTATCTTGAACTGATTCATCTAAAAATTTCACTTACATGTATCCTATTATGGTGAATTCTCAAAATATGACGTGTATTGTTTATTATGTATTTATTATTATGTTCATATTTACAGCGATCTTTCAATTTTTATTGACTTAAAACTTGAAAGATTTTAGTTAGGGATCACCTTAAAAAAATTTACATTCGTAATTAATTTCATATCAATTTCCTAACCAAGAAGTGGAGTTTTCAAGTTCTTACCAACTTGAATTATTATTGTTATTTATTTTTTAGAATGTGTCAAAATAAAATTCCATATCGAAAGGAATTATTTGTCCCCAAATTATGTTTTCAATTAAAATAATAATACGACACTAACTCTAAAAGTCGAGGACAAATAATACTTTTTATTTTGAGATGTAAGAAGTATTAAGAATGATGCACTAAGTTAATGTATAATAAGTACGGTTGTTTTATTTTTGATAAATCTCACTTTACCTTTATCTACTTTTATTGAATACTACGTTATTTTCTTGTACTTTTAATTGTCTCACTTTACTAGATTCTGCTCTTATTTTATTTCATTTTACTCCTTGTACTCTTGTTGTCTCACTTTACCCTTTGCACTTTAAAAAAATTAACCAAATTACCTTTATTAATTATTTATAGTAACATTACTTTAAATTTTTTTAAATTTAATAGATTTGTATTTATATTCTAATATTTTTTCAACTTAATTAATAACACTTAGTAATAAATTCTTTTAAATTTTATTATTCTTAAAGTTTAATAGCTATTTTTTATAACTACAGTTCCATTAAATTTTTATATTATATGATATTTTTTATTAGGTAATGTATTTTACTGATAAATTTTATACTTATCATAAATATAAAAAATATATAACCTATTTCTAAAAAATATTTTATTAAATACATAAAATATTATTAATAAAATTCTCATTGCTAGTGGAATTATTAAAATTTCATAAAAATAATGGTAAATTAAAAAAAAAAATAGGTATAATTTAATACTATTAAATAAATTATGAATAATTGAATTATCGTAATTTAATAGATACTATGTTATATTTGAAAAAAATTATAGTCATTTTATGAATTAATTTTATTACTATTACTTGATTATAATGATTATTTTTTAATTTAACATAATTTCTACGAACTTATGACAATTCTATTAATAATAAAAAATTATTACTAATGTTTTATATTTTTAGTAAGATATCATTTAAAATATTATATATATTTTTGAATTTACATTGAGTAGAAAATTTGTATATTAGCTAATAAAAAATATTACACTATATAGTAATTTAATAGAAACTATATTAAATTAAAAATTAATTATTAAAATTTAAGTATAATAATTTTTTTAAATAAATTTAATGTCAAGTATTAATTAATTAAATAAAAAATTTATTAGAATATAAAATAAATTTATTAATTTTAAAATATTTTAAAATAATTTTATTATAAATAATTGATAAGAATAATTTAAATAATTCTTTTAGAATACAATGAGTAGAAAGAGGTAAAAGTCACATTTATTTATTTATTATTTTTTTTTCCCAAGAAACTAAGATAGAATAGATACAATTATTTATATGTCAACATGTAAAACAAGAAGTTCAAAAAGTCTTTGAGTCTACCTTCCCTCTATTATGGGGGGGCCTGCAATTTTATACAATTTATATATACCCTGAAGCATGTGAACAAGTGGGCAAGTCTTCCGTGGTACAGCTAATTAAGTACTCTTTTTACCGTACAGTGAGCTGAGTATAATAGCCCACGGTCTAGTAATTTCCCGTTTAGACTGCTTTGGAATCATAGTTGAATTTTATAAATGTATGAAAAGCCAACGTATTGATTTTTGGGATCTCAAAGACTATATCTTTTTTTAAAAATAAAAAATAAAAAATAAAAAAATAGTTTTTGTTTATTTTTTTTATCATGTTGGGTAATTACAATTATTTTTTAATTAATATTTTATATTTTTTTTACGTTGCTTAAAATTTCATATAGTCGTATTCGATTCAAAAACACAACGTTGATTATCTTATAAGATAAGCTGGGACGTTTGATCTTTTAAAACTCTGTTATCTGTCCAATTTATTTTTAGTCCAATTTTATGTTATCATAAGATAAGTAATATTAAAAAAAAATATTTTCATTTATTCGTTCGTATTAGAGAATTTTGATGGAGTTCGTTCCATTGAATATGAAATGTGTATAATTGCAGCCGCCCAGACTATAAATTTTATCATAACGAACTAAATTCGTATTCGAAAATTCAATTCGACCTTGCTCAGGCATAATAACCCAGCTCAACAAACTTGTTTGACAAAACAAAAAGTGATTTCTTTTTATAGCAGTAAACGCGTAATTCCATTTTTCAAACAAATTTTCCCTTAGAAATATCCCAACTAGGCTTCCTTACTTGGATATCTACAATTAATTTACATTCAATTCGTTAGACCAGTCTCAGTCTGAAGTCTGCACATCCATCATCCTCGTCAAGGAGCACCCCCCACCCCACCCCCTCCCTTTCTGTAGTAAGTATTGGTCGTCTCAAACACTACCTTGGGTCCTCAAATATACAGTCATACAGAAATATGGCACCACCATCCATTTCTTGATTGCACATTCTTTATTCACCCTCCTCATCTTCACCCCTGGATTTTGCAGTACTTAACATAAATTTATCTTTTAAACGTCATCATCAAATCTTACATCTGACCCATGTTTTTCCTAAGGCTCCTTGCACTCATTTGGCTTGTGGGTTTTGCTTCTGGAGCAGCCCTTTTGCCTGCTGATGAAGGTATAATTTCTAACATCATAGTACACATAATCACTATGTATTGAGTTCATCTGCCCTTTTTCTTGTTCTTGAATTATGAATCCTTATTTTTATGTTTTTTTTGGGTTTTGGCAGTGGAATCTTTACAGGTGATAGCTAGGAGTTTGGGGAAGATGGACTGGAATTTCAGTGTGGATCCATGCAGCGGGTTGTCGGGCTGGGTGACCCAGAATCCAGTAAAAGGGAATGAGAATGCAGTCACTTGTAACTGCACCTTTGACAATAACACCATTTGTCATGTTGTTAGCATGTGAGTTGGTCTACTTGTCTTAAATCGTCCTCTTTTCAGCTAAATAAATATTATTGTCTGAAATATTATGACAAATTAATCTAAGGTTTTTTGTTAAATCCTAGGCCATTAATCCTAAGATTGGGTGAAATTAAGTTGCTAACCTCGAAAAAAAATTTAAATAAACTCCAATTATATATATGCTCGGAGCGGATTCGACATAAGTGAGCTATGCAACTTAATTTCACCCAATCTATGCATAAGTTAGTAAATGAAGTTTAAAAGATCGGTGTAAACAAATATAAATAAAAGATTGTAAAACTCCAATTATATATATGCTCGGAGTGGATTCGACATAAGTGAGCTCTCTCATTGGAAGATCACGGTCGAAATCCGATCCTAACCGAGCTAAAATACCCTACATGGATAATACTATGTATTTGGACACTTCTGATTCAGGACAATGAACAAGGTTGGAGAACACCAGTAAAAGGCCTATATCATTCAATGTGAAAGTAATACATTCTAAGTAAATTATTATATGTGCAACATACATAAATGTGTAAGTAAATGCTGAATTTACTACTACTTAAGTGTTCTATAATATTGGTACAAAAACGAAATACCAAACTGAAAAGGAATAGAAGAAGATTATTATAAATACTTTCATTCTATTTCTCCTTGTCTAATTAATCAGTCCATTTCTGGTCCCAAAATGCAGAATTCTCAAAGCCCAGAATCTTAATGGGTCAGTCCCACGAGAGCTAGTCAGACTCCCTTTCCTCCAAGAGATGTAAGTTGTCTACCCCTTCACACACACACACACACACACACACACAAAAAGTGAGTTTAACTAATTTAACTGTCAAAATTTTCATTGTCATCTTACACAGTGACCTGACTCGGAACTACCTCAACGGTACCATCCCTCCAGAATGGGGTTCCATGAAACTTGTAAACATGTATGTCCTTATATATTTATATATACATACATACATATGCGCGCGCACACACACACGTGTGTGTGTTTGTTTTGCTGCAACTGAAGCAAGAGTTGTGGGTTGGCTCTTTGGTACTAACAGACTAATGTTGTTTTATTGCAGTTCTCTCCTTGGAAACCGTGTAACGGGTTCAATACCAATAGAACTTGCCAACATCACTACACTTGCAAATCTGTAACATTTCTTGTGCTACCAATTTGTATTTATTAGATGGATTGAGTTAATGGACAATTTATTTAGGATTTTCTTTTCTTTGTTGTTTTTTCAAAATTTTGAAGGACCCTGGAGTACAATCAATTGTCTGGAACTATTCCTCCAGAGTTTGGAAATCTTCGTCAGATAGAGAAATTGTAAGGCTCTTTACTTAGGACAACTATAATTTTGCATTTTCCCTTTATTTGGATTAATGGATCCTAAAGATGTAGATGTCTACTTGTCTGTTTGATTTTTCTTTTGTTTTACTTTGTTCCCCTAATTCTGAGCTTAGTTTGATTTGAAGCTGATTGGATTTATTTTTCTCTAATGTCCTTATGTGAAGATTATTTACCTCGAACAATTTAACTGGGGAGTTACATGCAAATCTTGCAAATTTGAACACATTGAGAGACTTGTAAGTTTCTTTCTCATTTTGGTTCTGTTTTGTTTAGTGATCTTTTACTTCTCGATACCGGTTCCCTATTTTTTTTTAAATATAGAACAAATCTAAACGTCATTTTAATGCAGTCGTATTAGTGATAACAACTTCAGAGGAAGCATACCGAATTTTATCCAGAGCTGGACAAATATCGAAAAATTGTAAGGGTTGATAGACATTTTATGTTTTAGTCATTCCTTGATCTCTCAATTACTGTTTAGCCTTTGATATTCTGGGGTTTCCATCAATGCTGAACTCCAATTTTTGACAATGTCAGAGTGATTCAGGCTAGTGGTCTGACTGGGCCAATCCCTGATGGTATTGCCTCCCTAACCAGATTGACTGACTTGTGAGTATAGATTATGATATGTAGTATAAGCTCGTTGAAATGATGACAAATATTTTTCTTTGAGAATGAGAGAAAAATCTGATGCTTTACATCTATTCTTGTGATTCTAAATGTGCAGGAGAATCAGCGACTTGAATGGGAATGAATCGATTTTTCCGCCTCTTAGTAACATAAGAAAGCTGAAGACACTGTGAGTGTGATGTTTGTACATTTCTCTGTCACAAAATAAATCATTGCTTTTGTGTGACTCAATGAATCTTGTTATGCAGGATATTGAGGAGTTGCAATATCGTGGGGGAGTTGCCAAGTTATATTGGAGAAATGACAGGATTGAAAATCTTGTTAGTAGAACCTTTTCTTTCTGCTTAATTTTTCTGTACTATGTCATGGGAAGTGAACAAATATCATTGTTTTTTACTGGGACCTCATTAACTTCCTCTTAACCTTGAATCCAAATATTTTGACTCTTTAGCTTAGATCTTCATCAAAATTTCCTATTGTCTCTTGTATTCTTAATTGAGGTCATTTTGTTTTTGTAATGTAGTACAAAACTACCTTAATGGTTGTCAGATCAATAAAACTTTGAGGTCATGCTGATAGTTAACTATAAACAAGAAACTATACAACTTCATTTGGAGGTCTTGTTCTGAGTGTTATGCAACATAAAATTTTTCATTGGTTACAGTAATGTTAGGGTGTCCTTGATTTCTCTTCTGCAAAACTTGATGGTACTGCCGCATTTCAGCATTCACATGTGAAATGAAATAACTAATTGATATGTTCTTTTACAATGCCATCTTGTAATTTCTTTTTTTGCATTTCTTTATGCAGAGACCTGAGTTTCAACAAATTAAGTGGACCAATTCCTGACAGCTTTGTTGGTCTATCAAACACGGATTACATGTAAGAGTTTGGCAAGCTTTAGTGGCCGCTTTATCATTGGACTAGTAATGATTTTAACTTGATCAAATAGCTTAAACTGGCAACAATAAAACAAGTTGAGATGAAGACCAAGGAAGTGGCGTGCGGAGCCATTCAAGCTCCAATCTGGCTTAACAGTCGAGTCAAACACATGTTTTTTACTCGGTCGGAAAGTGACCAAAAAGTGGACACTTCTAAGCTTTTTTTTTTTTTAAATGACCTTATGAGGCATGCATATCCTTCACAGCCCTCTAGTTGCCTTGTTTTTCCTAATATTTTTCCGGGGTTTTCTGGGGTGCAGTGGGTGATAAGGGCTGGTGGTCGGTAATGTTAAATGACTTCTCTCAGCTTCAGCACACAACACGGTTCATTTTTCTCGTACTTTAATGTTAACTCTGAATGCTGGAGTTTTAAATTTTGAACTTTTCAATTTTAATGTTATTACACATAATGGTTAGATAATTCTAGTAATTTACCCTTGGCGTACTATCTTCTTAGTTCAACATAAATATGAAAAGTTAGATTTTTTGCATCGTGATTTTGGGGTGAAGTTAAAGGGATCCATTGGAAACCGTATGACTGGTGTTTTATTATAACTTTGGAGAAAATTACTGCCAGTTTAACCGTGACAACTTGTGACATTAAAGAAAACTGTTGAGATTGCTAATTCAAGATGTTCATTTTCCAGCTATCTAACTGGGAACTCCCTAACTGGGCCGCTGCCGGCTTGGATGCTGAAAGATGGGGACAGAATGTAAGATTCCCTCCCCTCTTCTTTGTGCTTCTCTTATTTAGCACATGAGGCTACCCAAACATTGGTTTTTTTGGTCCCACTTATGACAATTACTGTCCTCATTTCATAATAGCAATAAAATGCTATTTGCATGCTCAAAATCCAGAAAACAACATTGTTGAATTCTGTTGAATTTGTATGCAGTGACCTATCTTACAACAACCTCACATCTGAAAGTTCAGCCCTAAATTGTCAGCCACGCAACCTGTGAGATTACTAACACTTATCTTCAAGTGGATATTGTTTTTGGATTTCCTCATCTGAGTAAAAATTTCACCAATTATTTTCAGAAACTTGTTTGCAAGCTCGAAAGGAAATACTTCGTGAGTTTCTAATTTTTATTTCATTCATTTTCCATTTTACTCGTCATTTTTCATTGTAATATGAATCTGACTTTGTAGTAAATATCACATTGTCTTGGCAGTGGTATTGTTTCCTGCTTAAGAAGCTCCCATTGCGAGCAAAGTAAGTGATAATTCAGTTACATACTTTAGTCATTGATTGTTTACTTATTTCCCTCAGATGATTGATTATATTGGTTGCTTCAATAACTTGAAGCGATACACAATTTATAATATTCCAAATGAACACCTTTAAGAGAGGATGCTAAGCTATAGCCCACTTGTTCGCATTTTGAATGCTCCAATTTCCTTTTCAGGATGTCCGCATATAGTGCTCCATTCCTTAATCAGTCATTTTCTTTGTGAAATTATTCTCAAAGGCACTGCAGACTAACAATGATGCCCAATGATTGATTCCAAGTAGAACAGAACTATAAAACTCTTAAAACCCCCACTTTTTCATCTTTCACATTATAATTTGTGTCAATTCAATGAGGACTTTCAAATATGGGTAGAGGTATTTGGAAGCTTTTTATTAATAACCTAAGCCAAATTGAGACACCATATATTGATCTTGGTCTAGTCTGAAGTACCAATTGGCTTATCATAGTAATGGAGCTAGGCCTCTATCCTGCTCCTCATCTGTTCCACCGGTCACAGATGAGGGGGAAACTTTAAGCATATGCCTCATACATGCCAGTCTACGCTATAGCCAGCTGAATGCATATAGTAAATGGCATTCTGGTAGCATTGGGACTGTTACAATTATAAGTTTGCATGAATGACATTACCACTCAGGATGTGCCTTTGTTGTGGTTCTTTTCCCTCCTTTTTATCTCTGTCTTTTTGAAGTAAAAACTAAATATATTGAGAATTCATTCATGTTTTTGTCTCAGAGTACTACTCTCTCCACATAAACTGTGGTGGAAGACAATTAGTTGATGATAAAGGAACTACTTATGATGAGGATGCAAATTCTGGTGGGCCTTCAAATTTCTTCCCAAGTAACACGAACTGGGGATTTAGCAGCACGGGCCACTTCTTGGATGATGACCGCCCTAGTGACTCATTCATCTTGCCAAACAGCTCAAGCATTTCTGGGCAGAATTCCCAGCTGTACATGGATGCACGCCTTTCCCCCCTGTCATTGACTTATTATGGATTTTGTTTAATTAACGGAAACTACACAGTAAACCTTCACTTCGCAGAGATCATTTTTACTGATGACAGAACATACAGTAGCCTTGGAAGGCGTATATTTGATGTTTACATTCAGGTACTTATGTATAAATGAAGAGCTGAGCTGGATAGGTTCTCTTTTAAACGATGATAATTTATTCTGAATGAATCAGTTTAGTTTGGTTGTCATATGGTGTCAATGGATATTTATTTTGGATTCTTTGTTGTAGTTTTTCATTTTTGAAAAATACCTGCTTGTTGCTAGCACCAAATTGTTTGATGATTTTTGAAACAAATTATTTCAGGGAAAGCCGGTGCTGAAGGATTTCAACATTGTAAGTGAAGCAGGTGGAGTTAACAAGGCAATCAGAAGAAACTTCACCGCAGTTGTTGCTGATAATACCTTGGATATCCGCTTCTATTGGGCTGGAAAAGGGACAAACGGTATTCCTGTTAGAGGCATATATGGTCCTCTCATTTCAGCCATATCTGTGGATCCCAGTAAGTTGCGAATTCTCTCTGGGATTCCATTAGCTAGAGCACACAGGAGAAAGTTGTTTTCTTTATCCTGTCTTTTCATTGAGTCCAGTAGATTGGATGGTGGAGGTCAAAATTTCCTTGCTCATATCAAATTTTTGTGAGGGTCACTTGCAGAATTTCATATAGTATGATTTCAGCTTTCACGCCATTCTTCTCATTCTGAAGCAGAAAATTTCAAACATATTTTTTGTGTTCATTAAAAATTTTGTTGCACCTTTTAACATTTTACATATCTAATAAATAACCAAGAAAGAGATTAACAGTTCATCTAATCTCTGTCTCTCTCAAATTTGTTCAGATTTTACTCCACCATCAGAAAATGGAAACAGCATTTCTACAGGTGCTATAGTTGGTATAGTGGTAGCAGTTCTTTTCACAGTCTTGCTGGTTCTGGGTATTCTTTGGTGGAAGGGCTGTCTAAGACGCAAAGACACATTGCAACATGGTACTGAAATTACTGGACATTACCATACTTGCTTCTTTTAACTGGTGTCTGGATTTTATTTTTCATGTGTGCAAATTTGTTATGCATGCAATATTTCACTAATGTGGTATGAACTAATTCTTTATGCAGTTTACATGTTGATCTTATTTGAAGTGAAATCTGTAAATTAGAAAGAGTTTGCAGTTGTCTGAAATGCTCTGTTTCTTAAATGACTCTTTTCGCAGATCTGAAGGGTTTAGACCTTCACACTGGATCATTTACCCTAAGGCAAATTAAAGCTGCCACAAACAATTTTGATCCTGCTAATAAGATTGGAGAAGGTGGTTTTGGTCCTGTATACAAGGTAACATTAGCAACAAATATTTTTGCTAGATGAACTATCTTTATATTGTCATTAGCGTCATTCAGTTTGCTGGCGCCTCTGATTTTGTTTCAATATTCTATCTTATTTGAAGGGTCTTCTATCAGATGGTACCATCATTGCTGTGAAGCAGCTCTCTTCCAAATCAAAGCAAGGGAACCGCGAGTTTGTGAATGAAATAGGCATGATTTCTGCTCTACAACACCCTCATCTTGTAAAGCTGCACGGGTGCTGCATTGAAGGCAACCAGTTGTTGCTTGTCTATGAGTACATGGAAAATAATAGCCTTGCTCGTGCATTATTTGGTAAGTTCCGTGACAATATTATCTTCATTTCTTTTTCTACCTACCGGAGGATGAAAAAGGGCATCGATGAACTTGTGTGCAAGATCCGTGTTTTTCTGATTTATACTTACGTATCAAGCTAAATGTTTTCAGGTCCAGAAGAACACCAATTGCATTTGGATTGGCCAAGTAGGCACAAGATCTGCATTGGTATAGCAAGAGGTTTGGCTTATCTCCATGAAGAATCAAGACTGAAAATTGTCCATCGTGACATCAAGGCTACGAATGTGCTGCTTGATAAAAATCTTATCCCTAAGATCTCTGATTTTGGACTTGCCAAGCTTGATGAAGAGGATAATACCCATATAAGCACCCGCGTTGCTGGAACTTTGTGAGTAATCATTCATACTTGTCTCTGCTTCTATTCTTTTCTAAAGTTATCTCTGGCTCCTTTCTGTTTCACTTTTATTCTAGAATTTTCTTTTTCCTTTGATGTAATCACTATTCCACCAAAAGATATATAGGTTACAGTTTTTGTCTGAACAAAGATTGAGCCATTCAGTTCATAGATTTACCTACTGTGTTCCTCTATAAGATATATGCTGAGGTTAAATCTATACTATGCTTAGTAATCTTACATATAGAAAAACTATAAATATTTAACTTTCTACTTGGGAGTAGATTCCTAGGCTACTTCCAATATTATGACAATCTTGGGAGTAATAAGAGAAAACCAGCCCGGTGAAACAAACAGAAGTGCTATAGACTTCCGTTACAAAATTAACATGGAAACTTGTGAGACATTACTGACATGATATTTGATTTTCCAGTGGATATATGGCACCTGAATATGCTATGCGAGGCTATTTGACAGACAAAGCAGATGTATACAGCTTTGGAGTTGTTCTTTTGGAAGTTGTCAGTGGAAGGTGCAACACTAGCATCAAGCACAGGGATGATTGCTTCTATCTTCTTGACTGGGTAACTTTGTTATTACAATCTCGTGTATTTATGTTCGTCTTTTCCTGCTATGATACTAGAAACTTTGCAAAGAAAGGGAGACGATCAGATGAACAACTTTGTTCTTTAACTTAACATCACATAAAAAATGAAAAAAAGTACATAGTTTCCTCCCTTCACCATTCATGATAAGGCACATTCTATGTTCACACAAAAGTCTTGAATAAGCTCTTTCCTTTTCTTCTCTTAGGCTAATTCCTTGAAGGAGAAAGGAAACTTAATGGAACTAGTTGACCCAAGATTGGAATCAAACTTCAACAAAGAAGAGGTTATGACGGCTATCCTTGTAGCGCTCCTTTGCACGAATGCTGTGGCTGCAGAAAGGCCAAGTATGTCAGCAGTGGTGAGCATGCTTGAGGGAAGAGCTGGTGTTAGACAGTTTGTTTCAGACTCGAATGTCTCGATTGACAAGACGAATACTAAGGAAATGGCGACAGCGGACAATGATGGTCAGGGCCAGAGTATATCAATGGATGTGCCATGGACTGCTTCCTCAGCATCCACTGCTGATCTCTATCCAATCACTTTGGATACTGATTACTGGGAGAAGAGAGATCAGTAAAGGCAACTCTTCCTGAAAATTCTTTCTATCTTCTTGAACTTTGTACATACTTTGTGTTTTTCTTTTTCCCTCCCTTCTGAATGCAGCAGTGGAAGACAAAGCAAATAACTGTTGCTGAATATGTAATAAGACATTTTCATATTTCTCACAGTATGACAGAGTGAAACTGTTTCTTTGAGTAAACAGAGCCAATCTAAATGAACTTTGATTTAAATAAGAGGGTGTTTGGTAAGAGATGGCAAAGATTTCTCATGTTTGATTTTTCATCTTTGGTCCTAGCTTGGTTTCAGGGAGAATTTTAGAAGATGAGCCTGTAAGCTTCCAAAAATAATATATCTTATAAGCTCTTGAAATAAAAAGTTAATATCTTATATGCTCGTTTAAAAAATGTAAGAAGAAATGAACATTTTTCAAAAAAAATCTTAAGAAACTCCTGAATTAGTAACATTTTATAAATTTTATGATTTTATTTTTAATCTTCAATGAGCTTTTTGAAATAAAATTTTAAATAGTTATAAACTCCAAAACTATTTTATAAAATATTTTGAAGAAACTTAGCCAAACAGACTCAACCCAAATAGATGCAAATGGTTTGGAATTAAACAGATTGGGTCAATCCCATTATTAAGTAACATTCTACATTAGCAAATTAGTCAAGCAAATTAATTTTAAATTGATACATTTGAATATTAAATAAATATATATTAAAGGTTAATAGAAATTGTTTTTAAGACTTGGGAAGGGGGTTGATGGGTTTACAAGGGTGGGGGTTGCAGGTAGGGCTGTAAATGAACCAAGGCGCTCGCGAGCTATTTGGATTTTGATTTGAAAAAAAATTCGTTCGACATCGATTGATAATTTTAACGAGCTCAAACTCGAACCTACTAGTATTTGACTCGTTAGCTCGCGAGTCTGCTCATTTATATGTTCACAAGCCTATTCGCGAGCTCGAGCTCGACTCATTTATATGCTCACGAGGCTGTTCGCAAACTCGAGCTCGAACTCAGCTCGTTTATATACTCACGAGTTTGACTTATTTGATAAATTCACAAATATGTTCGCGAGCGGTTCATTTAGAAGTTCGATAATAAATTCGAAAAAATTATAAAAATCTTAAACATGGTTTTCCAATGGAATGGAACACAGTACATTTGAAAAAAAGTGTGAAAACTCACACCACTAAGCCAACTACATTTTTATATAATCAAATATATTAAAATATTATTTATGAACTAACATAATCAATAAATAAAATTTAATGCAAATTTTATAATGGTATATTTAGAATAATTAATTAAAAAATTATATATAATTAAGATAATTCATAAAATAAGAATATAAATTTAGAATAATTAATAAAATTAGGCTAATCAAATAAAACCAACTATGATTTATGAAACATCTAGAGTATGACCTACTTGAAAATAATAAATTTCTTACATTTAAAAAATTTAAAAATAAGAATATAAATAAAGAATGATAAATTTAGATTAATTAATACAAATCTTATAATGGTATATTTAAAATAATTAATTAACTAATTATATATAATCAAGATAATTCATAAAATAAGAATATAAATTTAGAATAATTAATAAAATTAGGTTAATCAAATAAAACCAACTCTTAGTATGATTTATGAAACATCTGCAGTATAACCTACTTGAAATTAATAAATTTTTCTATATTTAAAAATAAGAATATAAGTAGAGAATAATGAATTTAGAATAATCAACTTAAAGCAATAAATAACATTTAATAATATACTATAGAACCATGATTTAGAATAATTAAAAAAAATAAAATAATAAAAAGTAATCAAATATCATATTTTAAGATAATACAATTAAAATAAAATTAGTTAGAAGATTAGATAGTTGTTTCACTTTAAAATTTAAAAAATATAAAAATATAAATATGAAATAATATACTTAGTCTAATCAACTAAAATTCAATTCTAAATCTTAGGATGATAAACTATAATAATAAACTAAAATTTTATATCTTAACTATATTAAAATAAGTCATAAACTAAGAATTTCAATTAATAATAATAAGCGTAGATTAAAATATAAAATAAATAATTAAATTTCAACTTAAGATAATTCATTAAAATAATATTAAATTTAGAATTATAAGTTCATTTTAATTTAACAAAATATACGTATGTTTGAATTCATGTCATTCAACGATATTTTTTCATTCTTTTTTGTATTATATCTGAATAAAATTCTAATCACAAATTATTATGAATGTCGAATAATATTCGCACACGTTTTTTTATTATGCTCTTAAGAGGTGATTAGTATATAAAAATAAAATTATATGGGAATAGAATGAATTTGGGAATGCTGAATAAATTTGCTGCATTTAAAATATTTAACAATAAGAATATAAATAGAGAATAATAAATTTAAAATAATTAAGAAAAAACTCAATTCTAAATTCTAAGATGATAAACTATAATATTCAACCAAAAATTTTATATACTACCTACACTTTACATCATTTAAAAAAAAATCAACTTAATAATAATAAACAAAATTTAATAATATACTATAGAACCATGATTTAGAATAATTAAATAAAAAATAAAAGTCAAACTTAAGATAATAAATAAAAATTAAGATAAAAGAAGAATAAAAATATAAAATAATAAAATAAAAACTAATCGAATATCATACTTTAAGATAATACATTTAGATTAAATTAGTTAGAAGATTAGATAGTTGTTTTGTTTTAATATTTAAAAATATAAAAATATAAATATGTAATAATATATTTAGTCTAATCAACTAAAATTCAATTCTAAACCTTAGGATGGCAAACTATAATAAACTAAAATTTTATATATTAATTATATTTAATATAATTCATAAACTAAGAATTTTAATTAATAATAATAAACGTAAATTAAAATATAAAATAAAATGTGTTGTTTTTTATTTTTTGAAATAAAATGTGTTTATTGAGTTCGAGCTCGAGCTCGATTGTATGTTTAACGAACTCGAATTCGAGCTCGAACTAAACTCGAGCTGTTCGCGAGCTTAATAATTTTCAAACAAACAAGTTCGAGCTTAATTATAAAAGCTTGAATCAAGCTCGAGGCTAAGAAAAATTCAAACGAGCCGAGCTCGACCTTTTTCCTGTTCGCCTCGATTCGGTTCGATTACAGCCCTAGCTGGAGGATGAAGCCTGAAGATCGAAAGGGGATGATTTTTTTTTTAAATATTAAATAAAGAGACATTTATAATATTTTATGAGGGATAAAATTTTAAAATTTAATAATTTTATTTATAAAATTGGAGTTGGATCCGTCTTGAGGGGGTTGGGAGATGGATTATGAATTGTAAATACATTATTTTTTTTTTTATGCCATTTGTAGGTTAATAATATGTTCTTGGGTGTTATTAATATTTATTTGATGATCGTTATAATTTTATTGGATAAAATGGGATGATTATTTTTTTTAGGATCCATCCAAAATTAGTATTGTTTATACTATATACTATAGGAGATTGATCTTGATTAAATTGGAGTTGAATTTAATAATAAATTTAACTCGATTCTAATTTTTGACAATTTTAAATCTTTTAAATTGAACATGAAAATTCTCATTAGCCAACTTAAATTTTCATGAAAACTCTCATGGATCATTATCTTTAGAATCCCACTTCCCTTCCCTTTTAAAATTCATTGACACAAGGAAAAATATTACTCAAATTGCACAAAGAAATTGACCTTATTAATTTCCTATTCCTATATATTTTTCTTAGGTGTAATTCCATTTTTGTCAAACCCCAAAAGAATTGCTACCCCTTGTGAATGGTATGCGTGAAACGATACCCAATCATCTCTCTCAAGTTTATATAAATTTATTTATTATATTTAAATCATTAAATATAAAATTTTGCCCTCCTAAAAATAGTAAAATCGTCTTCATACGATTTAAATATTTTTTTGTACATTATCCTCAAGAAGAAATCTAATCTTAGCTTCCAAAATTGAAGGAAATGTTTGTTTTCGTTCTGCCTGAACCATTTTATTTTCCACCGAATGAGGTTGCGTTTGGCAAATTCTTTTTTCAAAATAAATCCATTCTTCCTATAAAATAACATGAGTCTCGTTATATCTCAACACCATTACATTATTCAATTATTATATTATCTTAATGATATAATATTTTTTTATATTTAAAAATATAACATAATTCATTAAAAAAATATTAATGGTACACTACTAACCAAATAAAAATTTACAATAAAATATATCTTTCTCCATAACACAAACCAAACATTACTTCTATCTATTCTCATTCCCAAATTCCTCCCCCAAAAAGGCTAGCCTGTTTGGTTTCATTTTCAAATGGATTTTTTTTTTACTATTTAAAATTCTGAAAATACATTTGTTTTACCCATTTTTATTCGAAATACCACTTATTTTTATTTTTAAAATTATTAATATTTTACGTATTTTAATGCACCTACCAATTTTATTTTCATACATACTAACATTTCATGTTTTTTCATATAAAAAATATCATAAAATAAATATATTTTCATTTCCAAACATATATAGTCTACATAAAAATATAATAAATTTAAATATATTTTTATTTTTACACAAAAAATTAGTAAAAAATATTATCTTATTTCAAAATACTGAAAATATGAAAATAAATTTGAAAATAAAACCAATAAGGCTCTTATATATATATATGTGTGTGTGTGTGTGTGTGAATGACGCCTTTCATTAAATCAGCATCAAGTCTTTTTGAACTCTTTTTTTGGATCAAGGATCTGTCTGCTTATTGCTTTTGCCTTTTATTATTTTTATAGCTTTTTTTTTTCCTATTTCCATTTTGAATATATATGGCATTTTCATCCCGGCATATGTCGATATTAGTTTTGTTGTTTATTTGATGCCGACAATTTTAAAATAAATTTTTTATTAATAAGGAATTTTTTATTATCCTGTTATGAAGTATTGAGACTAATTGGAGTTTGATGCGAAGGTTATGTTTGGTCCGAGAAAAATATTAAGAGATTTTTTTATTTATTTTAAATAATACTAATTTATCCTTTATTTGTTGGTACTTTTTTTTTTTTTTTTTTCCTTTTCTTCATAAAAATTGAAGGTCCAAAACAGATTTTTATTTTTAAAAATTTATCGATGAAGTAACAATATAAATAATTAAAAGACGTCATAATTAATTAAAATTTAATTGACTTTTATTACTTTTCTTCGTAAGGAACTTAGCTTTGTTATCATTATTGGAGATGGATTTATTGAATATCATCATTAAAATTGTCGTTTATGTTTGATTGTAAGACTTGTATTACTCCCTTTCTCCCAATAGTTGAAGGTAGTCGGTGCTGTCATCAATATTTTTCTAAATCCAATAATAAATTTATTAGTCCACTAAAAAGTATTAAATAATAAAATATATATTAATATTCGGAACCTACATAATATTACAAAACAAATATGATAAATTAATTTAAAATTAAAGAAATTCGACTCTATATTGCATTCAAAAAATAATAAAAAATAAATAAATAACAATATTGGAACAAGGATTATAAAACGCTATCCATTTTGAGCAGCAAATATAATGGGCCATTTATTTGTCACCAACTTACCATATAACCCATCCACCCCCCACCCCACCCCACCCCCACCCCCATCCCCATCCCCCAACAATATATACATACACACACAGAGATAATACATATAGAGAGAGAAAAGGCCAGGCTCTCTCTCTTTCTCTCTCTAAACCATTTTGTTCTGCAGTGATTTCACAGAGAGAGAGGGAGAGAGATGAGTGTGTGGGCAGCTGCATTATTGCTGATTGTAAGCCTTGTTTTGCACCAATCAAATGCAGAGAAAAGCTGTGATGTGTTCGAAGGGAGTTGGGTGTTTGACTCCTCATCATACCCTCTCTACAACTCCTCATCTTGTCCCTTCATTCAGAGAGAGTTCAACTGCCAGAACAATGGCCGCTCCGACGAGTTGTACCTTAAGTACAAGTGGCAACCCCATGGCTGCAACTTATCCAGGTATCTCTATCTGCTTTCTTCTCTCTCCACTCTTTCTTCTCTCTCATATTGATGCATGTAAAAGAATTAAAGTTTTTAGTTTTAAAATAATTTTAATCCTTTACTTTAATTTTATATTTTATTTTATAGGTATATGTAAAAATGAGAGTCAAAAAATAAATATTGGGAAGATGAAATTTATTTATAATAAATAAAGAATTAGTTTTTATATTTAAGAAAGAATTTTTTAATTTTAATAATTATATATAATTTATATTAATTTAAATTAAAATTGAGAGGAGGGTGGCCTGTCCAACCCTCCATCCCTACAAGTAAATAAATATAATAATAAAATATGCACATAATGTATATTTATAAAATATTAAATTGATGATGCATATCACACATTTGAATGTAAATATACACACACAAAAAAAAAAAAAAGGTTAAAAATTGGAGTGTGACAATATTTTGGTCGTGATTTTGAAATAAAAATAATAATTTATATTAAGATGTTAGTACTCATATATATAATATTAAATTTTTATGTAAATTGAGTGTAATGATAACATGACGGCTGACACACGACAGAAATGGCAGCGACAGAGAGACATAGTTGGAGGGAATCTCAAAAGCGACACATGTAAAATCGTGAAAACTATGTCCGTTTTAATTTGCATTGGCAACTGGCAATTCATCAATTTACAGTTGTCAATTTCACGACAGCAACACAAAACCAAGGTTATGTTTCGACGTGTGTATTGGAAAAATATATTTAAGAATATATATTATTATTTTTAAAAATAATTAATTTTACGTCTTTTTGAAAGAAGTCGTGTTTCGTTTTATTTTTGATAATTTTTTTTATTATAAATATTACGTTTAGTAAAATTTTATTTGATTAATAGTATCATATTATTATTTTATGTTGTTAAATATTATTTTTACTTTAAAGTAAACATTAAATTTAAAAATATATAATGATTTGATGAATATGTACGAAGGTATATATAAAAATAATATAGGAATTGTAATGTGTATTAATGTAATAGTAATAATTAGGATGTTTTCAAAATATTTTGAAGAAAGAGGAAATATATTTTGGATACTAATTTTTTGTTGAATTTCATTAATTTGGTGTCTTCTAAGTTCTACCCTCCAAATTTCTAGCATAATTTTACTTGGCCAGTATTATTTTTTTCATTTTTATTTTTTACTTAGCCAATATTATTTTTTTTCATTTTTTTTGTGGTGGATAATATTTATTTTTAGTTCAATATATCACATGGTAAAGTATAATTGCGATTATATCTAATTTTACGTAGGATTTTTCAGATTAAAAATAAATAACGTTACTTATGAACATCAAGAAGCATAAATATGAATTATAATTTAATTTAATTTTACCTACGTACTTCACAAGGCTCGGAGGGGCGTTCCGATTTTTTTAGTATTTTGATTTTTTTAAAAAGAAAAAGAAAATAAAATTAGTTCAATTATTTGACATCTTGACATAGATTCTGTGTGTGGTCAATAAAGGTCGGAAAATGATTAAATTATGATCAAAATTCACGGGATGTCTTGTGCTCAACGCAGATCCCAGTGTATGTGCTGTTATAATTGACTTTCTGTACCTTAGATTACTATTATTATAAAGAAGTTATTAAGTTTTTAACATGTTTGGTTAGTGACGTCAATAAATCGATTCGAATTTTTTAAATTATTAATTTTTTTTATTAAATTTTAAAAATTATATTTGAATTTAATTTTATTATTGATTAAATAGAGTTTGAGCGAGTGTTATTTGAGGCGAATATGAACGAGTTCGAGTAATTTGATTTTTTATGTATATTTTATTATTTTTTATTAATTGAGTCAAGTTTGATACGCGTTTTAAATTTTATCGAACGAAAAAATATATTTAAAATTATTTTATTACTTTTAACGATCAATTTTAAGTTAAATATCAAAAAATTTGATTTATTTTTCAATCCAATCTTGATATCGACAGACGATAATTACGTCGTTAAGTAATTCTTATAAACAACTTATCAATCTAAATATATATTTTTTTTTTCAAAAAAGTTAGATAGGGAAATTGGAGCGAATTTCTTTTCTTTTTTTATCTTTGAATTTCCTGGAAAGTTTGGACTAATTAGGTTTTATATATATTGAAGTGCAAAACGTTAAAGTTAACTATTTTAAAAAAAAATATTGGTGACAATACTTTGCTTAAATGATAAAGTTAAGGTTTCAAAATTCTATAATTAAAAATATTTATGTTAGTCTATTTTTATATTAGATGCGTTCAATGTGTTTTGATATATAATTATTTTTGTACGGAAATTAATTATTAGTATCTCATTATATTGAATAATATAATATAATCAATTTTGTGGAGGGGGCAAAAAAAAAAATAAAAATGGGGCCTATTTAAATTATTATTTTTTTCAGTTTTGGGGATAAGAAATAAGAGGGTGATATTATTTAAAATATTGGCTTAAATTGGTGCAGATTTGATGGGGGTGAATTCTTGAGGAGATTCAAAGGGAAAAGCATAATGTTTGTGGGTGATTCCCTTAGTCGAAACCAATGGCAGTCACTTATATGTATGCTTTACACCGCGGTCCCCGGGACCAACTACAGTGAGACCAAATCAGGCGAGGTTTCTACCTTCACATTTACGGTTAGTTTCCACAAAATTTTGGCTAGTCTTAAAAAAAATAAAATTATATTAATATATATATATATTTTTTTTTCTTGCTTTATGTTTTTTTATTATTGAATTGCAACTTAAATTTTAACTACTCTTGATAATATGGTCCCATCAACAAGATTTTGTTAGAAACACGAAAAAGGAAATGCCTTTTAGGGAAAAAAGACCGGTGTTTGGAAACTCATTTCAAATAAATTTTTAGATATGAAAGTGTATAAGTTAAAAAATTATGTGTTTGATAATTATTTTTTAATATACTTTTAAAATAAGTCACTTCTCCAAAATGAACATTTTGGAGAAGCGTAAAATTGTGGTTTTTGAATTTTTTTTCTTGCATTTCTACTAAATGGGCGTCAAAATATATTTCTATCAAACACTTAACAATACTTATAAATACTTTTTTAAAAAGTACATATTAAAAAGTTTATTTTATAGATGGACTTTCATTTCAAAAGTGCTATCAAATATGCACCATCTCATTGCACATGCTTCACATCCACCTACCACCCATTCCAAATGGATTTTTAGATATGAAAGTTCATTTGTAAAAAAAATTATGTGTTTGATAATTATTTTTGAATGAATTTTTAATATAAGTCACTTTTCCAGAAATCGATTTTGAAGAAGTGTAAAATTATGACTTTTGAATTTCTTTTCTTATACTTCTACTAAATGAGCGTTAAACTACATTATACCAAACACTTAATAATATTTATAAGCGTTTTTTAAAAAAATTTATATTAAAACATTCATTTTATAGATAAATTTTTATTTTAAAAGTGCTCCCAAACATGCATCATATCTCGTAATCATAATATACGGATATGACCAATAATATTTGGATGGATTTAACCATCGCTGCTGATGAAAATATTTCCTTATAATCAAATCCTGAGTATAATCTTTCATAACCAGTCGTGATTCGTAGATCAGCATCTCTTTCATTTGTTTTCTTTGGCCAGTGGACCTCTCAACCAACATTAATCTTGCAACAAACAAAACAAACCATGTTATTGCAAATCATGAGGTAAGGATTTGTCATGTTTTAACAAACTAAATGTGGTCCTTCAAGAGCCCTTTTTGTTTTTACTGCATTAATTATTTGGTTAATTTGATTATTTACTATGATGCCTTTCTGAGATGCCATAAACTTCAAAAAAACAGTAGCTTGCTTGTAGAGTGGATTAGATTTTATATTTGTGACCTAAGAAAAGTTATTTTGAATTTGTAGAATTTTGAAGTTAAGGTGATGCTCGATCACACTGTATATCTGGTAGACATCGTGAGAGAAGCTGAGGGTAGAATCTTGAAACTTGACTCGATAGAAGGTGGCAAACGGTGGAAGGGGATCGACATGCTAATATTCAATACATGGCATTGGTGGAATCGTCGAGGGGATACACAACCGTGAGTTCCACTCTTTTGAGATAGTCATTAATCTGTTTGTATGTATGTATATGTATATATATATATATATATATATCATCAACAACATCGAATTGTTGTGATTGTGCAGATGGGATTATATTGAGGTAGATGGGCAGCTATACAAAGACATGGACCGTGTCGTCGCCTTCGAGAAGGCACTAAATACATGGGCTAGCTGGGTCGACACCAACATTGATCCTGACACGACCAAGGTTTTCTTTCAAGGCATTTCTCCATCTCATTACAAGTAAGTGTTTTTAGGCATTTTTCGTGTTATATCTTGTATTGTATATAATACATATAGAAGTGGGGTCGGATTAGTTTGGAACTTGAACCCAACTTACTCGACCCAAAAACTAGTTGGATTGAGTTGGACCCATTGGTCTAAAAACCATTTCCGAGCTGACATTTTTCTGTTTTTGATATTAAACAGTGGGAGTGCATGGAACGAACCTAGAGCAAAATCATGTGTGGGACAGAAAGAGCCCCTGTCAGGATCCACATATCCAGGAGGATTGCCACCTGCTCTGACAGTGCTGAAGAAAGTCGTGAGCACAATCAAGAAGCCTGTCCAATTGTTGGACATAACAAACCTTTCATTGCTGAGGAAAGATGGGCACCCTTCCATTTATGGGCTTGGAGGAAGAACTGGAATGGACTGCAGCCATTGGTGCCTGGCAGGAGTCCCTGATACTTGGAATCAAATTCTTTACAACCTCATTCTTTAAAATAGTATTCATTCAACATTATACGACGACAAACAGAGATTTTTGAGACAGGAATTTCGAAAGAAATAATACAAATTTTGAGAAATGGGAACTGGTAAAATAAAACAAATACTCAGGTTTAGCCCATGTTTGAAAACAGTTCTACAATGTTAAGGTTGTCAATGTATTTTGACTGGTTATGTGTGGTTGATTTATACAAAGAGGCCGTCAAGATGGGCCTTGGCATATTGATTGAAATCTAACTTATTTTGTAACTCGACCTATTATTTTGACCCGTGGCCTAACCTATATATAAAAATAATCATTCCACTTCTCAAAATGACAAGTTTACTTATGAAAGTATAAAAGTCCATTTGAAATAGGTAGGGTAACTTATCAAAATGACAAGTTTACCTATAAAAGTATTAAAGTCCATTTAGAATGGGTATGGTAGCACCCTCTCACGTGCAAGGCCAGCCAACAGCCCGGGACCCAACACATTTTTTGCTATTGATCATTTTTCTTTTCTTGGCTCCGCTCCGTCCTCATAGTTCTTTGAAACAACAAGAAATGGAGATAGAGTTTGATTTAAATACACAATAAGCAAAACGCAATAATATTATAATTTATAATGTGATACAACACACATACATTGAGAAGGAAGTAAGGAAGTGTGCAATGATGATCCATCATCAATGATGAGGAAAATATAACATACTCAACGCTTTTAGTGGAAGGATACTTATGTAAGATGAGAAACGAAAAGGGGTGGCCACATGGAAAACCCAACAATCATGAAATTTAACCAATGAGGCAATGATGAGGAAATGTGTATATTCCCTTTGGCAAGCTGGCCAGGGAAAATTGCCTTTCCCTCTAAGACAAATCCACCTATTGCAGCAACTTGTGCTCTAACCAACACCCTTTCCTTATACAACAGTCTTTCCAACTTCCTTTTCCTTCATAAATCCCTTCCTAAAGATTTGATTTTCCTTCTCATCTCCCCTAGCTAAGAAATGGGACATGAACTCTTCAGCTTCTTGATCACATTTACTTACACTTTTCTGCTCTTAATTTCATGGTTTCCACCCTCATCCTGCATTGATGCAGGATGTGATTTCTTCCAAGGCAGTTGGATATATGATGATGCACAACCTCTGTATGATGCTTCAATGTGTTCGTTTATCGAAAAACAATTTGATTGTGTAGGAAATGGAAGGCCTGATAAGCTCTACCTGAAGTATAGATGGAAGCCTAGTGGATGTGAGCTGCCCAAGTATGTACAATACTACTGGGAACCTTACACTTTTCCAGTTTTGATCAGTTATATATAAGCCAAGATCATCAACTTTTTTGGTATACTTAAGTTGAATAAGATGAGCGTTCAAATATGCAGATTTAGTGGGCAAGATTTCTTGAGGAGGTTTCAAGGGAAGAAAATAATGTTCGTGGGGGACTCTCTTAGCCTCAACCAGTGGCAATCTTTGACATGCATGTTGCATACAGCAGTGCCCCAATCAAACTTCACTCTGAAAAAGATTGGGAACCTCTCCACGTTTTATATTCTGGTTTGGTTCCTAATACCACCATATTTCATATCATACATTCGTGAAACGTGTCTGTAACTAATACCGACTATCTATTTAAGAAAATATTTTATACCCGTGTCTTGCATGTGTTGTAGCTTGTTTATATATGTAACTAAAGCTCTACATATATATATTTACGGAATCTCAAGTTATTTTAAGGACTTAAGCAACCAGTAGAGCCATGCATGAGATTCTAATCATTCTAAAGAACTCTTATTACATATTGGACATGAAATTTTAGTACGATTTGCAGGACTATAACATCTCATTGATGCTGTCTCGAAATGCATTTCTGGTTGATCTGGTCATTGAAAAGAAGGGCAGAATTCTGAAGCTAGACTCGATCCAAAATGGAAACTCATGGAAAGGGTTTGATATGCTTATATTCAATACATGGCACTGGTGGCTTCACAAGGGAAATCAAAAACCGTAAGAAATTATTTTTTTTCAAACAGTTTCAGTTACAATTCTAGCCCAAGAAATTAATTTTCCTATGGCCCCTTGATATATGAGATTGGATTTCAGATGGGACTACATCCAACAAGGTGATAAACTTTATAAAGACATGGATCGATTGATTGCATTCAGTGAGGGATTAAAGACTTGGTCCAAGTGGGTGGATTCTAACATAAATCCCTCCAAAACTAAGGTTTTCTTTCAGGGCATCTCTCCTACTCATTACAAGTAAGCTTCTTTTTGTCTATGATTATGATTTACTAGGCACAACAGTGGTTGAATCAATATTTTATTGACTTGAATAAAGATCACAAAGATGTAATATATGATCATTTTAACAACTACATCCTGTCCAAATCTGTTACACCTACTTGTGGGCATCATTTTAACAATTTATTTTCAGAAAATTAAAACCTTTTTTTTTAAAAAACATCATTTTAGACCTGCTACTCTATCCCTTGAACCTGTCATTTTGATGGATTGGTGGTTCCAATGATCGATAGACCTGCTACTCTATCCATTACTGGAATAGGCTGGTCGTGTAGTTCAGGGGCTTGTTTGAAGAGTGATCAACTACAAAGTTAGTGTAAATGGATTTAACATTTTTTAATATAACACATCCAGTTACACATATTGTCGTCGAATCCTTAATCTCCCACAGCCTGATATTAACAATTTAATCGTATACAGAATGTGGTATATTCACTCTACTTGTACTTATGCAGTGGTGCAGAGTGGAATGCATCAAAGGGAGCAACATGCAATGGAGAAACTCAACCAATCAGTGGGTCGGTGTACCCAGGAGGAGCGCCGCCGGCGGTGGCGGTGGTGAAGGGCGTGCTGAGTAACATGACGACGGCGGTGCGGTTGCTGGACGTGACAACACTCTCAGAGTTAAGGAAAGATGGGCATCCATCAGTTTATGGGATTGGTGGGCAGAAGGGGAATGATTGCAGCCATTGGTGCCTTGCCGGGGTGCCTGATACTTGGAATCAGTTGCTCTATGAGATTCTGGTTAATAATGGAAAATCAAAGATATAATTTAGCTTTAACCTCTTAAAAAGTTTTTATTTTTTATTTTTAATGGAAAAATTATATAACTGGCTCTAGTGCTAAGGATTTATTTTTTCTTTTTAAATATCGAGCATATCAAAATTATAAAATTAACACATTTACATATAAATTTCATGTAATCCAATTGTGATAATTCTAACTCGACTTAACATGAATTTTTGGAATGTTCATGACTCTCGTGTAAGTCTGCAAATGGATATTTTTGGCAAAATGGTGGGGTAATTAGGCCCAAGACCCTCCCTCAAAAAGAAGAAAAAATTGAATTTTCTTTTGTTGAATAATTATTCTAGATGGGAGACAGGGTCCTAATAATACAAAGACTAATTGGTAAAAAAATAAAATTAATTTAGTTCATTAACTTTTAGTGCAGAGGATATTTGTGTTGACTCATTTTCAACATTTCTTATTTACTTCATTCACTAATTTTTAGTTAATTGCTAAGCAAGGTTAGTTTAATAACAAACCATCTGTTGTAAATGTGATTAGTGGAAGAGATAATTTAAGGTTTTCAAACAATTCAAATTGGAGCAAGATGCTATCAGACACATTAGAATACCATAATATTATGCCATCAAAGTTACCACCAGCAACTCAGGCATGTTACAAGCAGTACACATAATTTGTTTCGTTTTAATGTTGTTTCTCAGATTACACATCACAAATGTACAACATTACAAAATATTTCCTCAAATATATATTTGATGTGTATCAAATATACTTGATGTTTATGTGTGACGTGCAATACGAGATAAAGCATCATATTGAAACAGAAAATGCGAGTGCTATTACTAAGGTAGTGGGTGTCTTGGTAGACAACTGACCGACAGGCCATACCACAAGAAGAGCTGGCTACAAACATAACCTTAATTGTGATTTAAAGCCTCAGAAAATGGTGAATTCGGGTATAAGAGATGTGTGAACATGATACACTCTGAAAGAATGGAACACATATAAACAGCCTCCAACTTTTCTGCTCAAGCAAAATTTGAGCATCTATGCCTGCTTTTGTATCCTCTTGTCCCTTATGGGCAACTCAGCGGGTTTCTGAGCCTCGTGAGGATGGTCTGGACCAGTGTACACCTTAAGATGGTTAAACAATGATCTCCCAAGCTGCAAGCACCGTATAAAATGCTTATATAACATTTGTTCATGTTATATCATTTTGCATAATATCTTAATGCTTCCATTAAATATCCGTAGAAGTATGTCTCCCTGTTTGGACCAACGTGATCATTCTCGGAAAGGATTTTAGATATGTTCCACAGCGGGAGTATCAGAACACAGAAAATACTGAGAATAAACAGTTGTTCCTCCAAATATTGACCATGCCAAGGCAAAATGCATTCTCTATCTATTGTAGTTTGTTCAGATACTACATGTTCAAGAAAGATTATCACTTTGGTGGGTGCTTAGATTAATATAAACAGGGGAATCCTATGGAAGAGAAAATGATGTATTTAGCGCCCCAAATGCCAATGCTTACACTCTTGAACCAGCAGAGTATGTTTTTTTTTGTTCGGTATGTTTTCATGTAATAACTAAGTCCCACTTACCTAGGTTCAGAAGGAAAGAGAGATTTTCGCATACAGTAGATGTAACTTACTCGCCCTTTTGGAAGCATCCCACGGACAGCATGCTCAATAATTCTTTCAGGAATTCTCTTCTGAAGCTGATCAAAAGTTTCCACTTTCATGCCACCTGGTCTTCCAGAGTGCCTCCTATAGAGTTTCTGTGTCCTTTTCTTTCCAGATACAGCAACCTTCTCAGCGTTCACCTATTTGATGCCATAATAAGAACAAACATGGTCTTTATGACACATTAATCGATTTGTTTGTGATGGAAACAGCCAACATAAAGACGACTCTAGGAGATATTGTCAAATCATCAACTAAGCAGATTAAGTGCTGTTATGAACTATGAAGACTACGAGAAAGAGTTTAAAAATTGTAATTAAACTTCCACAAAATAAAGAACATAAAAGCCACTAACTACCAAGTTTGCTTCCAAATGCAGGGAAAATAGGTGGGGAAAGAAACAATGAAGACCAACATTCTGGCGCTAATACTGACATCAGATTTCAACTTACATCCTTATAGTTCACTCCAGCTAAAACCACATCAAGTGATGGACTTTTAAAGTTCAGGATTTCACATATAATTCAGAAAATAACACCAAACCTCAAGATATTACATGTAGCTGCATGTTCATATTTGTGACTAATATGTCTTGATGCCATACAGTGTAGAATTGTATCTTTTAGCAATAATGCAGAAGAAAGGTCAGATTAAGTGTTATGTCAGTGACACACAAACAGACATGCAAGCACGCGTGCACTCACACACACACAGATTTATAGGGCCAGTAAACTCCCTCCTTGAGTTTTTTGAAAATTTTCAAAATCCTCTTTGAAGGTTAACATGCTTAACTGTCCAAATCTCATTTCTCTGTTCTTTTTAATCTAAATAATATAATTTACACATCATACAAGAAATAGCCACGTGATCCATCAATCATTTTTTTATTATATATGAGTCGCAATCCACACGATAATGAGAATTTGAATACTAACTATAATTACACATCATTTTCAGTCGAGTCTCATGATAACAAAGGAACAAAACTTCAATCTAAATTCTGCTTATGATAAAGTAGAATATGTTCCTTTTTTTTTTTGGGAGGGGCTGAACTGAAGATAGATGAAATGTAATTAAACAGTCTGCTAGATTTAGATTATCTTATCATGATTATTTGAATAATGAACTACAAATAATCAGCTTAAGAATAATTAATATGTATAGAACATTTTTTGGTTTTCAATCCGAAATTAGAAGGATTTTCCATATATATAGTAGAGATCTAAATTTTGAAAAATAAGAGAAATCAGATTTTTTAAAAGCTCACCACTTTTCACTTGTTCCAACACAATTCATTGAACTTTTTGGTAACTTAGTTGTATCTGATCAAATAATCAACGTTAAAAAATATATAATTTCTTCAACAAATTTTCGTAAATTGACCATATAACTTAAAGATTAAGCAAGTCATTATTCTTTGAATTCAAATGAAAAATAGTTTAAACCAAATGCTAAGTTTGCTGGTATTTTGTGCTTGAATGTAATTAAAGTAACTTGATATCTCTAAATGCAAGAGCAAACGTCACCTTCATTTATTATCCATAACTCAAATTATATGATTAAAAGAAATGGAGAAAATGATGCTAAAATGTATAGTTTAAACTTGTATTGAGAGTTTCGTTTAACTTTTCGGAAAGATTTTGGGATTTCCTAGAAACTCAGGGAGGTACTTGGGATTAGTCCTATACTCAGGGAGTACACGAGATTCTTCCACCTATCATTAGAGTGTGCAGTATACTAAGAAGAATAAGTGCATTACTCATAAGTCACATACCACTATAACAAATGTGCCCATGTCCACACTAGGAGTGTATGTGGCCAGATTCTTTCCCCTCATATAAATGGCTATAGTTGAAGCCAACCTTCCTAGAATCTTGTCAGTTGCGTCCACTACAAACCAAGGCTTGTCGGTGTTAACATGATCTGCAGCTTTGGGGTACCATGTTTTATTCCAAATATCCTAAAAGAAGAAAAAATTGTAAATGATATTCAAGATCTAACTTGATAGATGATGGATAAGCAACATCATGCACTTAAAAGTACTAACTGAAAATATAAAGTAAAAATAATTATCAAACAAGGGCATCCAATGTGCTTGTGTCCGAAAGTAAGTTGTCCTTAAGCCAATTTTTTACAAGAAAAAGTCGTTGACAGCAAAACAATATGATAGCATACAACGTGATTTGAAATGAAATGTGAAGCATGTTTTTTTCAGCCAAGACTTTGGCCAATTACAAAGTCCATGTAAATAGTTGCCAACCTAAAGTGCGAATTTGCACTGAACACAATTAGACCTTGTTTGAAAGGCAACCACACACTTTTTGAGCTAATGTCTAATTGGACAGAGCATGCATAGGAAGTCAATCCTGTCCAATCTACTGCAAAATTTAACATAACAAGCAAAAAGGCATCCATTGCCTTGGATCTAAAAGTTATACTAGATCCTCCCTACTGCAAGAAGGTAAAGCGTTTATCTAACAGCTTAGTTTCTACCATCTTCTACGATTTGATTACCTTTCAGCACAACTACATTAAGAGAAAAGTAATTCTTCGCTCTTCATTATGGAGTAATTCCAATTTTCCAGCTGGAGAATAGTAGGGCATTCTTCCTAATTGTTAAGACATGCCCGTCATCCCAAAGTCTTCAGCAGAACTACAGTTTTTATGTACTCAATCAGATCACTCGATTAAGAAAGTAAGCCCATATCTATCCCCGTCCCCCAACGAATAAAATTAAAACAAAGCAACATTCCTTGTTATATCGTCAAATATACTGGCAGCAAGCGTTGCTGTAACAAGACACTTTCCGGAAGTCTTGAAGTAACAAAGACTTGACTAGTTTTCCCATTTAAAAAGTATGCAATTATTTTAGGCCGTCTGAGATATGAGCTATGCTATTAATGAGCAGTCAACACTTTCAACTGTTACCAGAAAATTGGAAATTTGGCAAAAGGTCTCAATTCCACTGAGTACTCTACCAGAAGCCTACAAGGCCGAAATACAATCTTTAATACTCCTAGGGCAGGGCACTCGCACAAATCCAGTTCACAACCAAACCTCGAGCAAGAATTAATACTCAATAATACTTGACATTATTCTCAGCATTCAGCGTACAAAATTGTACCCGCATTATTCCATCTAACAAAAAAAAGAAAACTGCAATGGTAAAACTAAATTTCACCCCAAAAAAATCTGTTCTTTATGAGCATATATTACAATAAAACAACAAAAACAAAATGTAGGGGATATCTTACAGGCCCAGTGATATCGTCAAACATCCACTGCTGTTCGACCGGTACAAGAGCGGCTTTTTCTTGGCAACAAATCTTGAACTTCCGATTGAATTGAATGGATGGTTTGGATGAGGTGGCGAGTGAGAATCCCAGAAACGGGGTTTTCTTGGAAGAGGAGGACAAGGGTTTTCCAGAGATTTTGCTGAGCATCAGCGAAGAAGAAGTGGCGCAATTTACCGCCATTGCCATTGATGGAATTTCTCTCTTTCCTCTGCTCTTTGGTAATCGCTCTGCTGCAATGGCTAAAACTTGTAGCAGAAGAGGGTGAGAGAAGCGAAAGCAGGTAAGATGGGTCTACTGGGGTTAAAGCACTGGATCACTCCCCTTTCTTCTGCTTTGAACTAAGGTCGCTTTTCTCCTTTTCGCGCTTCTATTAAGAGAGTTGAAGATATATTTGTTGTGCTCTTTATTAAAAAAAAAAAAAAAAGAAAAATCCACCTAATTTCAGATATACGTTTTTGTAATTGTCAATGTGCCATACTCGTATAAACATTTATACTATGATCTTGAATTTTAATAAAAAAATTGTTAAATAAAACATTTTCTCTAGTTGAATTTGAAGGAAAATACAAATTACAAGAAATAATTTGTACAGATATAATTGTGAAATGTATTTATGAATTTACATCTACTTTATTTATTTTAATGTTACTCAATAATACTAAAAAGAGTTAAATTAATAATTATTTCATGTAGAAAAATATGATGATTTTTATTTTTTTCACAATTTTCCTTTCATTGCTTCCCTCACTAAAATTCTAAATCCAAAATTTGTTTCTCCATTATCCCTTTTTTTCTCTTTTTTTCTCATTAAATTCATGATCCTAATATATATACTAAGAAAGATAGGTACTTAAAATATAATTTATGAAAGTATATATAAATGGAAAATTATAAAAATAAATATTTATATGCGAAATACGTTGCAAAAATTTTCAAAATTTGACATTTTTCATATTTTAAAGGTGATATAAAATAAGTTACTAATTAGCCAACAAAATATTTATATAGATTTTCATCTTAGAGCAAATATTTTATTTAATTGTGTTCTACCATTTATTCTAAAAATTCATAAAGAAATAACTTTCATAATTGCATACAATGTACGCACTTATGATCTCTGTTCATTCATCAACAATCTTGTTTAAAGAAAACAATCAATACAACAAAAAATAATTTTTGCTCAATTTGACCTTGATTAGACTAATATTTTTAAAAATACTATGTAAAAGACATAGACTGTGGTGCTACTTATCTACTTATTGTGCCTTGTTTCAGAACTTCTAGCATTTTGATTTTTGTAAATTTTGATTTCTTAACAATATTAAATTCAAAAATCATGAACAATGGAGAGGAATAATAATTCAATTATAATTTTTTAATAATTAAACTTGTTGCTCAAATATAATTTTATTAATCTGTAAAGAAGAATGGAAGAAAGCTCCCATCAAATTTTTAGTGAAGTAAATTTTTACATGCTACCTCTAAACGGATATTCTATTTTTTTTGTATATTAACATATAATTCACAAATTATATTAATGCACTTTAAGTTAAAGAAATAACTAAAAGAAAAATCTTTTGAAATAAATAAAATGAGCTTTATTTATTTACTTTAACCTTTTAAAAGTCATATGTAATGTAGAAATAATTTATAATAAATATAGTGATGATGCAAGTGTGATTGGTTAACATTAGATTGATTATTATTTTTATTAAATATTTTATTGGTGTAGGATTCTAATTTTTTTAACCATAATCATAATTTTATCATTATTTTTATTATTCCTAATAAAATTATAAATATTTTTTTTTAATAACCGATTCACAATTTTATAGAATATAGATTTAGATTATAATATATTATTATTTTTCTTTTCCAGTAATTTGCTATTTGTGCTTGTTACACAGTTTACACCAGAGCCTTTCTAATTGGAGCTTCCTTTCTTCCCCAAGCAAACCCAACCAAACTACAAAAATGGCAACTTTTCTCTCAATGCCCATCACTCTCTCTTCAAAGCCCTCACCTTTTCTTCCCAATTTCCCAAACCCCATATCAAAAACCCTCTTCTTCCCCTCAAATTCGAACCCCAAAACCCCAATCTTCAAGAAAAGAATGCAAACCCAAATTCAAGCATCGACCCCTGATCTTGATCCAGGCTTCCTGCAACAAGCCATTCAGCTGGTCCAATCATCACCGCCCACGTGGCAGTCTGCCTTCCTTAACAACGTGTTGATCTTTCTGTTAGGCTCCCCCCTTCTTGTTTCTGGCTTATCTCTGTCCGGCATTGCTGCGGCTTTCTTGCTTGGCACCCTTACTTGGCGTGCCTTTGGCTCTTCTGGGTTCCTTCTTGTGGCCACATACTTTGTCATTGTGAGCCAAAAATCAAAGATTTCATTTGTTTTTTTCTTTACCATATTTGTGTATGCGTGTGCATGAGTTTCTGATTTGAGTTTTGAACTAAATAATTGGTTTTTGGGGTTAGTGAAGTTTTTTTGGAAGTGTTTGTGCACGGATTAGCTTATCTTATGTTTTAAGTTTTGAGTTTGAATGCAAGAGAAAGAACTTTGCATTTTGGCTTGTTTGATTGGCTCTTACAATGGAGAGATGAATTAATTAGTAATTTCACTGTCGTGCTAGAATTAAAAAATCGAGTGCTTTTTTGTCTATATTCATAATTTTCTAATCTGTGTTCATGGTTTAAAGCATCAATTTATCAGTCATTTGCTAAAAAATGTGATTTTTGTTCTTGTAAATATGTGTGTGTGTGTCGTTTATTTATTTACTGATGGCGGAATTTTGCTGTCCTCTTAGCTAGAAATGTCAGGTAATCAATTGATAATTTGCAGGGCACCGCAGCTACGAAAGTGAAAATGGCTCAAAAGGAGGCTCAAGGGGTTGCTGAGAAAAGAAAAGGAAGGAGAGGACCAGGAAGTGTGATTGGATCAAGTGCTGCGGGCTGTGTTTGTGCTCTCCTCTCAATCTATGGTATTGGCGGAGAGGCACTTACTCGCCTATGGGAACTTGGGTTTGTTGCCAGTTTCTGCACTAAACTGAGCGATACTGTCTCAAGTGAGATAGGGAAGGCATATGGCAAAATGACGTCAGTACTACTCTTGTGCTGTAGTTATCTCCTAGTCTATCTTGATTTCATTCCAGCTATTCCTTTGAAAAATTAGTAGTAGTAAGCATTAAGAAGGATGAGTAAATGAGTAAAGAAAAGAATGAGCACATAGAAAAAATAAGCTTCCCTGTGGGAGATGAGCTGCTGGTGTCATGCCAAGACTCTTTTCTGCTGTTCATCTAACCAACCTCAATCTTCAACATCTAAAATCCAGGTTTAGCCTGAATTCATATGGGGAAAAAAGGAACTAAAACTTTCAGGATTACATTATCTGATTTTGTCTGTTTTATCTGGTGGGTGATTGTCCTATTTGAGCTTGTATATCTTAGTTAATAAAAAAAAAACTTGGTTTTCACATTGTAGTTATCTAATCACAACATTCAAGATTGTACCAAGGGGGACCGAAGGGGCTGTTAGCATTGAGGGAACTTTTGCTGGACTTCTAGCTTCAATTCTTCTTGCTTCTGCCGGTTGTCTTATGGGTCAGGTAAAAATTTACTTGTCATGTTCTTGTAAAGAGTTCTTACAGGAAACTTAATTTATCAGTTACTACATGTAGCTTGAATTTTATAATTTTAATTCCCTTTGGATGAAATAAATATGCATGAGTTTAAAAAGTGAACAATTCAATGACTTCAGTATAAATCAGATGTGCCACTTAAGAAAGCTTGCCCAGGATGAGCAACTGCTGATCATGTCATGTAAAATATAGCAATGACATGAAACTTAGGGTTGTGATAGCTAGTTAAGAAAAAGCTGTGGGCATAAAAAGAACAAGGTCTGGTCCTGCAGAATTGTTATTGAATGAGCCATTGCAAATGCTCTGTTATTTTTTCCAACTCTAGATTTGCAACTGATGATGAATTACGTCTGAACAGATATATATACCCGAAGCCATCATATGTGTGATTGCTTCCCAGATTGCTAATCTTGGAGAGAGTATTATAGGTGCTGCACTCCAGGAGAAAGAAGGATTTCGATGGGTTAGTCATCATCTTTAGCTTGGTGACCCACTTTCCTGCAATCTTGTCAATTTTTTTTCCTATTTGATTGAGTACTTTGTTGCTGAGGAGTTTATTCATGTTCTTGGTTCACATTAGTGTAGTCTTTGCATCTTTCACAGTGAAGGAAGCTCGCTTTTTCTGTGTGTGTGTTTGTCTGTCCCTATGCTTCTGAACACCTTTGCTTGTGGGCATGCATGCATGTACACTCGTGAAGTAAGCACATACTTTTATGTGTACTATTGATGTTTGAACTGGTGCCCAATTTATGTGAGTGTTTTGCTCACCCCCCTACCCCCCGTTTTTTCCTTTATTTTTCAGCTTAACAACGATGCTGTCAATGTCATCAACATATCCATGGGCAGCATTTTGGCAGTCCTTATGCAGCAATTAATACTCCAAAGCTGGCGTAGATAGCAACTAGTACTTCATGGCTGGCATGCATAATTCACAAAATTAATCATCTACATGATCTCCCAGCAGCTTGCCCTTGAATTTAAGCTTGTTGATGCTGCATAATGTACAAATATTTGCTCCACACAAGAAAAAGAAAGAAAAAAGTAAATGATGTGGCCACAATACTCAGGTTCTCCTTTTTCTTGCTGACTTGGTCAATTTTTTTAAACTTCCCCCAGATATAGAGCTATGGTGCTTTAACTTCTTGTCCCCTCAGGTTATTCCTTTGGTTGAGAACATAGCATGACTAAATATTTTGATAGCTTTAAACATCTAATTTCCTCAAAGAAAAAAAAAAAAAGAAGAAAGAATATTAGTGAGAGCATTTATATTATCTTGCAGAGTAGATTTTCCTTTTCTTTTTATCATTTGTTTATTTTATTTGTTTTTGGTTTTTCTATGGTGATAGGATGATATTGTCCTCTTCGGCAATAAATGTAAAAATTTTCATCATTACCATAGTGGAATTGAATTCAACTAATAATGATTCTTGACTGGTTTCCCTAGATCTGATCGGGCACTCACTAGGAGTAGCAGCAGCAGCAGCAATTAGATCACCATTAGAGCCACTACAAAATGTAATCAAAATAGAACAAAAGCTTAACAAAATAAAAAATAAAGTTTGTCTTTTTATCATGGATTTTGTACGTCATCTCTTCATATTCTTCCCTTCTTTCTCATTATTTATCGTGTGGATTTTGTACCATTGCTAATCACACTACTACATGCATAGGAAAATGAACCTTTTCATTTGATTTATAAGCTTTTCAAGTGCAAAGTAATACTCAACAATGATAAATACCCATAATAGCTTATATATAGTGGTTTTATAACATATTTATTTAGAAGTATGAATATGTAAGCGTAAAAAGAAAATTAGGCGACAATTGCCATGCCATTTGAGCTAACCCTTGTAGTGTGGGCGCAAGGGGCAACCCCATGTTTGCTGTTGTGGGTTAGCTGACCCCACTCAAAAGATTTGTCAAGAGACATATAAAATTGGTATAAGTTTTCAATTCTCGAGTTTATGTGTAATATGACCCCCATTTAAATGTTAAATGTTAGAAAAATGAAGAAGTTGGCAAGTAATATAAAATTTGAATAGCTCCATTTGCAAACAAGACTATGATTTAAAGCTTTCAAAATACGAAAAATCAGAGATGATAGTTGTAAAAGAATTGATTTGTATGTAATTTTATGTACTCCTTAGGATATTAACTTATTTCCTTTACCTTTTCTTAGAAAAATTAACATGTGCTTACGTTAGCAAGGATCCCTATCTGTTCTATATTTTCCTTTTTGAAATAATAAAATTATTCTTTGACCACACTTGCTAGAAATTCTGAAGTCGCCCTTGCTTAGGCCGGTCCATGCGTAACAACTATGGTTCAGACTGCCATATTCCAAATACTTTTCCCCATGAATGACAGCTAGGCTTTTCTGAAATCACTTCTGTTTACGTGTATTCTTAGGAGGTCACCTCCTAAGAAGCAGCGGCACATGTGATGCAGAGAAAATCTCTGGACGCACTGAAATTTTCTAGTGCATTGTTTTTGAATAGGAGAAAAACAGTTTGGACTCTGGAATCAGAAATCAATTTTGGGTTTGAACTTAAGTGTATTCTCATAAAATTTAGTATATCAAAATTGTGAAAGTTACCATTCATATTAGTATTATTATTTGTGTTTATGACTTCTTCAATCCTTCAGTCAATATTCTGTGAAATGTTCCCCTTCTTGGAGCCAGTTCTCATCCATCAGTGATTGCTTATGCTATGATCTTAATGCAGTAACTCAAGAGTTCGAAAAATCTGTCTACGCAAGATCACAAGGAATTTCATGGAAATTACAGCATAATATAGCTATTAATGGAAATCTGAACTTGTTAGAAATCTTAACCAAGATTACCAGACCAGAAAAGCCAGCAGTCAGTAAGTTATCCCAAGAATAGCATATTATGAGGCTTCACACATAAAATGTACCAAAAATGCACCAAAAGACAAATGAAACAGAAAAAAGAACAGAGATTCAGAAAGTTTATGCTGATATAAACAATCTCTCTCTAAAATAAGCTAGTATCATAAAAACATCAAAAATATATAATCTGCGGAAATAAGAAGTCCAGAGAAATTTAGCTTTTCGTAGGCAGCCCTGATTCTGTCCCGTGGCTAGTGCTTAGTATAGCCAATCATGAATGCTGTCCACCTTAAATATTGTGTGCCTCCATGACTTATTGAGCAACAAAGAGCCACAGATACCCAAAAATCCAATGATGAAACCAAGCCCCAAGCTGATGTAAAACCCTGAAGTTACCAAAGTATCCTCCTCATTATCGTTTCCTGTTACCTTTGGATTCAGAGCCACTGCAGCTCCTGGGCAATTTTCAGTCACTGGTGGCCCACAAAGTCCTGAATTACCTATATATGCTGAAGCATTGAAGGTCTGTAGTTGTGTACTTAATGGAATTCTTCCGTATAAGTTATTGTATGACACATCCAGGACCCCAAGATAAGTCAGTTGAGAAAGGCTGGTAGGAATACCCCCTGAGAGCTGGTTTCTGGACAAATCAAGAAAATTTAATAAATGCAGTTGACCAAGTTGTGGAGGAATGGAACCAGTTACAGAGTTTCTTGAAACATTTAACCCAACAAGTCCTACTAGACTTGTAATTTCAATTGGGATTTCTCCAATTAAGTGATTGCTTGAAAGATCAATGATTTTCACCAGTCCAAGAGTACTTGTGTACTCAGACTCTTCTCCTTTCCACATTATAAAGGCACTGCCATCATAGCCAACAACAAGGTTTCGGCTTTCGGAGAAATATAAAGGATGTGGGAGGGTGATGGCTGCTGTTGAACTTCCTTCTTGAGCCATAGCAGTCAGATTGTTGAAGCATTTCGGTATGGTTCCATTTATCTTGTTCAAAGAGAGGTCAAGTATTTGAACATGTGCCATGTGGCATATGCTTGAAGGTATTTCACCATATAACTCATTGGATCTTAGGCTTAGAACAACCAATTTTGACCAGTTATCTCCTATCCATGCCGGTATACTACCAGACAACTTATTTTCTCCGAGATCAATCACCTGCAAATCTGTGCAATTTCTAAATGATTGTGGAATTTCTCCCACAAAACTGTTATTACGTAAGTTCAGTGATGATAGACCACATACTGAGCCCACTGTAAATATACTTCCTGACAAGTTATTATTTGCCAGATTCAGTGCTATATATGATGACCCTATATTTTGGAAACATTTAGGAAACTGCCCAGATAGCTGGTTATCTGAGAGGTCAAGATAAGTCAATTCTCCTGTATTGCACAATGACTCAAGTGATCCCGAGAACCTGTTCTGGAAAAGATTCAAGGTAAAAGTACTGGGAGGCAAAGGTGGTAATGTACCTTCCAAATTATTAGAGCTCAAGTCCACTGCGGGAAAACCAGAAAATTTTGATGATAAATCAGGTAGGACACCATAAATCTGGTTGTATGAAAAGTTTAAGTATACAAGTCTAGGAGACAGGTCCCAAAACCAATCAGGAATAGTGTCTGAAATTTCTGCACTGGAGATATCAATATATGAAAAATTATGTTGAGTTTGAATCCATTCTGGGAATTGTGGACCTTGTTTACAATGCGCCAGTTGTATAACATCCAGTTGAAAAGGAGGAACAAAACCAGGACTGATTTCCAATTTAAATGAGTTAAAAGACAAGTCCAGCTCCCGCAACCTAGAAAGATTAAACAGATGCGCTTCAGAGATTATGCCTTCGAAGTGATTCAATCCTAGATATAAACTCTCAAGCTTGGAAAGGCCTCCTATACTTTCTGGTAAGGTCCCACTCAGTTGATTTTCAGACAAATACAGAACACTAAGGTTGAGAAGATTTCCAATGTCTCCTGGTAGAAGTCCTGTTATTTCATTACCTGCGAGCCTTAATTCTATCAAAGATGAAAATCTTGTGATACTGTCAGGAATTGATCCATTCAATCTGTTTCCCGAAATATCCAGATATTTCAATTTACTCTCTGTACTTTTAGACAAGTTATTCATTACCTCAGTAAGCTCTCCATGTAAATTATTACCAGCCATACTTAATGTTTCTAAGCTTAAGTTCCCAAAGAATCTAGGAATTCCACCTTCAACTTTATTAAAAGACAGAGAGAGATATGAGAGGGATGCCATGTTCCCGAATGCATCAGGAATGGAACCTTGCAAATTGTTGGAAGAGAGGTCAACATAACTAATGCTACTGCTCAAGTTAGACATCCAAGAGTAGATGGAAGGAGAAGATAGATCATTTCCCGAAAGATCAAGAATGGCAAGAGATGAAAAATTGCTCGTGGGCCCTGAACTGGGAAGGATTTCAGGGAGTTCACACCATTGCAAATATAATTCTTGCAGCAAAGGTGCTTTTGTTAGTGCTGGAAACCAATTGCTTGCAAGGCTAAGGTTAACAAAATTCAAATCGAGATACTTAAGGGAATGAAGCGTATAAAGCCAATCAAGGTTTGCGCTATATAAAACATTAAAACCAAGATCAAGATATTGCAACTTGGAAAGATTACCTAGCTGATGTGGTATAGGTCCCACCAAATTGGCACCAGAAAGATTGAGATATCTTAATCTGCTCAAATGACCAATGAATTCTGGGATTTTGGTTGTAGGAAGATTGCTAGAGCTGAGGTCCAGATAATTTAAATGCTGCAATTCAAGCAATGAGGGGCTAATTTTACCATTGAACATGGGTCTCCATGAACCTGGTGTCATGTCCTTGAAAACCAGAGCTGTTACCTGATTAGTTTCGTTATCACAGTGGACTCCTCTCCATTTGCAGCATTCTTCTTCAGTTCCCCAGGATGAGAGCACACCCTCAGCATCATCAAGGTCCTCTTTGAACTTGAGAAGAGCTTGCCTCTCTCCACCGATGCACTTGATTTTAGACCCTTCAGGTTTAGGAAGATTTCCCAGAGCCTGTGGCATCACGCTTCCAATTATCAAGACAACTAGGGACAAGACATGTTTTACTTGAAAGCGTATCATGCTTGCAATTCAGAATTATGGGACAAGGTTTTGGGTTTCTCATATGTTTTTAGCAGCAGAAGAGGAAAGATTTGGTGTACTCCTTGAGATTCATATAAAGTCAATTCAGTTTTTGGAGAAGACTTTGACTTAGTAGTTGCCTCATTATTCCAGTCAATCTTGATTTTACTCTGCCTAATATCCTCCAGGTCAAAGCAGAAAGTATATAGAATATTTAATCTATAAAATGATTGAGAGTGATAAATGGTTGAATATGGATTGATTTATTAATAAATATTATATATATTTAGTTAGATTGTAAAAATGATATATTAATATAAAATATAAATAAATGTATATTTTGTGGATAAATAAATAAAGTTATAGTAAAAGGACTATTATACCCTTCATAATTTTTTCTCTTTCCCATTACTGTTCATTCTTATTCATTTTCTTTCTCCTCCTCCTTCTGTGGCTAACAGACTTCTTCAAAAAAAAATTCCTTCTTTCTCCTTTCTTTCTTTCAATCCTCTCATTTTCCCTCTTCTCTTCTCTCTTACTTCTTCCTTCTTTTTATTTTTCCTCTTTTATGTCCATTCTCTCCTCCCTCTATCTCCTCTTCCGCCGCCGCCGCCGCCGCCGCCTGCTATCTTTCCTTCTTTTTTTTTTTTTTCTCTTTTTTCCTCCTCAGATTGAAGGGAATTTCCATGTTCCTGACAGTTGGGGGCTTTGCTTCTCTTTAACTAAAAAGACAAGAAAGAGCCCATGCCCCAACTGAAAAAGAAAGAGGTAGAAGAAGGATTTCAAAAATAGAGAAAAAAAGAGTTGGAAGAATGAATTGCTAATAAAATTGGGAATGTATGCTCAAAATTTGTTTATTTTCGGGCAAAAATTGTAATTTTATTTTTAATTTTTTAAGGATAAAATAAATAATTTAGGCCCAGTTTATTTTCATTGACTGGGTTGGATTTATTAAATAATCTAGCCCAATCCAATGCATACCTTTGAGGATTTTGGCCCATTGAATAACCACAAGTCCGGTTCAATTTTAAAATTGTGTGATTATTTGTTTGATACAAATTCCACCTACACGATGGGGTTTAATTATTCTACCAAACCCACCAAATTTATAGATACATAAATTGTCTATTTTATCCTTGAAATTGAAAGTGAAATTACAATTTTTGTCCCTCTAAAAATAAACAAACTTTGAGCATATATTCTCATTTTTATTGAACAAAGTTACAAAACTCTTTTTTCAACAATTCATTCTTCTAGTTCTTTTTTCTCCATTTATGAAACCCTTCTTCTATTCTTTCTTTTCCAGTTGGGGCATGGGCTTTTCTTGTCTTTTTAGTTAACGAGAAACAAAGTCCCCTACTGCCAGGAACATGAAAATTCCCTTTCAATCTGAGGAGAAAAAAAAAAGAATAAGGAGAGATAGGTGGTGGGGAGACGGAGATAAAGGGAAGAAATAATAGAAATAAAAAGAGGAAAAATAAAAAGAAGGAAAAAATGAGAGAGAAGAGGGGAATGAGAGGATTGAAAGAAAGTAGGAAAAAAATTGTGAAGAAGTCTGTTAGCCATGGAAAGGAGAAAGAAAATGAATAAAAATGAACAGTAGACTATTGGTCATAAAATATGAATGAACAGTAATATAAAGGGAAAAGAAATTATAAAGGGTATAATAGTCATTTTATTATAATTTTATTTATTTACCCCACAAAGTATAGGGCAACCAGGGTATCACAAACTTGTCAAAAGACAGCCTTTTATAGCATTCTGGCTAACTGTAATGTACGACAGTTGTGTGGAATTGGTATTAATACATTGCTTAGCATTTAACTCACAATCTCAAAATCCAAAAAATATGACATCCTGCATAAAGGCTTATTCTTACATAAAGAAAAAACACTATTAATAAATGCAGATACATTTTAGGCTGCAAGCAGAAACATGTTTCATAATCGAAATCTCCAAAGTACAGTAGACATTTCAATGGTATAGAAAAAGCCAAATGACAAATTGATTCTTGACATCAAAGGCCTGCGCGTAAGATCAACTTATGCATCTTTCAATGTTCCAGCTATGTCAATGACAAATCGATACTTGACATCAGCTTTCTCAAGCCGTTCCATGGCTTGGTTTACATAGCCCATTGGAATGACCTCAACATCTGCTATTATGTTGTGTTTTGCAGCAAAATCCATCATCTCTTGTGTTTCCTTCATCCCTCCAATACCACTCCCAGCCACTGTCTTTCTCCCTGTTATTACACACACCAATTAGTCAAAACATGTAACACCGTAACATGCACAAGAAGCAAAACTACTGAAAATAAGCAACAGGGGTCATGTGCATCAACAAATGGAACAGGAAACGCTGTGTCTCATTTGAAACATCCACCACCACCACCCAAAGAAATGGAAAAAAACATATGGTGGTTTCAGGGCCAAAATGTATGATGGATGATTACCTGAAAGCAAAGGAAAGACAGGTAACTCCAGAGGTTTTGGTATCACACCAAGAATTATAAGTTTCCCACTAGGCTTCAAGAGGTTAAGTAATGGCTGGACAGGATGATGAGCAGAGACTGTGTCCAATATTCCATCCATGGTGCCCGCTGCAGCCTGCAAATAGTCGATAACATGAGTGCATTTTCAGAAAAGCTCCATATAGAAGTAGCTACAGACAAATACCAGCATCTGATCTTGGTCACGGCTAACCAAAAAGGAATCAACACCAAGATTCTTGATGGCTTCCTCTTTCTTATTGGGGGCTGTACTTATCACCGTCACCTTAGCCCCAAAAGCCTTGGCAAACTTCACAGCTACATGGCCCAGACCTCCTAGGCCAACCACACCCAAGTGAGTGCCGGCTTGTCGAGTCCAAAGTATTTTAGGGGGCTGTAGGTTGTGATTCCAGCACAGAGAAGAGGACAACCAGCATCAAGAGGCATATTGTCAGGCCAGCGGATAATGAAATGCTCGTCACAAACCATGATATCAGAATAACCTCCATAGGTGGGTGTTCCGTCAAAGTATTTGCTTCTGTATGTAAGAATCATTTTGGAACAGTAATTCTCAAGATCATTGGCACAGCTCTCGCACGAACGGCATGATCCTGCCATGCATCCCACCCCAACTTTGTCCCCAACCTTAACCTTTGTCACCTTGCTGCCCACCTCAGTAACAACTCCAGCGATCTCATGTCTGCATCAATCAACTGAGTTGGGAATTAGTACTTCTTTCTGAAGAAATAGCTAACTGATCGGACAACCATACTGCAAAGAACATTATTTCAATTCATGAAGATTCACACGCATTACACAGTCCGTTTAGACATCGGATCCCATTGACAAAAAAAAACTAAGATCATTCCATCTTACAGGAGTTAGACAAAGAAACATACCCAGGAAGCACAGGGTAGGTAACCCTGCCCGTTTCATTCTTGACGCTGTGAAGGTCCGAGTGACACACCCCACAATACAAAATCTTCAATTTCACGTCTTTTTCCCCAGTTGCCCTTCAAATCCCAACCAAGAAAGGAACAACAAAAAAAAATACAAAAAAGGAAAGAAAAACATTAGTCGCACACTTCAACACTAATTGGAGTAAAAGATTATGTCACATTCTTGAAATCCCAAGTTCCAAATTGTTCGCGTTAAAATAATCCAAAGCTTCTTAATCAAACCTAAAACGACAAACTCGAAATACTTAGTCAAAACCCTTTTCGCAATTATAATAATGTTATTCAAGATCCAAGAACTTGAAACAATCCCGAATACCAAAACCAAGTACCAATTCTCTTAACTCAAACAGTATAACTAGCAGAACTTCAATAAAACAGTAGAAGAAAAGATTGAATGAGGAAATGAATCATTATTATACCTTCTGGAGAAATGGAAGGGAGAAAGAATGCCAGAATTGTCTCTGGCAGCCCATCCGAAGGCCTTGACGGGGTGCTCTTCTTCTGGTGCTTTCACCATTTTTCTGAAGCTTAGGACACTGCTACTACTATAATCCTACGACAACGACCAAGCAAACACTGTAATGGGGGAGAATATTTTATTACAGAGAAAAACATGCGTGGGCAATATGTATATATAGAGGAAGAAATTGTCGGGTGCAACGTCACGAGTGACGGGGGAAAGGGGCAGAGTTGGAATATAAGTTTTCAAGAGGGATTATATTTTCGATACTTATCTATTTTTCGCGCGAATCGCGTGCACCACAGTTCTATTTTACATCATAATATAATGAAAAAGATGGAAAAAAAAAAAAGAAAAAAATTCGAGATACTTATAATAAAAATCAAGTACCTCGGAAAGTTCTATCGAGTAGTTTATCTACTATTACATATATCAAGGGTCGTTTATTTTCTTGGATTTATGTTCTTTTCTATCTTTTCTTCTTCAAATCTCTTCTTTGTCTTTCTATATTTTTCTCTTTTCTTTATTTATAATTCTTTCCTCCACCACGCCGACCCCATCACACCACTACCACCACCGCCATTGCTACGAGCGGATTCTCACAGTTTTTGAATGAAGGGTCAACAAATTTGGGGTTTTGGGATTAATAGATTCTAAGCTTCTTCTTTTTTTTCACTTATATATACTATCTGAATTAATTGATAGTGAAATCTATGATGGTTTGAGAGGGGTAAGGGTTAACTCACAAGATTTCGGAAGAACATGAAGAGTGAAGATTTGCCAATTATTTCAAGGGACAACTTTGTGATTTCAATACATTTTGATGGGCTTTTTAGACATTTGACAATAGTATCAAGCAATATCCATATCGGATGTTTGGATGTCATGATAAATGAACTACTATTCACCATCCATATATCCAATGTATTATTTATTAAGTGTAGCATCAACATATATTTTATGTATTTATTAAGTATAGCATCAATACTTATTTTATGAGATGAATTATCTTGAAAAAGAATTAAAATTTATTTTTAATTCAATTTTGATATTAAATATAAATTTAATATTTTAATATATCAAACTTAAATTATAAAATAAACAATATGTAAAGTGACAGTCACGGCATATAATAATCACTGTACTATTATACTATATCAGGTTATAGCTGCTGCATATAATAATCACACATGCTAATTACGAAGTCCAAGGGAAAGGAGAGATACCATCCAAAGTCAAGAGAAGAGACAAGGAAGATTGACAGATGCCCAAAGTAGAAATATTAAACTAATAATAACATCATCATATGTTTTGTTTAAGGAATGAGTGATGCACTAAAAAGAGACTGATTGTGACCCCTAATCAATAAGGGCTTCGTCAAGAACAAAAGAATGTAGATATTATTTCTTAATAGCTCATACTATGAGGTTAGAAGATGACATAGTATGCATAATAATTAGGCTTAAATACAATTTATCCCCTTTACTATTTGATTTTACATGAATTACCCTCCTGATAAAATCTTTAAATATTTCCCTAAAACAACAAAGTTTATATTAATTGACAAAAAAATTAAATTTATTTTACCTCCTCTTTATAAACTATATAGTATTTTGCCCCCTCTACAATTATATATTAATTATTTAAGCCTATATTTTATTCTACACTAACTTTATCAAATAGATTAATCTTCAATTAAATTTAAAATAAATAAGTTGCACAATATAGTAAGATACATTAAATTCAAAACAACTATCTCATATAAATTTATACTATCATTTATTTGTATATTTATTTAATGAGTAAGAATTAAAATTTATTAGTTTATAATATTTAGTGGTGTAAATAATTCTATTATACAAAGTGGGCATTTGCAGGACAAATATATTGACTGAATCTAATTTAATCGCTTCATTGATCAAGTTATGTTCAACTACTAAACCAAAAATTTCAATTCTCATTCAACAAATACTTGCATTTAAAATAAACTACACAAATTCATCTACAGTAATATTTTCATATTCGTGGTGGTTTTCATAGCTGTAGAGTTCTGGATTTAGTTCATACATATGAATCAGTAAAACACAAATTTAAGTCAGGCTTAAGTATTAAGATCATATTCATTTTTCAAACCAAGCTAAGAGAAAAACTTCTATGAACTCAAACCTTTAATGGTCTCTTGGACAAGTACCTTCAACACACAATCATGTTCAAGTTCCAAACATTCTACTACCATCTGCCTTGGATCTGACAAATGCAGATATTAGAACGGTAAAGGAAATCCTACTTGCATATGAAAACAATCAACCAGACAGCAATGAATTACACTATCTGTTACTTGTTGCAGAGCTAATATAACCTTTTTCATAGCTCTTGGTAGAAGTAAGGAATTCAGGGGATTCATAAAAAACGCCTCCTACGCTTGGAGGTATCACCATGTGAGCGATGGTGGTGGAAGTTCTGCAAGGGGGAGGAACTTATGTCGGGCACAAAGACAGCAGAGTCGTACAGATTCTGAGAATTTTTAGGCCAGTAAAGCCCAGATGCTGTGGGTGGAGAAGGAATCTCTGGCACTGCCCAATATGTGTCCGGCGCCTGTCCCATACACTCATCACCCTCTAATTCTCCATCAGCAGCTCGTAGAATTGAGGAGCAATCTGAATCTCCTAGCTTCCCACTATCCGCCTGATGAGATTTTTCAAAGACAAAGTTAGGTTTGTCCACAATCACCCAAAAGGAATTTAATGGAAGAACCACACTACTCCAGCTATGGCACATAAGAAAAATCAACGGCAAGCATTAGAAAAAAAATATATATAGGAAATAGCAGCGACTCATTGGTGGTACTCAATTAACTCCTGTCAAAATGTCAATAAAGAGAAGGCAATTTCAAGAGCATTTTGCAAGTCACTCAGAACTTACCATACAGGGGGTATATAGTAAAAACAGGATGAGCATATTTCCTTTCCAACTGGAAATTGGAACATATTATGCTAAAAGCAAACTTGAACAGAACTTTTATTCTTCATTCCTCCTTTGGGGGGGTTATAATCCAACACTATTTAAGGTTAAACTATCAATCTGAGCATCAAGTTCTAATCACTTCTGATTTTTATGAATATATCACATTAACAAAACACATGTACTTGAGGAAGGATGAAATACAAAGCAAACAAAACGATACAAACAAAAGTTGATCTCGGAGCCCAGAGACTAGCTTGCAGAAAGAGTAAAGTACAATTTAACCCTTTGAACAATACCTCTTGTATCAAATACCCACTCCCCTGAATTAAATTTGGTACCACTTAACCCCCTAACCCATACCATAGAACACTTGGCCCCTTACATATTAACTCATAAACCAATTATACCCTTAACAATTCATTCTTAATTAATTTTTCTTTCTTTATTTTCTCCCTTTTCACCATATTTTCCATTTCTTTTTCTCCTCCTCCTCCTCCATTTTGGATTGTGTATGGGATTGCAGGATGAGTGGGCGCAATTGGTTGGGCTGGTCTTGGAGAGACTGAGAGTTTGGGGAAGTAGGGTAGTCGAGGGTTGGGGTGATGTGGGGTGAGATGACGGTGGGGGTGCAGTGGTCGGTGGGGGGCCGTGGAAGGTGGCTAAGTAGCGGGGTGGTTTGGAGGTGGGGTGGGTGTGGAGAAAGAATTAAAAAAAAATTAGAAATAAGAAAATTAAAAATTAGTATAGTTAAGGATATCGATGTAGATTCACATTGTTTTAAATTGTCCAGGGATTTAAATGGCACAAAATTTAGTTTACAGAGGCGTTGGTACAAGATGGTTAGTATAATTCAGGGGGGAATAAAAATGACATGACATAACAGATCTAAATTCTCATCCATACTAGTTCCTCTAACCTCAGGCTGGGGCTGGTAAACAAAACTCATGTACTATTTACATAGGCAAACAAATTATCTAATTCAACACAAGAACATTTCTGAGATGCATGAATACAGACCCCCAGCCCCCATCATAGACTGACAGCCAGACAGCCACACACACACACAGAGAGAGAGAGATTGCTTCAACTATACTGTGACATTCTAGTACAAGAGCCGAGACATTATATTTATCCACTGATGTTCTAAAAAGAACTACTTTACTTGAATGATAAGATCAAAAGAGTGAATCAGAAAATCATCAACACGAATGACACAATTACCAGCCCACTTCCATACAGTAACGGCATGGACATGAAGCGATGCATGAATCTAAATCATACCTTAGATGATCCATTATCCATGAAGTTGTAATTCTGATTGTAATCACCAAGTTCAAGAAATTCATCCAACGGCCACTGTGAAATACTTCCAGTTGCAGAACCCCCAGTAAAAGGCAGCTTTGATGATGAAAAATCTTCATCCACACCAGCTTGGACAGGCAAACTTTTACTGCATTGACCAGTTGATGATAGTGGGGTGCTCCTCTTCAGAAGAGAAAGAGGTTCTGTTCCTGAGATTTTCTCATCAGAATGAGAATGCATCTTCCCTGAGGATGATGACGGACCAGATTCAGTAGCTTCAAGGCCTACTTTAACTCCAGTGAGTAAGAACCTCTGATGAACAGAAACCAAGGAATTCGCTGTGTGTACAGCAACATCACATTTTCTGCAAAGTAAAGCTCGGTCCTCCAGGCAAAAGAAGTAGCCCACCGTTTCCTGCATAACATTGCAATCCGGTATCAAAACCTACTGATGCAGTAAAAATTAAAAAAAAATAGCATGCTCTGTCTATAATAATAGACATGTCATATAGGTTAAACTCACACTAAGGCCATGTGCCTGGCTCCAATAATCGGCAATTGTAGACAAAAAGATTTTCACATGATATCACTAAGTATAGGGAATCAAAGTAGAGAAATCATTTCAACCACTGCATGAGACAGTATCAAGGTAACATTTTGATCTCAATACAGAGAATCACTCAGATGTAGATAAAAATTAACCTCCCAACAGGTTAATAGGGCTCACAGAATGCTTCATGATTGGCATAATTAACAGCAATAATACTACAAGACTAACTCATCTATATCTTAATCTCTTTTATAGGCCCATTCAAAATCTATATAACTATCAAATATAATATGAGATAGTCACTGCAAAAAGATCATCCAATTAGAAAGATAAACATGAAATGATAAATGGCTACCGTATTAAACTGAAAAGATATTCCAATTGGACAGATTAAACATGAAATGATAAATGGCTACTGTTAAAATCCTTCCTAATCAATTTGAGCATATTTCCCTTTATTCACTTGAAAAGGGACATGTCAAGGCTGGTTGAACACAACATCTAAAGATAAGGATGATTTTACATTACCCTTTCCATTCATGTGCACAGAGTGAGGCAACATATGAGACCACTACAAATGGGATCTAAAGAATTTCAACTCAAATTGAGGATATGAAGTATGTTTCAACACAAGGCAAGTGCGACATTCACCTTCAACCAATAAGAATCTGCTTTCATTAAGCATCTTCACTAATGGCTAACTGTTGAGTTAATGCACGGGGCACCAGTATGGTAACCGAAATTTCTGTCATGGTGGCATTAACACATGCTTCTGCCCCCCAATCAACCAACCTTAACACCCTCAGTGGAAAAGACAAGATGCATCATGGTCCCATATGAGACTCACTACAATTGGGATCTAAAGAATTTCAACTCAAATTGAGGATATGAAGCATGTTTCAACACAAGGCAAGTGCGACATTCACCTTCAACCAATAAGAATCTGCTTTCATTAAGCATCTTCACTAATGGCTAACTGTTGAGTTAAATGCATGGGGCACCTGTATGGTAACCCAAATTTCTGTCATGGATTAACACATGCTTCTGCCCCCTAATCAATCAACCTTAACACCCTCACTGGAAAAGACAAGATGCATCATGGTCCCATATGAGACTCACTACAATTGGGATCTAAAGAATTTCAACTCAAATTGAGGATATGAAGCATGTTTCAACACAAGGCAAGTGCGACATTCACCTTCAACCAATAAGAATCTGCTTTCATTAAGCATCTTCACTAATGGCTAACTGTTGAGTTAAATGCATGGGGCACCTGTATGGTAACCGAAATTTCTGTCATGGTGGCATTAACACATGCTTCTGCCCCCCAATCAATCAACCTTAACACCCTCACTGGAAAAGACAAGATGCATCATGGTCCCATACCCAACTATTGAATACTTAGCACAGAGATTTTTTCTTGACAATGCAGATCTCAGTCACCATCCCAAGGAAACACAGCATCATCTAAGAATCTAAAGAGGTAGTTGATTAGTCATACTGGCTGAACTTAGACGACGTGTTACTCAAGCATAAGTCTCAAACCAAGCAGTAGGCAACAGTTAGTTTTAAGCCATCTCCAACCACAACTTTGTTTTAGTGCAGTTTTTGCACTAAAATGATGCAGATTTGCATCAAACTTAAAATCCATCTCCAAACCATTTACTTCAAATTTTACTCAAAAAGAATATTCCTTAAATATTCATTATTATTCCATTTACGATAATTATTTTACTTCATTAAACATCTATTTATAATTTTGTTAACCTATTAATACAATTACTTATTCAATTTGTATTTTACGTTTAGTTAATTAAAATAGTGTATTTTATTTTTATAATATAATTGATAGTAAATAAAATAATATACATAAACAAACCAAATAATTAATAATAAGAAATAATTTTATTTATCTATTTATAATTTTATATGTATTTTATATGTTCATATAAAATACAAAAAGAATTTATTTTGTTAAAAGTATACAATTATGATTAAGTATAAATTTTTAAAATATTTTTAAAACATAATAAATAAATATAAAATTTGTAAACAAAAAATAAAAAATGAAAAAGACCGCGCCAGAACACACACTGTTTTAGCACAAGGAATAGCGCAGCCCAGGGAGTGGTTTTACCGCCCAACCCTGTATTTAGGGCGGGTTGGGTCACATGTATTTTCCAAGTGAAGTTCTACAGGCCGAACCTTTTAAATTTTACAGTGATGAAGCCCCCCAAATCAAACAACACAAAAATGTCTGTATAAACATTTCACTAATAAATTACCAAAAAATTATCACAAAAAACTAATTGTAAACATATTTGGTGAACAAAGTAACCAAACAGGATAGAACCCTAGCAGCCTAACCTTTTTTACTGGCCAAGCTCAGAAGGGAAAATGGATTTTAGTTTCTTTTACAATTAGTTTCAAATGAGCAAAAGAAATATAAATGTGAACTGGGTGAAATATCAAAAGTTCAAAACAGCTCAGCAAGGCCAGCACCAATAAGCATTAAAATAATCTCAAAACACCCATCACAACACTGTATCCGCATAAACAAAATATCAGGTCCTCAACAACACATCTGAAACTATTTAATAATCACTCTTCCAAGATATTTATCATTATCAAGACAAGTCAAACAAACCCAGTATTCTCAAATCCCAAGAAACATAAACAAATTTAACAGGAATCCCAATGATTAAACACAGACAGAACTCTAAACTATATAAAAAAACTCTAAAAAAATAATCTTGAAAAGATTAAAGAAAAAGAAAAGATTATCAAACCTGGCAAATATCACACTTGGGCATCTTCGAAGATGAGCTAGAGAGTGGAACCCTCTGGTGTTTACTGGCAAGCTTGTTGGCGGCGTGCACTTTCTGATCGCAACCCCAACACAGGGCCGCCTCGTCGGCGCAGCAGAGGACGGTTGCCTCCGCCGCCTCACACACGTTGCACTGAATCTTCATCACTACCACAAATTATCAGCTTAAAAACTCTACACCACTGAAATTCTCTCCCCCGGAAATTCAAACCAATAATACAAGAAGAAAATCTTGGCCCACCTTATAGGTATATGAAGATCTTTCAAGAGGGGTGTGTGAAGGGGTGGTAATGAATGAAGAGAAACAACAAGAAGGAATGTGTGTGTGGGTGGGGGGTACAGGAGGGTTTAAGAACGTGTACTGATTCTTGGGGTTTGTGGGTTGGGGTGGGGAGTGGGGGTGCCGTGCTGCGGTGGGGGGTATTTCTAATTTTTTTGATGGTGGGCTAATTACAGTGCCTCAAGTTTTTTCTTGTTTTCGTTTTTCTGTGAACTGATTAATCAATAATAGTAGAAAAAAACATGGTATGCGGTAAGGCGGTTAGGCACGTGTCGGCTTATGTGTGTGTGTGTGTGAAGGGAGGTGAGGCGCTGAGTTGTAAGAGGAGAAGATATTGTCAGTTTGAGGGTGGGGGGTGGGTGGGGGGGTGGGGGGCGTGGGCATGTTTGGATGGCAGAGACAATAACTTAACAGTGAAGAATTGTGGTACTCCCCTAATTCATATATATACACACACACATATATTAGATACATATTTTTCCTGACTGAAGCAACTATAATGATAACTTTGAGTCTTTTTATGTTTGTTTGCAGCAAGAGGTTGTGGCCTTCTTTGGTGTTAGTTTTGGGAAACATTTTTTGGAATGAAAAAAGTATTTGAGATTATTGTTTTTTATTTCTTGATATTTTATTATTATAATTTTAATTATATAATTATATATGTCCACTAATTATAATAATAAAATTAATTGAATATTAATAATTAAAATTAAAAATATTTTTCACTAACCACAATAAATAATATTAATAAAATATTTATATTTAAAAATATCTTTCAAAATAAAACACATTCTAGTTTCATTAATCAAAATACATTTTCCCAACGTATGGAAGGAATATGAAGTTCTTTAGAACTGTGGAACATGGGTAAAAACACGAGTAAAGTGAGTTTTGCTACTTTAATTAGGTTTTACTGGCAAAATATTGAATAAAAATTGAAAGCAATAGATTTTGTATATGCAATTTTGTTTTTCAAAAATAGTGATTGGTAATAGGTAGTATAATATTGTTAAGGAGAAGGCACACTTTTTAAAAGAAAATATTCATTTTAGAAAAAAGTGTGACATTATTGAATGTTCTAAAAATGAAATGAATATTCAAAGAAAATATTTACTTTTTCAATTAAACATATTTTTGCTTGTTTGTGGGTCCATCAAGCCTTTTCATGGTCAGTTGACAGATATTAAAATTATTTTTATGATCTTTATTTGAATAAGATGGAAAATTTTGATTAATTGAAAACTTTGATTATTTATTATTTAGATCATATTTTCCACAAAAACATGATTTTTTAGCAAAAAATAAGTATATTTTTATCGCGTAGTATTTTTAAATTATATCCATCTCTCACTCAATTTCACAATATCTTCAAATTATAGCATTTGTCTTTTACTAATTAATTAATTTTGGCAATATTTAGCAGACAAAATCTTCAATAGGCTAGTTAATTTTTATTATATATCATTGTTTGCTAGTTTGCTTTTGAATAATTTGCTAAATACATGTTTGTTCAATATTCTACTAGAAGTTATGCACAAACGTGTACATAAAAGGGATGTGGTATCGTCTTTATTCGTGAATTTCAAACTAGACTATTCTTGTTGATTAGTTATTGTTTGTGTTATAACACATCGTTAGAGATACCAAGATTGTGCCGACGAAAATTCTGTCGGAAGTTGTCCCGACGAAATTTTTTTAAAACTTAAATGAGAACCAGATAAATGAATAATTTGAGAACAAATGATTGAAAATTGTAAAAAAATAAATAAATAATGTAATTTAAAAAAGTGAAAAAAATATGTATTTATAGTATTTCGAACGAGGGTTGTCATCTAGTGCTGAGTATTGCATGGACTAATACAAGCCAATTGAAATGAACTATTTTAGTTGTTCGGTCTCTAAGAGTTATTTTTTGAGTCCGTATTGCAAAACCATGTCTCATAAAAAAGATTTACTCTTTTCAATTTTTTCAAAATTAAGCAATCGGAGTTATCTTCCACGTATATATGAAACATAAAAAATTAATTGTTTGCTTTAGATTTTCACTTACTAAATTTAGGTTTAATTATTAATAGAAAAAACTAAAAATGAATACAAACATTGTTTATAAGCAACTCGTTATTTTGTGTGTTCATATTATAAAACAATAAAATTAACCACAATTTATTATGTAAGTATTCATATATCAATTTGAAAAATCTTCAATAGTTCATTTTTGTCATGTAGCTCATAACATCTTAAATAGTAGGGACAACATTTCAACATTGTAGATGGACATGTTTTAATTGAATTTTAATACTATGTGAAATGTGAAATTACTCTTTATTTTAATTGGTTGAAATGTCATAACTTTGAGCAAGTAACATAAAGAGGGTCAATATTATATAATTCCTAAGTTTATAAGTAGCAATCACTGGTAGGTAAATATTAATGTGACCCCACAATATGAAAGCGACTATACTATTTTGTGAAATTTACTTTATAGTGCTTCGAAATAATTATAAATTAATTGACAGACAAAAAATTTGTACAACTAAAATAAAAATTGAAGAGAAATTATAGTAATTGCTTCAAACAATTATGTACGAGTAAATGTTGCTTCTAAAATTAAAGTGTGAAATAAATGGATTCCCATGTTGTTGAAGTACATATTATATAGTGGAATAAGTTCATATCATAAGGGTATGCTTTCTCTTTTTTATTTTATTTTATTTTTTTTGTGTTTTTTTTTTAGTTGAAAGGCCGAGAGTATAACCACAAGAATATTAAGAAATAAAGAACAACAAAGATTGAGAATCACATCACATCAGTATTTTTATAATTGGATCGGATTAATCGATTCGATCCAAAATTGATGGTCGGTTCAGTCCAATTAGCTATCAAAAATAAGAAATGAGGTTAAATTGGTTAAAACCGATCAAAAATCGATCAAAATTGATTTTGTTATTTTTTTGTATTTATTTTAGAAAGTTAAATTTTAAACTTAATACTTGATTATATATATATATATGGTTTTTTAGATTTTGAATTTTATTAGATATTTTTTTAATTAATTATTTAATTTTTTTATTTTTAAAATTTAATATATAATAATTAATCTGTTATATTATCTTTTTATATAATATAATAAAAAAATACAATCAATTTTTATTAAACTAATTGAATCAATCAAATCAAATTAATTTAACTGCTAAAATAAACTAATTTAATTATTAATTCGATTGTAAAAATATTATTTCGCATAACATCAGAGTCATAATTATCTTTTTTATGTACAGATTTTGACAACTAATCACTGCTTATGATAGAATTATATTAGCTCTAAATGATATCTCTTTCCGTGTGCATTTAGGCAGGGTGACGACAATAGCCTCTTATAGGATTATAAATACTATCGTTGTAATAAATAATTAGCCAATTAAAGTTTATTATAATTTCATATATATATATATATATATATATGTCATTCTCATACGGGTCAGCCAACCTAATAGTACAAACCCTCGTGGCGACTCTTATTAGCTGTCCTACAAAATTACTTGTGACCTAAACCATACGCAAATTCCATATCTGATCTCGTTAAGAGTCAAAGGCTCATCTTTAACATCACTTTGAGAATGTGAACGAGGCATTTGACCTGAGTACTCGACTTGGAATTGTTAGTCTCGTGTTAAAAAAATAAAATAAATTTATATTGTATGTATAAAATTTCACATCAAAATAAAAATAAAAATATAATTTTTTTTAATGATATATTTTTATAAACATTTGACTAACTTGATCTAATTTAAGAAATTGGGAAAATAATGCAAATTATTAGCTCGCACAAGTGGAAGTGACATGACGGATTCATCAGTGTATGCATGACATGATGCAACAATTATACTTTTCACTTAACATGTATAAGTGACAGTGATATGATAGATTCATCCAAGCGATACTTGTATGGCGTGGCACCGTGAGTGATTTGGACACAACCGTCTAGTTAGTATGGACACAACAACATCGCGAGTGGGTAATATCTATATTACACCAGGTGTATGGTATATTTGATGTATACATTAAAATTAAGTATTTCATTTTGTAAAAAATATAACACTTATATGATAAATATATATCAAATGTATGTACATTAAATGTAGTATTTATAAAATTTCATAAATAAGTGGAGACAACCGTCTAATTGACACGAACAAAATCCTTACAGAAACACATGGTAAAAAGTTGTGAACTTTCGCAAAAAGTGCAATTTAGACCACTCACGAAGAGACACTCAAAAATCTATAAAGATGGCTTCATTTTATTCCAAATAGCCAAAAACCCCTCTCAATGCTTAAGGATTCTAGCCTTTATGGTATCAAACAAATTTCCATCTACTAATTAATCTTTATTTTTGCCCCTTATTTCATGTATAGACACTTGCTTTATTTATTATTATTTTGGTAAATACACACGTGCTACAACATTAACTGTTGAGGGAAACGATTAACATTAAATGTAGTTTTGATGCAATAACTCTCTATTAAATTGTAGTGATAAAATTTTACAAATAAAATCTTGTTTCATATTGTCAGCAAGATGTATGGATAAATGTTTTACATTTCTCTCTTTTTCTTCCCAGAGAATGGGTGTCTGTATATATCTTTATATATATATATAAGTTTTTTTAAATATCTAATCAATGCAATCCAATTAATTTAAAATTAAAAAATTAATCTAACTATTTGATAATTTATTCGAAATCGATCACTAAAATTGTATTTGATCTCGATTCATTATATATAAGCTTAAACACGTTGTTTGGTTCGATAAAATTTAAAACTCAACTTGAATTTAACTCATTTAAATTCAATTTGATTAACAATTACACCAAATTCAAATATAATTTGTAAATTTAAAAAAAATTCAAAATTAAATAATAATATGTTCGACTCCGACTGATTTATACTTTAAATTAATTATGTGAGTCGACTTAATCTAAAAAAATTGTAACACCTATTGAGTTGTTAAAACGTACCGGGTCAGGGAAATCGGAGCTCCGAGTCTCCAACCATAAACTTTAAAAAAAACCAACGTTTTCCCGCCATTTTCGTGTTAACTCTGCGACTGCTCGGCAAATTTTAACACTTGACGTTAGGGTTTGTAGTATATGTCAATCAGCTGCAAAAAAAATTGCGAGCTGTCGAGAAATTGCTTCGATTCAATCACCCCAAGTCTTCGGATGCCTCATTTCGTCTGCATTTCAAAATTTACTGGCTATTTCCGGAGTTAAAGCGATTTGAGTTTTGCCTATATTCGGTTTCTTTGTTCGATTCCTGTTAATTCAACTGGAATTTGAATATTTTTGTGAGAAAATGCGGATTTAAGGTATGGGGCTCATCAAACTTTAGAGTTCTTGTTTCTATGATTTAATTTCTGGAATTTGTGGAATACTTATTCATCTAATTCCTTATTTTGCTGTTTTTTTCGAAAATCGAGGTTTCAATTGAACAATCGTGCATGACAAGTTTGGCATTGACGTTTTTGTGAAGATTTTATTTCAATATTTTTGGGCCACAATAATTATTGAGCTTATGAGTTCTTTATTGTTTGATTTCCTTTTTATTTTTCCTCATTTATCCATTATAAGAAGAGAGTGAAATTTGACTTAGGCTCAGCTGAATGCAACTGTTGTTTGATGATCTGTGATTTTGTTAATTTAGATCTTGATGATTAGGGAAAATTTGTTGGAAGGTTCTTAAAATATTGTTATTTGATACGAAAGCATCATTTGTTCTGCATACTTTGGTGGCATTCACAACTTTATGTGATTTGATTTTTAGGTTTCTATATATATTATGGTAGTCCTGCAAGTCTACATGTTGATTTGGAAAATCTCTCTGGGTGCTTTGTCACCACTCTACCAGATAGCATAATTAGACAGATTGACAAAATCATATGAGCTACATCATCTTATCCACAAGAAGACAAAATTATGTTTCTGACCAGACTTCAAGCTCCTTAGGTTAATTTTGCTCTATTGTTGAAAGGCACTGAAGCCTTAAGATAATGAATTGTGTCTAAGGTGAACATATGGATAAGATAATGTAGTTCATATGATTTTGTCCATCTGTCTAATTATCCTCTCATGAGGTTTTCTCCAGCGTACTTGATATATTGGAATCTGTGACTATTGTGTGGTAAAGCATGCAACTTGTGCTTTGGTAGCCACGAGAGTTTAATCTAGTATTTTAATTGATGGCAGATCCGTGTATTAGTAAATATTTTATTATTCAGCATTATATGCTGAAAATAATAGATCCACCTTTAGTCATTTATAATGAAAATTACCAGGTCCTGTCAGAATTTGAATTAGCAAAATGCAGTTGGTCAGTGGGGTGGATTTGCAATTACATATTAATAGTCCATTTATTAACACTAAATTTGGCTAGAAATTGTTGCATAATGCTACTTGGCAGGAATTCTTAGTTTCTAGTTTATCCTAATGTCCTTACGCAAGAATCTGAAATTTAGTGCAGCAGAAGATCACCGATTCTGAGAAAAATAAGTGTTTGAGTTTTTGGTCAGGTTTTCAATAGAATGCAAAGTGAATGTAAAAAGTTATTCTGAACGCTGAAATGAGATGCAATGCCTGCTGGCGGGAATTGGAAGGACGAGCTGTCACCACCACCTGTGGTCACCTCTTGTGTATCCATTATGCATGAAATAAATACAAAATTCCTATGTATTATTCCTGTCAAATTCTTTATGTTTGGTGAATTTCCTTAATTATTTCTAAAGGCCCTGAAGATGCCAGTAAGATTCTCAGTAACGATGGTGCTTGCCCTATTTGTGATCAAGTGCTCTCTAAAAGGTATGATAAAAACACAACTTGTTTGTTTTATCTCCTGCTTGTAAATTTCCAAAGAATTTCCAGAATTATTAGAAACTTTAGGAGCAGTAGAAAGAGATGAGGATCAATTTTTTTATGGAAATTATGGACTGTAGCCATCCTGCGATAAATCAAGTGTTTTTAACCATCTGCTGAGATGAAAGTTTAAGTCAATCTTACGTGCCGTTATTTTTATGTGACTAATTTGTCCATCTTTAATATAATTTTTTAGTTTGTCTGGATATATATGGTTTGACTTGTCATCTTTTTGCTCGTCAGTCTACTGAAGCCTGTGGATATCAATCCAAATGATGAATGGGTAAATGTAAGGAAACTCTCCTAGAAGAATTCCTATGTCCTTTTCTGATCTTTCTCCTTAATCCTCTCAATTCAGCCTTTATTAAGCTATAATATCATCTACAATTCATTCCATCAGCCTCCTTTCACATACTTTTATGCTCTCTCCTGCAGATGGTCATGGCTGGAGTATCTCCTCAGATATGTATCCTAAATATTGCAATCATACGTACTGTTCCATGATTTATATTGGCTGTTTATCTGGTCTAGCATGTTAACATTTAGTAAAAGGCTTGATTGTGAACCTAATTCTTCAAAACTGCATATTTGATTTTCCCTGAACGGTCCTAGTGATGAAGAGTGCATATAGAAGTGTAATGTTTTATATTGGGCAAAAGGATTTGGAGACGCAAGTTAAGATGAATAAAGTAGTAGCTCAGTGCCGGCAGAAATGTGAGGCAATGCAAGAGAAATTTACAGAGAAACTGGAGCAGATTTATACTGCATACCAGAAAATGACTAGGAGGTGCCAGATGATGGAGCAAGAGATGGAGAATTTGTCCAAAGATAAGCAAGAGCTGCAACAGAAGTTTTCTGAAAAATGCAGGTTAATCTCTACTCGGTTCTTTACAATATCCCAGCAGTCCTCTTATAGTATCCATTGTGATGGTCAGTTAAGATCTTATTATCACCGCCAGGCAAAAGAGAAAACTTGATGAAATGTATGATCAAGCAAGAAATGAAATTGAGTTATTGAAGCGATCAGCAATTCAGCCTGCAAACCATTTCTTTTCGAGACCAGAGCCTGATTTGTTCTCAAATCCAGCTACTAGGCTGGATAACAGAGATTCTATTAGGAAAGGTAACCCTGCTCTTTTTACGGCACCTTCCAGCTTTCTCGATAAAGATAGCCTGACATTTATGTGGACTCCTCTAATAATTATCTATAGGATATCTGAGATCTAATTTATCTATATACACTAGATTTTAGCTCATATTCACTGAATGCTAAAATGTCAATCAAGAGTTAATTCTTGGCGTATTCTTTCAAAAAATACTAGTAAACTTATTTGGCGCAGATTGGTCGGTTCTCACTCCTGACACTCCAGGGCCAAGAGATGACATGTGGTCAGCAAGACACAACAGTTCTAACTCTACATTCGACGTGTCTGGTGGCTCACCTGCAAAACCGTCCACTGTGCCAATTGACACTGGGAACAGAATGCCTAGCGCTCACCCTTCTTTTCGTGTTGGGAGTGGAGCTGGAGCCAGCAATCCTTCAATGACTCTCCGAAACCTTATCCTTTCACCAATAAAGCGACCTCAGCTCTCCCGCGGCCGACCTCAATTGTTCATGTAAGACACTAACTATTACAATGTTTTAACTACTAACATCTCTAGATTATCTCATATTCCTGTTTTTCCAGGTTGTAGATAGGAGAGGTTTGCCATCCATAAGCCAGTTGTAAGTGGCCTTAGAGTTCTTGCATGTGCTTTTCTGAAGTTTGACTTGTTAGAGAAAAGGCACAAGAAAACTGCAGTCAGAATGCAGATAGATTTTCTCTGTTGTAAGATATATCTTTACTTTGTGGTTGCTACAACAGTGCATAATGTTCAACGGCGCCCATGATTTAGGTCCGAAATTGATATAAGATTGTGCCATTCAGCAAGTTGATTTACTATTAACCTTGTACACGATAAAATTACCCAGCAATATTATAAATAAGATTGAATAATAGATAAAACTGTTGGGTAGACATTGGCACTTCTTTACCATGGAATCAGCAACAGTAACCCCTCGGCCACTTTGAGACCTATTTAGCAGCTGCACATTTTTTTTGGTTGTCTGATGTTTATTATGTTCTCTCCTTACTAGGTCTTCCTTACATATAGCAAGTAAATACTACATTTCCAACTGAAAATGCAAATTTTCTTTTTCCCCTAAACATGTGCTGTTTGGTCTTTGCCTTTAAGGGGGCTTTTAAGGGGCAAAGACGCAGAAGCCACAGGCAGGCAAACAGTTCCTTGCCACCAAAGGAGCAATAGTAAACATTTGATTATCCGAGAAGAATTAGGCCAAAAATTAGGATATGTCCATTCACTATTTTCATCTAGCACATAATTTAGACAAATCATCATCTAGCACATAATTTAGACAAATCATCTATTCATTCATAATGTTATAAAAAGTGGGGTGACAAATACACTTTCAACGGCGGAGCCCTAGAAGATAGTTCTATTGTATCTCCAAGCTGAACAGAATGAACCACATGAGAACCATCAATATATATGAGCCCCTCTCTACAAAACCATGTGATATCCATTGTCTCATAAGACTTCACCAACCCATGCATTAAGTGTGAAGTAGCCCCTGGAGAAATGGGCTCCCTTACCATGTATTGGAGCTCCTTGGATAAAATGGGCAATGTGAATCCACCAGCTGAGTGCATTGCAGCCGTTGATCCAGCAGCTGTCGAGACTCTGAGGCCACTTGATCTACAGTGCAGTAAAGACGAGAAATGCTCCCCATTTTTCTTGATCCTATTAATGCAAGAATATCTATGAAAAGTTATGTAATTACTAAGTGCCACACTTGTGTGGTCGTTTTGAACACCGGAACAATCTTCCTACCTGAATGAGAATCGAGAAACTGTTGCAGGACATGGATGAGCCAGTAGAACATCATTTAGTGCAGAAGTTGAGATCAGCTTTGAATTAACACAAACAGCCATCCTTGCTAATTCAGATGGTTCAGAGTGATTCTCAAGGATGCCATCTAGTATCTAGAAAAAGAAATTACGTTGATGATTATGCCTGGAACCTGAATATTTTCTCACAAGAGCGGCAACAATATTTCAATAAGGCCAAAACTTTTGCAGTACATGATTAATGAATTACATATTTGGCTCATACTGAAATTTAGACATGTGCAATAATTTTTTTGCAAAATTAACTGCCATGCCAGCTCAGAATAACTGCATTAAATCATATGCCCAACCAAGCAAGCTAACAACAAGAATACTTGACTATAATTTGCTTCTATTAGATTAATAGCATATTCAAGGTGATTTGAATAATTGATGAGTTCTTGTTGACATGAATCTCAAGTTATTACAAAGAGTAAATGTCATAATAGGAAAAAGGTCAGAGTACCTGCCTTGGGAAAGATGCTTTTCTGTCACATGTTTCTTACAGTTCATTAACCATAATTCCAATAAAATACATGAAGGAAAGCTATCAAATGCTTGGCCTCACCTTTTTGTATGCTTGGAATTGATCAAACAAAACTCACAAGTTTTAGTAGACAACTATATCTTGGGAATATGAAAGGTCAAATTTAATATTTCCTAACCAACACCCTTTAATGAATTTAACAGTGAGGTATACTTGTCTCTCAAGAAATTTGAAGAAATTAGCTTTTAAAATGGGCATCGACACTCTGATACCATCTCCCTAATAAATGAAGAACCATTAAAATTAATTAAACTAATACCATCTACCGATTACCTGAAGAACCATTAAACACTAAGAGAATGTAAGTGCTGGATAGGGATATCATCCATTCCTAGCCAATTCCAATATCTAAACGAAGTTCATGCCTAGTTCAGTCTTTGAAGCAGGCGTGAGTTAGGCAATCACCATCTCACACTTAACCCCCACCACCACCACCACCACCACCCCACCCCCAAACCCCAAGCCTTGCAATTTCTGAGAACAGATGGGCATAGCATGTTCTTGTACACAAAATCTTGAGATCTCAGAAACCAGCAACCGATCCAATTAGGCAGTGCAAATGAATCGCTCTAGACCAAGAATATTCAAATTCCATTCTCTAAAATGGTTTCGTTACTTTTCCAAAAATACTAGGAATTTAATATTTGATCAAAGCCATACAGTTGAATCTCCAATGTTTCGAATACCAGATAGAAAAATATTTTAAGTGGCAGCTTACCTGTTCAAAGTTGTTGGCAGTGGCAGCACAAAGATAGCCAGTGCTCCTTGTAGCATCGAATTCTTCACTGAGTTCTGCCACCTAAGTAAATAACACAATTACTTTGTTCACCAACAACTGAAGTTAAAAAAGAAATAATAGTAATAATAATTTTAGGTAAAGTTGGAAAGAAGAATAATAGAGATATAGAAGTATAACTTCAATTAAATAAATCAACCCAATGTAAGCAAAGAAATAAGTTAACCTCTTCTGGTCGAGTGGGATCAGAATTCACTCCTAGAACTGGAATTGAATCATCCATTAAATGACTTGCTTGTAATAGCGTGCCATCACCTCCAACTGTAATGACCAGATCTACATCACGGATAGGCTTAGATAGATCACTACGAAAAACAGCTTTCCAATCAACGACTTTTTTCTTCAAAATATTCTGGCAGAAGTTAATGGCATTTTTGTGAGCCAACGTCCTGTCATATAAATATCTTAATACCTGCAATGTTCTCAGGAGAAGAAAACTAATGTTACCTGAGCATGACATTTTGGATAAATGGAAGGAGGCATAGAGGGGGCATCAAGTTTTGAACTACAAAGCTAATGACACAAATTAAAGAATTTGATTTTTTCACCAAAAAAAAAAAAAGGCGAAAAAATATCCAACCATAGATGTTTGTACATAAAACACTTGAATGGACAGATAATTAACATACAAATAAGTTTTACCAATTGGCACAATTTAGCATGTCCTATTCTTCTCTCCTATTGCCAAGTTCTTCAAAAGTAGCTCCATTGTCATGTCACAATCTCAAACCAAAATGACATAAGACACTAATTTTCATAATATATTACTTTATTCATGTATCAATGCAGTGAAATATTCATGTTGTGGTAAGTCAATACAGCAAAGTATTACTTTTACACTAATTATTGTATGTTTTGTAGATGAAATAAATTGGCATCACTAGGCCATGATTGTTCAAGTTGACTTCAATTTGAAAAGAATTATTCGTACAATATATTATAAAACTGAAGCGATGTGAATTATTGAGTAGAATTACTGCACTCTATTTCATAATTCATAGTGAAAGGACCATAATACCAGTGACTCTCAGCTCATGTGAATTCTTTCAACAGAATTCTCTTTCATAATGTTACAAATGAGAGAGGGTTGGCGCCCTATTTATAGAAATACAAATCATCAAGACTAGGTAAATGCCACATGCAGTCTCCATTTCACATGAAACCCTTCAGCAACATTCTGCACTTTATGGCTTTTGCGTAGATTTCTTCACACTTTCTCCATTTTGGGGTGATCAGGTTAATCTTTGGCCAAGAAAAAATCAAGCTACAATGCATCATAAGAGAATCATCACTACTTATCAATGATTTTCCTCCCCTAATGCATCATATGGAATCCATAGAACAAGCCAATTAAGTTTTACACTCATAACATATTTAACTGAGGTTGATTAAATGGATCTTCTTCTTCAACTCCATTCTCCCAAAGCCAATTCGTAATATTAAGTTACAAAAAATTCCAATCTTTTTAAACAACCTCATTCCATGGGAATTTTGGGTTACCATCCTTCTAGGCTTATCCTAATATTGGTTATATGTGTGGGTTCCACTCAATTTCCTAACTGGGGTATCTAACAGCTTCCACTGCATATGCCAAACCATCCCAAATGATTCTCCTAAAATTGCTCAAAATATGTGCAATGCAGTAAAATGAATGGAAACAACTAACAAAATTCCTCAAGCGCAAACATTATTTCCCTAACACAAATAAATCTCAAAACCAACAATAACGCAATAACAACTCTTGGATGCTCCGCTTCCCTGTAGTACTAGTCTTTTTGACATACTATCAAACAGATGATACTTCAAGTGAATACGGATTTTTTCTCCCCACAACAGAGTAAAATGTAACGAAAAACACAACAAAATTAGCTACTCGCTGAATAATCAACGAACAAACCTATAAATACAAATGGGTTTCTTTTCTTTTCCAATTTCACGTTCAAAATTGGGTACCTTGTGGCGGTTGGAGGAGGAGGTGGACGAGGAGATAGAGTGAACAGAGGCTTCATGCGAAGGGTACACATCAAATGGCTTCAACAGCAGCAGCAATCTCTTCCGCACCATTTTTCCCTTCCTCCTTTTCTCTCAGTAGCTAGAATGGGCGGGACGGGATCACGGGAATGGATCCGATGAATGGGCGGATCAACCGTTGGTGTGAGAGTGGATAATGCCCGACCCTGTTTTTGGGCTTTGGGAGTGCCACTTTGCCCGTCTGCTTAATTTCAGTGCCGGAAAATCATAATCGGGTTTGGGTCCAATTTCCTGACCACTTTTTCCCATTTATTTTGCATTTATTCTAGTATGTACCAATTTTATGTTTGTTCTCATTGTAATAACCTAAGAATAGTTTTGTTGAAATTTGTATTAATTGGTATGCTCTTCCATATAAAGATATTCTATCAATTTTGGGTCCACATTATTTAATTATTTAATAAAATTATTAGTGGGTCCAATTGTAGTTGAGGCTCAAAAATTAGGCTCAAGAAGCCCAATAAAAACAGCCCGGACTCACAGGTCGAAAATGTTTCAATGTCCTATGCATCATATCATTTTGAGGTACATAAGTTATTTTGATATTTCACGATTTTTAGTTTCTTACTTATATCACTTTGCTCTAGTTTTAATTTAAGTATTGGAGGAGTTTCGGTGGAATAACTCGACACCCTTAATAACTTGTTAGATAATTCGGAGGCCCTAATTAATTCTTCGTCGCTTAGCAGTTGATAACTCACGAGGAGTTGACTTTCAAATACCGAAAATCTTTCCACATCACTCATATTAAGCAATTTATTTATATATCTAATATGTTCAAAATTTCAACATCAATCAAGATTTGGATTCAATAGTTTGATCACAAACTACATCTGAATTGACCTGCGAAAATGGTGAACATTATTCAGTGAAAACTACTAACAGCCTCAATCAATCAATTAAAATATATATATTAATCATACATAAAAAATAAATCATATCTCATGTCACATTTTATAGTAGCTCATCAAAAGTGATAGAATTAAAAAAAAAAAAAATCTATTACCTTATGAAAATAAGGTCAATCTCGTAAAATCATGGACATAGATAAGAAATCTTCTTTCATTTTCTTGGCATATGGCTTCAATTTAATGAGAAGAAAATGGAGACTGCGTCAATGATATGTCTATGGAGAAGTTATTGCCGTTGGACCTCTCTTTTTGCACGTAAAGATTGGCTAAGAATGGAACCAGAAGGTATTAACAGATTTTCATGTTTCTCGTACAATTTTATCTTTCTTTTCATCTTGTTCTGTAGTACATCATCCTTTTCTGTGTGTCCAGCAACCAGCCTGACCCTGAGCAATTCTCCCTAACCACTTTATGTGGAAACAAGTTGACATACTTACAGTATAGGGCATTGGGTTCAGTCTTTATTTCCTTGCACATGTAGCTGCAGATGAAGTTCTGAATCCGTAGGTGGGCCATGATCAGTAAAGACATAATAGGTTAAGTGAAAAAACTTATTTGAATTATCGTGGAATGAATACAAGACTTAACAAGCTAAGTTCATGAGATTAATAAAATTATTAAATAAATTGAATTATAATGTTTAAATTAAGTTTATTAACACTTTAAAATCAAAGTCTATGAAATTTTTTAAATATATCTATAAATACCTTATTCTTCATAATTAAATGGTAAATAATTTATTAAGTTGCTATTAATTCTCAATTTTTTTAATTTAGATCTTATTCTGTCGGACTCCGGACAAACTTCTCACACTTTTAACGTGTTTGTAACGCAAACAATGATCCAATCAACAATCCAAACTCAACAACTCGAATCCAACATAGTATTATTTTACGGAGAAATACCACATCTCCAATGATTCTTTGATTTCATAAGACAGAGGAGAAGATTGTGCGTACTCTTCCAGTTTTCTCATTGTATTCTATTTTCATATAGATCTGTCAGATGAACACTTACATCCTCTGCCCATTAGTTTGCTAATCCTAAGGGTTGTTGCTTCTAAACAATCAGGACATTTGCTAGGTTTCATGTAAATCTTGATTTTAATCTAGGTTACCTGTTTATTGTATCCTTCATCTGTATTAATCCAACCTTAGATTTATGGACGCTTTGCCTTGTCTGTTTTATCTCTGTTATCATGCTTCCCTGTGTTAACTTAATTACATTTCTCCAGCAGATATTCAGTAATAAACTGTCTGAGCAATGATGGTTTTATTATTTTCTCCTCCAGATTTTCATTTTGATTTAATAATTTTTTTTAACCCAAAACACTCATTGCAAAAATTGATTATATGACAAAAAATTAATTTGTCAAATTGATAACGAAATGGTGGTTTAGAAAATTTGATTATATTTAATTGGACTTTTTATAGTTAATTATTCAAATAATCATAATTAAAAAAATCTGAACAAATAAGAATTTTTTTATTTATTTATATTAGATATTTTCATATAAAATGGTAAAAATCACGTACATATATATTCATTTTGAAATTGTCAGACACTATCAAGCTAATAATCGATTAATACTTAGGAGTCGGTTCGAGTTTTTTTTATCTTGTTGCCAGAAAATAAAAAAGAAAAGCAAAAAAATTGGGGTAAGTATAATTATATTACTCTTAAAAATTAAGCCCCTAAAAAAATAATAATAATAAAATAGAATAATTTGAGTTAATAAAATCTGCATGTACAAAAGTTTTCGTTCAAAAGTAAAGCACATCTTATTCAGGGCAAATATAGAAATTTTAATTTCTGGGGTTGAAATTGATTTTTTTTTAAAATAATAAATAAAAAATATTTTTAATCAAACGATGGATAATTTTATTATTTTTTATGGATAAGATATTTTGAATTTAATAAATTTATATAAAACTTTTATTTAAATGAATTTAAGGACTATAGACTACCCTACCCCCACCAGCCCCTCGCTCCATACCTAATCTTATTATATTGGTCGTGGAGATTTGACTGTAATGTTTTACTGGACAAAATATGCATGTCTACGTGGTGATAACCAATAAAGTATAAGAAATACTTTAGAAGAAATTTCAAAGTAGTGGATGTCCACATCAATATGCATATACAATATGCTATAGACAAATTTTGTTGACAGGAGTTTGCATGCATGAAAGATTGAGAAATCTCATTATAACAACAACAGCAATAATTATGTCACCTTAGGGGGTCATTATAGTATGAACATAGATTGTACTCACTTTTTAGGACAACTAGCATTCTTTTCATTTTATTTATTTATTTATTTTTTTATAATTAAAATATATCAATTTACGCCACTTTATAACTTGGATCTCCAAAATCCTTGCATATAAAATATTAAAGAGGTAAATTGCGATATGCATCGACTGAATTACAGGTTTCCATAAATTGTACACTTTTTTCCACAATGAGTCGTTTTTAAAGTAATTGCTCCATACCAAATTCCAGTCGCATGGTCCCACTTGCACCACAGTAATTGCTCCATTCCGAAATTCAGTAGCAGATCTCCACCAAAATTCAAACTCCCATTCTGCCACTGAAAATATGTTGATTAATCTATCAATTGAAAGAGGGACTCATTTTATCTTCTTGACCATGTTGAGAGAAACTAATAGGTTCCCACAAATGTCTGAAAATTTTCTTTTTGAAAGTTCAAACTTTGGACTAAATAAACACTTTTTTTTTTATTCATAAGCAAAGATGCATATGAATGAAAAAAAATTGATTTTATGAGACTACATAGAAAAATTAAAGTAAAAAGTTGAGGTTTAAGACTCGCGAGAGTATAATAATAAGAAGGGATGGAGTCAGAAAATTGAGGTTGGGAGATAATTTTTTTTTAAATAGTAGAGAGGTATTTTTAATTTTTTTTATAAGAGGAAAGTTTAAAATTTAATAATTTATATGTTAAATTTATACTCATTTAAAAAATTTATAAAGTTGAGGGAAGCATTCTCTTCTCGCTCCATCCCTGATGCTGGGTGTTATACGGTTGAATTTGGACGGTATTTTTAGCATTTTTGATGTTGAAGTTGACTCAAATTCGATCTAATCCAAATTTGTTAAGAATAAATTTTTGCATCTGAATATCCATATATGGACTAGTTAGTTGATTAGGAGTCCATTTGTTTCTCTTTTTTAAAAAAATGAAGTTCTAAATAAATGATCAAAATGCATATAGTTATTTAATTAGATTGAAAATTATTTAATTTAAAAATACAAGGGGTATAAGTGGATGAAATAGGACACTGACTAACTTGCTAACATAATTAATTAATTCTATATGATCCATCTAATTTAATAATGAATTTTTATATTAGAACTCATGAAAAAGATTAATAAAACTTTTTGAGTTATTGATTCAAATTTGATTCCGATTGAAATCAATTTTCAATCGAACTCCATGTTTCAATTGCATTTAGCTCGTGCCTTGAAAGAAAGGATGCAAATTCTACTTGGACTATTATGCCCCTCATTCTTTGAAAGCGCGAGAAATCCTAGTTAAGGAAAATCATGACAAAATGAAGATGAGGTCATTAATCAAGCGGAATATTCATCCATCCCTCAACCCATACCATTATCAAATCAGCTGCCAAAATTGGAAAATTAATATTGAAATCCACATTTAAAATCTCTTTCATTCAAGTGATTTTAGTTTTGTATTTTATATTTTATATTTTATATTTTATATAACATATAACATATGCATGTTATGTATATAAAATATTTTTTTAAATACATACGTGATCTGTATATATTATATGAAATATAATATGCTACACAAAATTAGAATTATTATTTGTTCGCCCATTTCTCACTTGCAACATAAGACATATGCAATGTGACGGAAGAAAATTTCAGTCCAAAACAATTAAATAAATTTAAGTCAATCATAAATTGAAAAAAAATATTATTTAATTTATATTTCTCATATAATTGATCGATTCACATTTTAAAAAAGTCATCGTTTATAATACGGTATGTATTTGGTATAAGTTAGGATAAAAGAAAGTCAGCTCCTGAGTAAACCCCTCTTCTAAAAAGTTGTTGGAATGCTGGGTCCCCATCTGCGACTATGGGTGAAGCCAGAAAATGGATATCGGATATGCGAGATTTATTTTTTTATTAAAAATAATAAATAAAAAATATTTTTTATTATTTAGGAAGGGGCAAATTTTTAAAATTTAATTATATATAAAATAAATATTGATTGAAAAAAAAAAATTGAGTTGGAGGGGGCACCGCCGCCAGACCTTTGGCTCTGCCACTATCTGTGGCACAAACAGATGGTTAAGAGTCTTGGATTATAAAAAAAAAAAAAATATTTAATACTTAAGTTAGTAAATATTTAAAAAATAAGAACTAAACTTAAAACTATAAAAGTGCATAGGTCCTCAAGAGTGAACCCCTACTTTAAAAAGTTGATGAAATATTGGGTCCTTATTTGCAATACGAACAAACAATTAGGAGTCCATGGAGTTGTTCATAAAAAAAAATTTGATAGTTACATCAATAAATGTTTAGAGAGAACAAGAATTGAATTTAAAATTGTAAAAATATAAATAAAATCATAAACATAAAAAATACATGAAGACTTTTATGTATTTTGGGACTCGTGAATTGACGTTATGTCTTATTGGACTTAAAATTTGATATTTTTGATTTTAATTAAATAAGTTAGAATGTTGTTAGATCATATTATGTCTAAAAAAATACTAGTAAAAATGTAAAATAGAGAAATCTAAATCTTGGCAAGTTGGTCTTAACAAAAGTGAAAAGGACATGCTTTTGGCAAAGGCATAAATCCACCTTTTCTTTCTCATGACATTTAAAAAAAAAAAAGATAAAAAAAAAAAGAGCATGTGGACAGGTATCCAACAATTTAAAATGGTATCTCACCTGAAAACAAACATGGATGATATAATATTTGATTAGGCATCACCAAAAAATAGGAAAAGAGAGATCCCATAAGACAGGTCAGCAGAGTAAAATCCTACTTTTCTGTCTAACAGCTAAAAAAAAAAGTAAAATCCCCTTGAAAAAGCTTTTAATTGTTGATCCATTCATGGCCATTCATTTTGTCCCCCTCCAAAGTATGTGCATATTACTAAACAATGCTTTCTAAGGGTAAGAAATTTGGTGTGAAATATGTTAATTGGGAGAAGTGTGTTAGTTAGGAGTTAATCATTGATGGAATCATGTGCACACTTTTTTGTCTGTCTGTCTGATTTTTGTTTTTTTAAATAAATGGGGTCAAGTTAAATAAAATATTATATAAATTTAATTTAAATTTTTTATATTTATGTTTGATTATTGAATGAGTCAACTCGAACAAAATTTAATTGAATCAAACACAAAATAAAGTCGAGTAGATTAATAATTTTATATTATTTTTTAAATAATTGAATTGAGCTTTAATTGAATTTCGAAACCTAATTGAACAGAACAAAACATTCAAATTTAATTTTTTATATTTAATAATCTTTTAATAAATTTCTCTAAGTTAGATCAAGTACGACAATTATACATATATCAAAGTCTACTAATGAAATAAAAAACAAAAACAAATAAATGGAAGATTGATTTTAATATAAAAAATTGCATTAATGTCTCAACATAGATAGAAATTTATTGAAATGATTACCACCTATTACCTAAAAAAGAAAATCATGGTGAAATTCAATGTTGAAGAGACCAGTTCTATTAGGATATGTCTGTTCTTGCACTCCCTTTGTCTCAAAATTTTTAATATAATTTATTTTTAAAAAATAGTTACTATTTATCAAAATAATATTGAACAATCATGTGGCGTAGCATCGCAATTTATACTCCAATCGACTTCAATTTATTACTCATAGTTTTTTTACATGATATCCCAAATAAGTACAATAAATTTTATTTTTCGAGTTAAGAGTACTCTCAAGGTAAATAAATTAGATTTCCAGTCGAATTAGGTAGTGTTGAAATTATTTTTAAGTTTGATTTGATTAATAAATAAATTGAACTCGAATCAGTTTTAATCGAGACGAACACGAGCCAAATTTGAATAATTTTATGTTTTTATATATATTTTAGTAATTTTTAACTAATCAAATCGAGTTCGAATCGACTTTTAAATATTACAAAAGAGAAAAAGATTTCAAACTTAATTTATTATATTTAATGAAACGAGATTAAACTAGCTTCTAATGATCGATTTCGAATCAAACTTTTACTAAAATTTGGTCAAAATAAATTTATAATAATGGGACGAATGGAGTAATATTCAATTAAAAATTCAAATATTTAGAACCTTAATTGAATCCAGTCAAGTAAAATCTTATTAATCATATGCTCTATACCATAAAACTTCATGTATTTCATACATTCATTCACTCACTAATTAACCTTGTGAACCAATTACATTGTAAAATAAAAATATAGTCCAAAATTGATACTTTCTTTGTTTAATTTTATGACTCTTATTTCTTTTTTTGGAATGTCTTTAAACAATATTTTATTTTTTAAAATAAAAAAATATTTTCAAAAGTATCATTTTTTAAAAATTAATAATTTGATTCAATTAATTCTCAACCATTACTTTTAAAAGTAGTATTCTAAATTTATACAAAAAAGTTTTTTCAACACTGATATAGAAGATTGCATCGGGTCAAATTGGACCTTTAGTTTTGCGATGGGGGAAATATTATTTTGAAAAAATTACTAAAAACTCCTTAATATAAACTTTTATATCCAAAAAAATCCATTCCATCATTTTTTTTCATTCCAAAATACCCAACAATTAAATTTTGGATTAAATTACCCTTGACTTCTTAGACTAAAAAGTATAATAAATTGAGTTTTTTAATAGATTTTTTTAATTTATAGTGTTCGTATTGAGTTGTATCAATACTTATTTTAATTTTAATAAATCAAATTTTTAGATTAAAATGTTTTCCTGAATTTTTAGATATATAAATTTTAGTAGAGACAATTTCAACCATAAAATTTGAATGAACTAAACGAAAAGATTAAAATTAAGTTTTGTAAATTTTTTTACTACAAATAAATGAGTACAATAAAAAAAACTAATTTTATTGTATATTAACAAATAAAAATTTTCTCAATGTAAAAACTTTAAGGGTAATTTCGTCCAAAAAATAAGGCAAAGGTTTGTGGGTGGATTTTTTGGAATAAAAAATTGGGAGAATGAATTTTTTATACTGAAAATAATTTCATGGATTTTATTGAATATAAAAATTTACTTTAAGAGAGTTTTAATAATTTTCCCTATTATTTTTCTCATACTACATAAAAGAAAAATAAATAATTAATCAATTTTGAAAAAAGAAGAGGAGAAACGAAATTCCCTCCAATTGATTGGGCAGTACAGTACAAGTAGGCTCCCGCCATCCCCCCACCCCCACCCCTGCAGGCTGCAACTGCATTCAGCCAATGCCATCATATATAAGTAAAGGCAAAAATACAACTTCGCCACACAGTCTGCCAACAATTTCACTCCTACCGACTCTCTCTCTCTCTCTCTCTCTCTCTATAGATACAACATATACATACACACCTTTATAGCTCACACGCATATTGATGCGCATAACGCAGTACGCACCGCACCGCACCAACAGAATAGTTTATACGACTATACTCACAAAAAGCTCTGTCTCTATATACACCATAATAAAGCTAAGCTCCTCCTTTTTGATTCCGTCCTTTTCACTTTCTTCTCGAGAACTCATTCGTCTTCTCCCCATTGCCAAAAAAGGCGCTGCAACGGACCGAGAGGAATCCGCAATGCTTTAATGGAGCCTGACGTCAACATTCGTCCAATTCCAGGTCAGTTTTCAGTTTTTTGTTTTTTTGTTTTTGTCTCCCCAGTTTTTGTACAGATTTACGTACTTAACCTCTCTGTGAGTGGAACATCGGTTTTGTGATTTAATTTGACGTGCTTAATGTTCTGTAATGGTGGATATTTGTTAGTTCAATAGGTTTGTGAATGTTCTGCATAAACTATGGAATTGTTGTTATCTAGATTAATGATTGGAGTGTGAATTAACAGTTTCAAATTGCTTGTGAATGTTGCTGTTTTGTTGTTTCTAACTTTTCAGTTTGATACATTTTTTTTTTTTTTTTGAGTAAGATGTAGTTGATGTTTTTGTTCTAAAAAGAATATCAGATAATAAAATTAATTCTAAGAGATATATAGGTTTCTGAATTTTCTGTGACTAACGAGATAGCATTGCGGTTGATTTTTATATATGGATATCATATAAGAAGTTTGAGTTTAGGCATTGATAGATGCCAAAACTACCTTGTAATTGGCAATTTGCGAAAAACCAAATATGTATATATTTATCAGTCTTTACACCGAAGCATTCTTCATGTACTGGCAGCGGGTTTTGGATACATTTGAAAAGGAGTGAAAGTTTAGCACCGGAAACTATTTGAGTTTGACTGAGTATAGAAGGATATACCAGCACATTTTCCTTCAGAAAGAGGTGATGAAGACAAAAATGGTAATCTATATTATAGCATGTTTATGATCTACGAGGTGCAGTGCAAATCTACTAACTTATTGGTTTAAATCAGACTAGTCTCTTTAGGTTGTAAGCTAGACATAAAACATTTGACCCGTCCTTGTCTTCAGGTGCCATGTTCAATAGTTTCGTGGCATCCTACAGTAGTAGAATTGTTTTTGCCTCAGCCCAATTTGGAGCTCTTGGGGCGCATCATGAACCGATGTTGAGTTGTCGCCCAATGGGATGTGAAAATTCAAACCCTTTACCAAATGCAGTGAACTCAAATCAACAGCTGAATCAATCGAACATAAGTAATAGTTTGTTGACCTTTAAAAGGAGGACAAGAAATAACCAAACTAACAAAGAATATTACCATTTCAACTGAAATCATTTTGTTTTGGAAACTTGTGGATTTAGTTGAGGAGCAAGCATTGAGTGCAGAACTTTGATATTCTCAATGATTGTGATGAATTGTAAACAAATTTTGATCCCAGAAAGGTGAAAATAAGAATAGAATATCAAAGGTCATGGCACTAAATTGTTGTTACGTAGGTCTTGTATATGGTGACTACCTAATGTTAGTACTAAAATAGGTTGTGAAAGTAGAAAACAACCAAACTAGTTTTGATCAAAGATTAGGTTGATGGATAAATAAAAAAGATGTGAGGACATGAGTTTATCATGAATTTTGATTTTGGGACGCTTTGAGGAGAGGTGGTTTTGATGTGAGTTCGTACCTCATGATGTCAGTATGAAGATTGGGATGTCATTTCACACAGTCCTGTGGTATAGAATGCTTTACATTCCCGCGCTTCTTGCATTCTGAGAAGGCAGTTGTATCTTCCGGGAATGTGAGGATTAGAATATAAATGTTAGGATATAGAACTTTTAGCCAAACTCTTTTTAACGATACAAGTATAATGGATTCACAGAATGTACATAAAAGAGAATAGCAAAAACTTTCCTTGTGTTGAGTGTATTTATTCAGTGTCACGAAAATTTCGTGTTATTCTCGATCCCAGATCCCAGATCCCATTAGGAAGTTATATGTAGTCTTTTTTGGTGTCAGTACTGGACTTTGAGGTGTAGAGGGAATTACTAGTTGTAATAACATCAAATTAATGGTAGCTCCTAGAAGAAATCAGATACAGATCGAGTTCCTTTCCCTGGTACTTGTTATTTTAATGTCGTTCCTTTTTGGTACCCATTTTTGTTTTATGTACCAGGAGCAACTTACAATGCAATGTAGGATTATGATTCGAGGCAGTTGCCTTGTTACCCTTCACTGTCACAAGTATAATGGAGAAATGAGCAAAATTATCTGAATAAGAACGGGTTAAATGCAATTTACACTATGTGAAATAAGAAAATGATAAAAAAAAATCCCTACATCAAAGAAGCCAAAAAGTCCCCCTATACTTTTAAAAAGAGAGAGATAACACTGTGATTAACTAGCTCGTCTTGGCACATGTGGTGAGTGGTTATGATAATTTGGTCTATTTAATATCTATTTTATACCTATTTGTACCTGTCTTATTAGAAATCATTCGTCTACATTTAATATCTTAAAATATGTGTATTTATATATACATAAATATGTCTTTATTAAGCCCGAATTTTGTATAACCGGTATGTCTTCCTTAACAAAACGCAAGGGTCCGCATTAAATACATTATAATATATTTTTATGTATATAAATATGTATCTTTATTAATCTCAATTCATAATAATCATAGGATCTTATTTAACAGACATTAAGTCATCTTTTATTAACTTATGATACATAGTTATACATTGTACGGGATATACAACTTTATTAAAAAACATATATCCACATGTATATATATATCCATCTATAATATATGTATTTATACAAATATGTATAATATATCTATATATGTGGGGGTGGGATGTCGTGGATGGGGGTATTGTTCTGGGTGAGGGGAAGGGTTTGCTGGGTTGGGGATGCCGGGGCGGGGGCGGGGGCGGAGTCGGGGGTGCCTGTGGCGGGGAAGAGGTGAGGTGCGGCTGGGGACTGAGGGAGGGGGGCTTATTCGGTGGGGTGGATCTGGATGGGGTGGGTGGCGGCCGGCGGTGGTGGAGTGGAGATGGTTTGGGATGAGAACAAGAAGCGAAAGAAGGACAAAATAAAAGAAAAAGAAAAGATAAAAATGGGAAAGAAGAGGATAAAACAAAAAGAAAAAGAACAAGATGAGAACAAAAAAAGTGAAAATTTGAAAAACGAAAACAAAAAGGGAAAACGAGACTGAAAATACACATTTGGAGTGGGGCATTTTCGTGGCTATAAGCTGTATATAATTTTAAGTTCATATCCCTGTCTCACAAATAGATTGCGTAATGCAACGTCCACTGGAGGTCAAGTTTTTTCAGTTCTTTTCTCTCTTTAATTTTCATAAAAAGCATCTAGTTCAAACTATACCCCTGAACAAGCCAGATATTTTTCACCTCCAGACTGAGTTCCGAGTGAAAATAGACAATAATTCACCGACAGTCGACCCTGGACCCCGACTGCTACTTGGCATCTAGCTTTGTTGCAGACTTGCTAATTCCTTGATTCTCTGTGAAAATGGATACTCTCGTTTCTGTCTTTTACTTAGCTTCAATATCCATGTTGCTAGAACGTAGTCTTCATGGGCTTTCGTGCTTGGTGCTAAAGCCACACGTTTCTCCACTTGCCTATGTTTGACAGAGAAAAGAACAAGGGTAAATGCGGGTCTTTTCTGTCCCCTATAACTTTCCCATTTGGCCTAGTTGCTGGTCTCTGATGAGATCTTTTTTGATAACCTTTGCATTAATTCTTGTTATGCATCATATAGCAAATCTAGGTAGGATATTTTAGGGTTATTTACCTCAAGAGACCTAGAAAAGATGAATAATTTTTTAGGCAATAACATCGCAGTAATTATCACATCAAGCCCATGTCTATAAATTACCACAATCTAATAGCTGCAATAATTGTTACATGTATGTATCCACGCATAATGATCACAATCCTCACGTAAAGCCATAAACCTCACAACTGAGGTGCTTTCCGAAACCAATTAATTCATAGTTCAAATAATCGTCATGTCATTTGAACCATTGCCTCAGTAATACAGCCATTCCCTGGTTCACTATAATGCTGACCTTCGTGTAAATATTACTTCTATTTGCTGCTTTAGCATATGTTGCCTTTCTTCTTGTTATGGTCTAGTATTTGGAGCTATTATAGTAAATAACTCTTGTTTCCAATCCAATACTTGAATGAATCCTCCATCCCATTTCTAATCGTGCAATTGCATACCTCTCTGAAAGAGTGTAGTTTCTGCATCTCGAAACCCTTTAGCAACCAGGTCTGCCAGATGCAGATTTTTTCACGTGTCTATATTTACTTGGGACCACGAAACTAGTGTGTATGCACCTGACCAATAAAACTCGTAAAATTTTGTAATTGGCTGATTTTTTAGGACGTTCATATATTAATAATGATTTTTTTAATCAAATTTAAGAAAAATATTACCATCATTGAAAAAATGAAACCATCATCAAACATAGAAAAACTACCACCCCACTTTGAAAAAATAATGACTCATAAAATTTTGTAATTGACTAATTTTTTAGGACATTCATATATTAATAATGAAAAATTCTATCAGATATAAGAAAAATTCTACCATCATTGAAAAAATGAAACCAACATCAAACATTAAAAAACTACCACCACACTTTGAAAAAATAAAAAAATAAAACCAAACCATTAAAAAATGACGATAACCTTATTTATAAATAGAGCTCTTTGGCATAGTTAAAATATACTAAAAAAACACAAGCAACAATAGAGTTGAGTGATTTCAAGTTGAGAAATTCGAAATATTTATGATCCAAAAATATTATTTTGAAAATTATTTGTGTATCCATTGGTTTAGGGAGAATTTTGTAAATTTACTATATATATAGTGAAAGTTTTTATTTGGATCATGATTTCGTGATTTTTTCCATTTTTGGTTTTTCACGTAATTTTTTTTTCTTTTACACTTTCTTTGAAATTATTAAAAAATAAATTTCTAATTTCGTACCATTTATTTTGATTTTCTTTCCCACATTTGATTTGGAACAACTAATAAAAGTCAAATTGTTGAATAAGTATCACATGTGAATTACACTTGAATTTATAGCATTTCTGATACATGATGATCATTATTTATTTGTACCAAGTTCTTATTGTTTTAAAAGATATTTTAAAAATAATAAATAAATAAATAAACATATGTTAAAGGCTACGGACAGTTGATAACCTATCAATATTCTTTTTAAAACTTAAAAACAAAATAATAAAGGTCCTTTTGTAAGAATGTTACCATTTGTAGAATGCAGAGATTTTGCCAAATGGTAAATCTGAGGCCCATAGATTAAAAGATTTTGACTTTTGAGTTCGAGTTGCATTAATGCAAGTGTTAGTCTATTTATATAATAGTATAATCCATTAGTATTTGATATCTTTGATATTATGAATGAAATAGTTATTTGTACTTAATATATATAGAGTTTAATAATTGATATGTAATAACATATATTTGATCTCTCTATAAAAATATATAAAAAATATGATCCCTAGATAAAAATCACTTGTCCCCACCCCACCTTCTTTTTTTCTCTTCCACTGTTTCAATTACATTATTAAAAAAATGGATCCTATTACATATATTAGTACATGAGATATAGTGAATTTCTTTCTTAGAGTTTCTGAAAACTAAAATGTTATTGTTTTTGTTTAAGGAAAAACATGTATTAAGTTAAAAATGAACAAAAATTTCTTTTTACATTTTTGTGGGGTCAATTTCCGATTTGGTTATTTGGGGTTTTCTAGTAAAAAATGGGAAAATGCATATTTGAATTACTAAAGACATGTGATGACAATTAGAAATAAAAAATTAAACACGGTTATAAAATGCTAGGTTTGGAATCTTCAATTTGATTACTTGATTATGATTCAGAACCTTGATAAGCATCATAACCCGTTGTTTTCTCTTGTTTTTGCTCTAATAATTTGAATTGAATGGATATTGTGTCCATTTATCTTTTTTTGTTTTTTGTTTTTTGTTTTTAACAAGAAACGAAAAAGAGCCAAAAGTAAATATTGCGTCCATACATCAGGCACACTTTTGTGTGTGGAACTTACATGCAGCCTTTGTTTTTTATGAATAAACTTACATGCAGTATACCTTAATTATATAAATAAAATAGACTTATAAAGTACATCAGATCTAGTAGAGCTCACTAGTAAAAAGTACGGCATTTACACGTAAAAGTGTATATATAAATGGAAAAAGTAAAAATGTATTATAAATGGAAAAAGTTAATAACAAAAATATTATAATTGTTTTATTTGAACTTAATTCTTATTACCATCATATTTTGGTTTCCAAAGATTCATGGATTTTCTTAACAAAGTTCTAGTTGTAATGTAAATATATGACCTGCTGTTGATAATTTATTTGCAAGAATATGACTAATAAAATATATGATTTCGTTAAGATCAATGGTGTGACTTATAAATTTTATGAGATAAAACATTCGCACAGAATAAATGAGAAAAGAAATTTAATATTTTGAACTTTCATATAGTTAAATTTTATTTAATAAAATTAATTTTAATATCAAATTCTTTTATCAAAGACGTAGAGAAGTGACAAACTAATCTCTATATAACTAAATTTTATTATCTGGTTAATAGAGAGGTTGAGGGGAGGAGAGGAGTGTAAGATGTGTTGGAAAATTTTATAACTAAATTGAGTAGGAAAATCGTTTGTTAAGATGGGTTATCTTGTCTTTTTAGAACTTTTTATAAAATTGGATTCTATATAATATTATCTTTTTTTTTGTTTGTCCTAAATTTTGCAGGTTCTAAATGGTATCCTAAAATAATTAAATATCTACAGAATTACATAGTAGTAATTATTTAATATTTTAGTAACTTTTTATAAAGGTATTTTGGTCATCACAAAAAAATTAAAAAATGTAAACATTGTGAGTTATTTGTATTTTTATAATAGTATATAATCATATAAAAATTAAGATAAATAAAAATTATGAGCTATTTGCACTTTTATAATAAATAATATTTATAATATATATATATATATATATATGGATTAAGAATATGAAGATATAAAGTATATCAGATCTTTAAGATTGATTATATCATTAATTTTTTTCCTATATTTGATCTCTGAGATGGGTACTATATGACATGCCACTAGAAAAGAAGAGAATAGAGAAAGGACCGGGACAGCATATTACGTAATGGAGCTTTATCTTTTTACTATTCACGTGAATCCCATGAACATTTATGATTGAAATTTCCTTTATGGCCTAAATTACATTACTCCATGTCTTGTTTTTAAGTTCCTCTTCCATAATATTTCCTCGACAATTGACTGTATTTCCATTAATTTCTGGAAGAAAAGATAAGGCAAATAACATAAAATTTCCGGGACCAATTCACATTAAAATCAATTCTTCGTCGCCCTTAAATACTCCAAAGAACCCGGATATCAGAATCCCGTAGTCGGACCCACCTATCAAAGGTACACTCCCCCAGAACGACCCATTGGATAATATAATTAATTTAACTAATCACACGCCCATCACTATCAAACTTAGACGAAGCAAACCTAAATCCTGCTAATAACATGGAGGGTACTAGGATTCTGATATTGATGTGTAAAATTATCAAGCACACGCACACGAATAGTGTGTCTACTTTTCTCACTCCCTGTCGTAAGCAATAGCCCCCCAGTTTTTTTCAGCTTTTTTAGTACAAGAAAGTTCTATTACGTTATTTATATTTTCCAGTACCTAAAAATCTTTGGTTTCATCTGCATGGCTGTGAGGCTCTACATATCTTGTAAAGGTTACACGAGGATTCGTCTTCGCTCTCTCTTTGTCTCTGGCTATGCTATTGCTCTGCCACCCGGAGAATCTTTCAACCACCACCCCTTCATTATTTTCTCTCTCTCCTTTAATAAACCAATTCTTGATTTTCTCTCCGCGCTTTTGAGCTTGTTATACGTTTCAGGAGCTTTCTTGAGAGAGTTTTGGGATCGAATCAGTAAGGCCCATTACTTGTTTCGGCGTTGCATTTCCTTCCCCCCCCTATTTTGTGTTGTTTTTCGAATCGTTGGTGCTTTCTTGAGCAGCTATTTGATATGGGGGGTTCAGCTTACTACGTGGTGTCAGTGTGCAAATTTTTAAATGTGTTTGAAGTTGAAGTTATTCCGTAGAGCTGCGCATTTTTGCTGTATCTCTTATTATTTCTACTTCATGCTGACTCGGAACTCTCTGATTTTCCTGCAAGCAATGTGTTTGAGTTTTAATCAATTGTATATTTTCAATTGACACTCAGATTTTTTCTTCTTTCTCTTTGCTTTATGTGTTTTCAGAAACGTATATGTATATGCATGTCTGTTTTTCTGCATATACGGAAATATACACACTCATACAGCACACTTATTTGTTTATCCACTAGCATCACAGTTGTTTTGTGTTTTTATGTTGGGATAAACTTAGGATACTACATCAATTCGTAAACGTTGGTAACTATAATCTCGGGTACTAACGTTGGGGACTTGAGGGTAGACCCCATTTTACCCCCACACAATTCTGTGGATCCCATTTCTTTGTTATCTCTTTCTTTGTGCCCGTCTGCTCAAATTTTAACTTTGTTCGGGTAAATTGCAAAATGCCCTTTAACATGACTTTCATTTGAGAAAAGCAAAAACCTATACCGAGAAAAATTTGCAAATTTGTCATTTCTACAAAACAATTATGCAATTACTTATCCTTAGTATCATACTTTAGAGAATTTCTGGCGTGATTACTTCTCAGTTTGTACTAATCAAAATGCAGGGCAATTGCTTTGTGGCATACTTGAACTGTATTAAAGCCCATTTTTGGAGGTCTTATTCTAACCTGCCTATATGCCTGGCAACAAGTATAACGACAACTCACAAGTTCCCAGTACTCGAGTAGGGAGGCTCTTGAGAGAAAGAGAGCTGAGAAGAAGCAGCAGAATCCCTTCTTTAACTGACGGCACTGATGGCAACAGAGGGCTTGAGATTTCTGATCATGATTTCTCCGGATCTCCCTATGTAGAACAGAACTTGGAAGGAGCTGCACTAGCACTTAATGAAGGGTGGGAAAGTCCTGATGGGAGGCCTATCAGACAGAGATTGTTAGTGGTTGCTAATAGACTTCCTGTATCTGCAGTGAGAAGAGGTGAAGATTCCTGGTCACTTGAGATAAGTGCAGGGGGTCTAGTAAGCGCTCTTCTGGGTGAGCATTTAGTGTGTACTGTACTTATTTCTGCCGCTTGTTCATTGCAATTTTCTTTACGAGTTTAGCTATGAGGTTACTGTATGTTCATCTGTGTCTCATTTGTTCGCATTCATTTGCTCTAATGCTTGTAAGTGCCACTTGCTGTAGGTGTGAAGGAGTTTGAGGCACGATGGATTGGTTGGGCAGGTGTTAACGTGCCAGACGAGGTTGGGCAAAGGGCACTTACTAAAGCATTAGCTGAGAAGGTGAAAGAGTCTTGGGAATTTGGTCTTATCGGCCATAATTTTCAAACAAAGTGCACATTTGAACGTTTCTGATTCTGGAGTATAACATTTTAATTTTCCACTAGTGGCTCCAGGATATTGCTCTTTAAATGTTATTTTTTGGCTCACTGCAGAGGTGCATCCCTGTTTTCCTGGATGAAGAGATTGTTCATCAGTATTACAATGGATATTGCAACAACATTTTATGGCCTCTGTTCCACTATCTTGGACTTCCACAAGAAGACCGCCTTGCGACTACCAGGAGTTTTCAGTCACAGTTTGACTCGTACAAGAAGGCAAATCAAATGTTTGCTGATGTCGTTAACAAACACTATGAAGAGGGTGATGTTGTTTGGTGTCACGACTACCATCTCATGTTTCTACCAAAATGTCTGAAGGAATATAACAGCGAGATGAAAGTTGGGTGGTTTCTACACACTCCTTTTCCATCTTCTGAAATCCACCGAACTCTGCCATCTCGATCAGAACTACTACGTGCGGTTCTAGCTGCTGATTTGGTTGGGTAATATGCTTGTCACTCCAATAATTGATCACAGTATCTAGCATTTGGCATTGTTTATGATGGATATATGAAATTCAGTAACAAGATAGCATGTCTGATCTATATAGAGAAGCAAGCATTTTTTTTTTCTCTCATAGTTTTTTCCTTTACATTCTTTGGCATGTTTTCCATACATATTATACAATATTCTGCCTGGAAAGTTAATAATTCAATCCAACAGCACTCAGCTTATTTAGTAACTTTGCCTATTAATCAGCCAATACTTGTGCAGTCCAACAGTCAAGCAGGTGAACTTCTACTGGTTTTATGTGTACTAGCTATTACTTCACAGGTATCAATTCAATAAAATTCTAATAATCAATCAAGTATTAAGGAACAGGCTCTATTCAAAGTCTCAAAATTATAATATACTATTTAGTTTAAATAGTTTCTTAAGTTTTCTATCAATGATAATAAAAAATTCAATTTATACATGATTATTCTTTTAATTTTGCCTTTCTGTGCTTGCATGACTCAATTACATGATTCTGTAAATAAATATGTAATTTGTAAAATTGGATATCTGGATAAATAAATTTCAAAATGGTCCATAAAGAAAAAAATCGTACTTGAATCTTGTCTTTTGTTTTGGTTCACCTTGATCCTTGGGTATCCTCTTCTACATTTAACGATACTTGTTATGATAGCAATCCTTTGAATAAACTTCTCTAGTAACTCTTGTGTCCTATGTCCAACTTTTTTAGTAAAATATGGCTTCCAGTTCTTATGCCAGGAAGACTGGGTTTGGGCAATGTGCTTTATTTTAATGGAATCTGATATTTAGCACGTTGTTTTCTGAACTTCATATGGAACTCGCTGGCTCATCATAAGTTGGATTTATTTCCAGCTTCCACACCTATGATTATGCAAGACATTTTGTAAGTGCTTGTACTCGTATTCTCGGACTTGAAGGTACTCCTGAGGGAGTAGAGGATCAAGGGAGACTAACTCGTGTGGCTGCGGTATGTTCACATGAATTTATTTGGAATATTGCCTTGTTCTTGATAATCAACTTGCTCCTTCTAATTGTGCTGCACATCAACAGTCTAGAAATTGGCTCATAATGTACTCATAAATCATGGCCTCAAATTTTCTCCTTCATCTGTTGAATGCAGTTCCCAATAGGAATTGATTCAGAAAGGTTCATCCGAGCTCTTGAAGTTCCTGAAGTCCAGGAACACATTAAAGAATTAAAAGAACGATTTTCTGGAAGAAAGGTTTGTACTTTATCTCCTTCTCTTCTCCATGCTTTTGGTGCTAAGCATTAAGGAGCATTTGCCTTCTCCATGCCTAATTTTGACAACTATTGAGTAGATGACTATTAGTCTTCTTAGATTTCAGCCGTTTCGCTTGCTGCATCAATGAAGTTTAAGGATACGAATAAGTCTCGGCTAACCAATAGGGTGAAAGTTTTACTCACTCAATCTTGGGCTGAGTTTGATACAACTCAATCTTTTCCATCTCCACTTAGTATTTTGTTAGGCCTTCATCACTAGTTAAACATTTTTCTGTTCATTGAATTTGAACAATAATTTCTTACAGGTAATGCTTGGTGTGGATCGCCTTGATATGATCAAAGGAATCCCCCAAAAGATACTAGCATTTGAAAAGTTTCTAGAGGAAAACCCAGACTGGCGTGATAAGGTGGTTTTGCTGCAAATTGCTGTACCAACAAGGACAGATGTTCCTGAATGTATGGTCTTATAGTGGCTCCTCCATATTTTTCTCCTTTTTTTACCTTTTAGTTTATGCTGATCTTTATGTGCTTTTCTCATTCAACAATGACATTTCATATAGTTTCTCTTTCCTGATATCAGATCAAAAACTTACGAGCCAGGTTCATGAAATTGTTGGGCGGATCAATGGCAGATTTGGAACTTTGACTGCAGTTCCAATTCATCATCTGGTTGGAATTCTATTCAGCAGACATTGATTACATTGTTTGTGCTGCTTAGATATGCATCTGTATGCACAGAGATATTTAATCCATTCTGCTGTTTTGGCAAAATCAACATAATTTTTCTCAGTTTCTCTCTATTTTACACATCATATTGGAATCAGCATTTAGTGATGAACTATTCTTCAGTACCTGATAACTATTTTCTAGAATTTAACCTTTTTCTTTTGGCCTTCAGTTTTGCAGACAGTCCGCTTCTAAATAACTCTAATTCTTGAACCAGTTGAGAATCTATGCTTTTAAATATTTCCAAATGATCCAAAGATATTTCTGAACTTAAAGCAGAAATTAGAACTCTTGAAAATCATCACATACAGTGTGCATATATGCTAGCTGCATGCAGTGATTACCATTCTAAGGTTTCCTTTGATTTTGCTTATGGAACACCGTTCACAATCCATGGCTGATGCATGCTTGATGCTGTAAAGGTAGTCTGGATATTAAAGTTTGCATGTATATTTTTAAGATAATTGAAGCATTTTCTCTCTCTCTCTCGCCTGCAGGATCGTTCTCTTGACTTCCATGCCTTGTGTGCACTTTATGCTGTCACTGGTAGTAATACCTCTTGCTTAATCTAAATTCCTAGTTTGCTTTTTATTCATAGATCAAGTTCAGTTTCTGTGTTTAATTGTGACCACCAATCCCCAACATTACAAGTTGATTGTACGTTAACTGGAGGAGCCACCTCTATTTTAAACTACATTAACACCTCATTTTTGGGGGGTGGTGGCAGGGAAAGTCTTGTCTACATCTGCTCACCTAAGCCAATCACAGCAGGGAAAGTCTTGCACCACCACACCCAAAGGATTATTGGAATTGCTCATTCCATTTCTGATAATGCAGCTGACTTTCTCCATTCCACCAGCATCTTAACTTATGTAGTTTTTGTATTTTTATTTCAAGATTGTGATATGATATGATGGTTAATATTTTTAGCCACTTTGAGGTGGGAAACTTGCAAAATAAAAATTTCTGTTTTATTAAATTTGGAATATTGGTTCCTATACCAAAACTTGAAGCTCTTAGAAAAAGACTAGGTTCTTCAATACCCTCATACTGTGTTTGGTAGCATGGTACCGAACCAAGTTCTAATTGTAAGCATAAAGAGCTTAAACCAGATTCTAACTTTGTATTACGAATTTCAAATTGGTGCCTCGGAGTGCAGGCTCAAATTTCTTGCAATCTCACATTCCAAACTCACATAATTTATGTGATCACTTTTGTGGATCTAATACTGGAAATGCAATATAATATTAACCAAGTTTTTTAATTTAAAAATTAACTGAAGCAATCTGGTGACATTTTTGCTGCGTGACTTGGTTCATCAGATGTAGCACTCGTCACTTCCTTGAGGGATGGAATGAATCTTGTCAGCTATGAGTTTGTGGCATGTCAAGATTCCAAGAAAGGGGTTCTCATCCTCAGTGAAGTAATTATCTTACTCTGCCATTTTATTTGACAATCAGTCCACCGTTGCATAGTAATTTGCAATCAGCTTTGATTGTTGGCAGCAGATAGATGTTTCTTTTTAATGCTACAAAAGGTTTTCTATTGTTTGAAGAAGGAAATAAGCGCAGACATGTTTTGGTGTGCACAATCTCTGCCTCTGCACATGACATTTCTTTTAATTGGTTCTTTCTAATGTTGCATAGATCACTTGAAATTTATCTCAACCTCTTGGCTGAGTGTAGTATTCATTTGCTGGTGAATTTAAGATTTTATTTTGTAAAAAGTTTCTACTTACTTTTTGCTGGTGAGATTTTATCAGTTGATTATCACAAATTTGTGATTGGTCAAACTAATGCGTAGATTTTTCAATTTGCTTTTCCATTTTTGGTTGTCTGATTAAGCTTTGATTTCCCCATTATAATTAGTGAATCCTTTTGGTGTACTTGTAGTTTGCTGGAGCAGCACAGTCTCTTGGTGCTGGAGCAATTCTCGTAAATCCTTGGAATATCACAGAAGTTGCTGCCGCAATAGGCCAAGCTTTGAAAATGCCTGCTGAAGAAAGAGAGAAACATCACCAGCATAACTTTGAGCATGTGACAACTCATACTGCTCAACAGTGGGCTGAATTCTTCGTAAGGTGTGTGAAAAATAAGGTGGCTTTGAATATGCCTGATAAATGGTGGGAATGATGTACATAAAAGGAACTCAAGGAATTGTTTAGAGGTCTTGAAGTTTCACCCACATCCTCTGTAGGACCATCAGATCAAAATTATATCATTCTAAGATTATGTAATTTAGGATTAATTAATGATCATAGAGCAATAATCTTTCTCCTTCTCCAAATGTCTAAAGAATTACAAAAACGAAACAGTGGTAAACTTAGTAAACTTTTTGTTTCTCTTTTCCAGAAAGTAGATACATTTCATTTTATACAGGAAATGTGATACCATTAGCAATTTTTATGACATATTCACTACAAAACACTATACGAACCTTTCTATTCAGTTGCATCATAACCCTGATGGATTTTTGAACCATTTTGAATTGGGAAAGACTAAAGAATAGAGAAAGAGGCTAGGAGTTATTCTTTGCTTTGAGTTGGACTTAGCACATGAGAGTTAAGGATTTTGAATTAGGTTTCATGATAGATACGTCGGTGTCAGTTTTGAAACTTGTGCCTGGATTGTGGAGGTGGTTACCTAGGCTTCAGGTTTGGTACATCTCGTAGCATTTGAATAGGAAATTTATGGTTTCCTTAGCACATCCTTTTGTAAAAAGGATGCATCCTTACTTGAGTGTTTCCACGGCTTTGCTTGGTTTTTGTGCAGAGATCCAATCATGTTTACACAAACCTGTAACTGAGGAGATGTAACTCTGTCTAGTCCCTCTTAAACAAAGGCACTATAGGATGCACAGTTGACACAGACCTATAGATTTTATGCAGTAATTTGGTGCCATCAGACTTGGAAGACGACCTTACGGTTATTCTCCAAGTCATTCTGTCCTTGAGCTAGCAAAGTTCCCCTTCACACCCCCACATCCCACCCCCAATGTGCTTTGTGAGGATTGTTGTCCTTCTCAGGTTTATTTGTGTTGACATGGATAATCCTTCTCCCAACTGTCACCCATTGCCTGGAAATGTAGAAGAAAAGGGAAATTATGAGATATTCTAATAAATCACACCAAGATGAAGAAAATTGGGTTGAAATGTAATATACTCATTCCAGACCTCACCTGTTTTGACCTGCATAAAAGTGGACTGGTTACCCCTGTTTAACTAGCTTCTATTTTATGTCCATACCCAATGGAAAGGAAACCTAATTGGCTGCCTATCCAAAATTTAGAATGATGTCCTCAAGGTTATATTATATCTGTTCGGTGGAAGATAGGACTTCTCCTTTTCTGTTGGTTGGACAGTTCTATAATTGTTCTTTTCCTGTTGAACATCCTGCATTCTGGACATTTGGCTTGGGTTTCTGGAGTTGAGATTAAGTTTAAATATGTTGACACTTGCTACCCTGTTCTTTTGGTCGTTATGACATATTAGTAAATTTCTCTAGCAGTACAAGCTACATAAATTGATACCTTACCTTTAACAAGAGAATATTTTGAGTAGTTCATCAAACATTTAAAAATGAAAAAAGTTATGATAAGGAAACTTTTAGTCCAAATAACACAAGAAAATAAGAATTGCAGATTATTAAAAAGTTTCTGTTTACTTCCTTTTTATTGGACAAATATAATTTAGTCTTGTTTTCATCTGTAATTTGAGGACCAGCCAATGGGCAAAGCAGCATACTTTCCTTAACTGGAAGCATGTATAAGAAGCTAACAGACATAGTGTATAATGTAGGGGAAATGCAAAAAGGCGAAGCAGATTTAGGATTGAGCAGGTATTAAGGCTGAATCTTAGAAAAGCTTTGTGAAGGTAAATAAAATGAAATGGGAATTTGTGTCATTTAGAGGATTAAGCACCAGAATTGACAAAGAGGGCATGAAAACTTACATAAATCTTGTAGTGAAGATCTCTAGGAGATTATTAAGGTTTTGCCATTATTGTCATTCAAATAAAGTATTTGAGTGCATCATATAAATTTCTAAGAGATTCTTCCAAACCTCAAAGATATTTTATCATGAAGTATGTTTTCATAAAGACAGATATCCAGCCTCCTACCTCATATAGGGTTTCCAAGGAACCATGTGAAGTATTTTTCACGGATGATATCCCATCACTTTCACACTAGCAGAGAAACTCTGTAGAGTTCTTTACGGCTACAGATCTTTAGATGGAATGAATTTGTGTTGCAAATCATCACCGTAAATGATTTGCAGTGCACTGGTGATTGGTTTCTTCTTTACACCAATGGTTTGTTTTGGTCATAGTTGCTTGCTTTCTTTTGTTCTCGTTGCACCAATGTCCTTCTATCACCATGGCCACCTTTCCTGGTGAGGTTGCTGAGGTTTGGAAGAGTTGCTCTTTCATTGTCGACCTCTTTTTTGAATTAGGATTATATAAACAAAATCAAGAAGAAATATACACCTTAATTTTTCTTCTTGAAGTCAAAAGAAAAGAAAGAAAAAGCACTTGGTGCTCGTGTGAGATCTCAATAAAGAAAAAAAACAGCTGTTTAATTATCATATACCATTCGTTCTGATACTAAGACGAATAAAATGTTCTTGGAACTAGTTATTAATGACCGCAATCTTCTTAAATATCAATGTGGTACAATTAACAAAACATGTTTAATTATGACTAGTGGAAAATAGGAATTGAGATTTTTGAATGGCCACCTCGTCTAAAAGCTTAAAAGCTCCTGAACAGAAAGACATTTAATGCGTAGTGTCTTTACCACGCCCCCTGACGTGCAAGACGAATTCTTAATTTGAGGCTGTAGAATTTATTGTAATATGGGTTGTTGTGGGGCTTGAGTTGGTTCTTTGTTGTGCCTGGCTATAATATCAATAGGATACTATATTGAACAATCATCTCACTTAAAATTTTATGTTGTTAGAGAGAAAAGATGTTTAATATTATTGTGATATAAAATAGAATCCTGTGCCCATCATCCCTTCATCCCATGTGGCCTTCTGTTCAACTCCATTTATTATACTCCCTTTAAAGAGCCACTCATGTCCTCCTTTATCCATTCATATTATGTCTAGCAGTTTTCATCTGAACATTTTGATTTGTCATTTGCATGTTCATATAATTTGAATATTATAAAAACTAGAGCTGGATTCAGTTGAGCATTTTGAGCTTAGACTAGTGCACCCTCGATTAATTATTGTTGTCAAAGCCTCAAACGGGTGGTAGATAATCAATTTTATGATCTTGGCACAATTATAAATTGTTCATGTCCCATGGTGCTGTTTATTTGGATGAATCTATCTGAGAACTAACTCAATTTGAATGAAGAAAATTTATGCCATGTTAGCACCAGCATGTTTGATAAGCTGTGTGAGTGAGTTGTATGTCCTTTTGGTTTTGCGCTACAGTTCAACAAATCTTAGTCTACAAAGTTCTTGTTTCCATTTAGTCATATTGATTTGTTTGATAGCAAATCCTGACACCATCTATCTGTTGCCTAGTTGAATTAAAATATTCTTGCAAGTCGTGCCAAAATTAGATCATTTCTGGTTTCAACCCTCTGGGACGGTGACGTGTAATGGACAATAGTTAACCAGCTGGCCCATATTACTTTAAATTATTTGTCTCTGTGTTTTAGTTTTTGAAGACAATAATGACTGCCAGATGTTCCTTCACTTTGTTTGTTCTTAGAACTAAGAGTTTAGCGGTTACATCCAAAAATTGGAAATCTGATAGCTGTGGTTTACCTGAAACTAAGCATTCCTGGACTGGTGCTTGCAGTGAACTGAACGATACTGTTATTGAAGCTCAGCAGAGAATAAGAAAAGTTCCTCCTCAACTTGTTGTCAGTGATGCAATCAGGGGTTACTTGCAGTCTACTAATCGATTACTTATACTGGTAAGCTTAATTTTGCTTATTGAGTTTTAAATTTCAAATAAAAGCATCAGAAGAACTGAAAAAAATATGCTCAGGGACTTCGCTAGATCCTATTACAACTAAATGCCAATCTTACTTACTGAGTTTTAAATTTCAAATAAAAGCATCAGAAGAACTGAATAAAATATGCCCAGGGACTTCATTAGATCCTATTACCTATTACAACTAAATGCCAATTCTATGTAGTTTCTGTTATTTAAAGCTGGTACTAGGAGTATGTAGAATATTATTTAATTCTATGTATAATACTTCTTTTTCTTCCTCTTCTTGTCCATTTTGTTTGATTTACTACTTAAAAACCTTGTTTCAAATATACTGGGGAAGGATTGAAAGTCAAGTACTGCCTTTCTTGATTTCCTATTTAAAGTAAATCATAATTAAGTAGTTGCAAAACAAAATTACATTTAAGAGTGCCACTTAGGAACAGAATCACTAAAAGGTTTCACAAAAACTGTCTGAACTGAAAGGAAATAAAACAGGACATGTGAAAATTTAAAAAGCAACCTACTTATGTATGTTATGATGATAAAACATGTTTACAATTCATTGACAGTTTTTAAAAGGTAAAGTAAAATTTCTTGTCATTTAGGGGGACGAAAGAAGATAAGGAATATCAAATAGTTAATACTTTTTGCTGTTCTTACAGTGGCAAAATGAGCATTATCAATGATTAATAACTGATGAGGATTTGATTAGACCTGAGAGTGATGGATTTTTCTGGATGTTGTTTGACTATTGTCAATATCCCATCACATTTATCACAGATATTAATTCTTAACGCAACACAATATGCGGACTATAAATAGATCATGTAAAAGGAGCAATTGGGGGATAGATCTTGGAGTTTACAATCTAGTAGAACTTATCATTAGCTGAAATGAGCACTTGTGTCAAATGGGATATATCTTTTTAGCCTCTTTAAGAAATGAAGTTTCTTGCTGTCTGAGTATGTTTAGGTTATCATATACTAAATGCTTACACACATTGTCATTTTGTCTCTAAATAATAAAAATCATCCTCTGGAACTGTAGAACAGATTCCTTACCAGGATTTTTCAACCACCAAAAAACTGTATTGTTATGCATGTCTATCCTAGAGACTTGAATGAACAATAAATTTAATTCTACTTTTGTCTAGAACTCTGGTTGTTGTTGGGGGGAATGAGCTATTGCTTTGTATTTATTTTGCATATGATACATGCTTTTCTTCACAAAACATGGCAGTAGCGTACTGATGTTAGCATTCAATAGTAATCCACCCCCATACCCTTCTCCAAGTGTCACCCAATGGGTGTGCGCATCCGGGGATGATGGGAGGGTTGGGGGTGGTGCTTTGATGATGCAAAATTGATATAATATTTATTTACTTGTTTATTTACTATTGTACAGGGTTTTAATGCTGCACTAACCGAACCAATTGATACTCCTGGAAGAAGAGGAGGAGATCAGATAAAAGAGATGGAACTTAAATTGCATCCTGATTTGAAAGGACCGCTGACAGTGCTTTGTAGTGATCCGAATACAACAATCGTGGTCCTCAGTGGAAGTGACAGAAGCGTCCTGGATGATGTGCGTCATCTATTGTCTGCTCTTGCCTTGTTTGTTGCTCTGTATATCTTATGAAATAATTGCTTTTGTAGAACTTTGGAGAGTACAACATGTGGTTGGCAGCTGAGAATGGGATGTTTCTACGATCTACAAAAGGAAAATGGATGACGACAATGCCAGAGCACTTAAATATGGATTGGGTTGACAGTGTAAAGGTACGTGTAATTGTATTCATATTATCATTACATTCTCATCCGAACTCCAAATTACTTGGTGTTTTTGACAACTATTTCAGCATGTTTTTGAGTATTTCACTGAAAGAACCCCAAGATCGCATTTTGAGCTACGTGAAACTTCACTTGTATGGAACTACAAATATGCAGGTAAGGAGTTCAGTTATGTTGATATTCTCAAGCCTCAACTTTTCTGACTTTTTTTCCTAAATTTCTGCTTTCTTTCTATAATTTCAGATGTTGAATTTGGAAGATTGCAAGCTAGAGACATGCTGCAACATCTCTGGACTGGCCCGATATCTAACTCATCTGTTGATGTTGTCCAAGGAAGCCGCTCGGTTGAGGTGCGAGCAGTTGGTGTCACAAAGGTATCTGCTTGAACACTTCAATATTTGATTATTTGCAGGATACCTTGTTAGCAGACGTACTTCTTTGATTTTACTAGTAAGTGTTTTTTCTTTTTTTTCTGGTCTATTACCCCTTCCTGTTTACAGGGAGCGGCTATTGACCGTATACTGGGAGAGATTGTTCATAGTAGAGCCATCTGTACACCAATAGATTATGTCTTGTGCATAGGACATTTCTTAGGAAAGGTACATTGTCTATTCTTTTTCTAATTAAAAAGTTGAGCAAGTCATATACCATCTTATATCTCTTGCTTTTTATTACTTTATTGCTCTATGGCAATTGTTTTGTCGACAAGTTCATTAGCCTAGTGTCAGGATTGAGGAGTGGAAACCTGGATTAAAATCCCATCACTAGTTTTTTTTCTTAACTATGTAACTACACAGTAATTCCGGATACATGAAAAATACAAATCACTTAGTGAACTCGCCACCAAAAGTCAAAGTAATTTTCCTGGGAGCTAAATCAGTTTATTGCAATTAAAATAATTCAAATCTTAATTATCATATTCTTGACTTCTCTACTTTATGGGTCTGAATATCTCTTGTGAGTGGCATGATTCCATGTGCACAAAAATTTGGAAATAAGGAAAAGGATTATGTTATCCCATTAAGGAGGGTTCTATTTTATTTCAATCAGTTAAAACTTCTAACAAGATCTGATTTGTTGGAGCTTCTCAAATGTTGTGAATTTGAATAAACTAAATTTCACGCCATGTGAATGGTACTTATGTTTTTTGTTGATGGTAAGGAAAAGGATAATGTTATCCCATTAAGGAGGGTTCTATTTTATTTCAATCAATTAAAACAGGATCCAATTTGTTGGAGCTTCTCAAATGTTGTAAACTTGAATAAACTAAATTCCACACCATGTGACTGGTACTTATGTGGTTGTTGATATACTATTTTATATTTGGACAAATATACATTACTTACAAACTAGAATCTTTTGGTATATCTTATAGAGTTGCTTATTGTTAGAACTCTGAATCTGCTAAGCATCACAGGCAAAGGGCATTTTCTATTACCTAAGGAAACTGTCTATCATGGTTTAATTTTGTTTTCATGGTTTGTTTCAGAAGAAGGAAAAATGTACGGAAGGATCTTGGAACCATGTGGAAATGCAATAAATTATACATGTAAAATAAATACTTAACTACTTCATCAACAATGTGTAAAAACTCAAATCACCTGCAACAATGGCAAGTTACATAAATCTTCTCATATGTTGACACTAGATGAAGTTCATCTCTTCTCATAGGTTGACAGTTAGTTCATCTTTTCCCATACAGTTTCTATATGTAATTGCACGCATGTAGAATATAGATACTAGATTTAGTTCATCTCTTCCCAAGCAGTTTCTATGCGAGTCTGCATGCATATCGAATATAGATACTCATGTACGATATTAGAATTGGTTTTACACTCCTTTTTGTTATTCACCAAGAGCTGTCAAGCATTGGCCGTTACTTGGTAGTAACAATCAGCTATTATTTCCTAATATAGTATTCAATGACAATATTGGGAGATTTCCAAGCTCTAGGAGTTATTGTTGAGATTAGGAGAAACCTGTATTTCATTAATACAAAAAGTAATGATTACAAGGTTGACCTATAATACAGTAGATTACAGATTAGGAAAACTAAAAAATAGGTAATTATAAATCAAATCCCTTGAAATCAGGTTAACTTATTGAAAATCTGCTAAGTAATCTCTAACAAAACAGCTGTACACAGTTTCCTTATCAGGAATAAGGAAGGTTTCCAACACTCTCCCTCAAGCTGATGAATTGATGTTTTCCATTCCCAGCTTGGCAATTATCATTCGAAATGCTGTAGTAGACAGTCCCTTTGTAAGAATATCTGCAAGTTGTCCTCCAGTAGACAGAAAAGGAGTGCAAATTAATCCACTGTCTAACTTTTCCTTAATGAAGTGTCTATCAACTTCAATGTGTTTGGTACGATCATGTTGGACAGGATTATGCTCTATGCTGATAGCAGACTAGTTATCACAATAAAGTCTCATAGGCATTTCCCACTCAATCTTTAAATCTTCCAAAATTATTTTCAGCCACGATAATTCACAAATTCCCAGTGCCATGGACTTAAACTCTGCTTCTGCACTTGATCTGGCCACAATATTTTGTTTTTTACTCCTCCATATCACTAGATACCACCCAAGTACGTGCAGTATCCTGATGTAGATCTCTTGTCCACCACAGACCCATCATAGTCTGCATCAGTATAAGCTTCAAGAGTCAACTTCTCTCCCTTCTTAAATAAAACTCCCTTTCCTGGAGTTCCTTTCAAGTACCGTAGAATTCGATACACAACTTGGACATGAATTTCCTTCGGATCGTGCATAAATTGGCTCACCACACTAACCGCATATGCTATGTCAGGTCTAGTGTGAGACAAATAAATGAGTCTTCCCACAAACCTTTGATAGGTACCTTTATCTACCACCGTATCTTCTAATGCCTCTCCAAGTTTATGATTCTGTTCTACTGGGGTTTCAACTGGCTTGCACCCAAATTTGCCCGTCTCTTTTAATAAGTCCAGCACATATTTTTGTTGAGAGATGAAAATCCCTTATCGAGAATGAGCAGCTTCAATGACAAGGAAATACTTCCAAATTCTTTCACAAGACATTTTTTCAAGTCTTCTCTCCCTTTTATATCATTTCTAGTCACAATTATGTCATCCACATATACAAGTAATGTTGACACTTTCCCTGAATATGAGTATTTGACAAATAAAGTATGGTCACCTTGGCTTTGCCTGTATCCCATAGAAAGCATGACATTGGTAAATTTCCGAACTGTGAGCTGAAACCAGGAGAGATTTCCATATATATCTCCTCTTCAAGATCACCATGCAAAAAAACATTTTTGACATCAAATTGCTGCAAACTCCTATCAAGGTTAGCAGCTAATGATAACAACACTCGAACTGTATTCATCTTTGCAACAAGAGCAAATGTCTCAAGATAGCTGATCCCATAAGTTTGGGCATAACCCTTTGCTACCAATCTCGCCTTGTACCTTTCAAGTGAACCATCAGCTCTATATTTGACTGTGAAGACCCATTTACAGCCCACTGGAACCTTTCCTTTCGATAATTCCACCAAATCCCACGTTGCATTCTTTTCAAGAGCATCCATTTCAACCCTTATAGCTTCTCTCCATTTCTCATGACCAAGTGTCTCAGATAAAGTTTTGGGTATATACACAGTGTTTAGGTGAGTAAGAAAAGCTTTATGGACTGTAGATAATTTATTGTAGGACATGTATAGGGATATAGGGTGTTGAGTGCATGTTCTAGTTCCTTTTCGAAGAGCTATAGGTATATCAAGGTCATCTATATTAGGAACGGACTTCTGTGGTGGTTCTGGATTAGAAACAATAAGGGGGGGAACAGATACCTCATTACCAGAAACTGGTTCAGACTCTTGAACACGCATAGTTTGAATGATGGGAGCTCCTCTTCTTGAGTAGACCTGGAATGGACGAATAGAATTTTGAACTTGTTTTTCCTTTGCCATTACTATTGCATCTGTAGATTTGAATGGTTCAGACTCATCTATAATAAGAGCAGGAGGTTCAGAAATAGATTCAGGAATTGACTCCAAAGAGGTGTTATCAGGAAGCATATTTGTCATGGTACTTGACTCATGAATGGGATATCTAAAAAGTATGGGGAGATTAAAATCAAGTAAGAATGAGTTCCTATCCTTATCTTCCACAAATGATTTTTCTCCTTGAAGATAAGGATCGATGAAAAAATTATCGTTTTCAATAAAAGTGACATCTGCAAACACATAAAAAAAATTTGTAGGAGGATGATAACATTTGTACCCTTTTTTAGTTGATGAGTACCCTACAAAGACACACCTAAGATCTCTTGGATCTAATTTACCTCTATTTTGAGAATGAATGTGAACAAAGGCAACACAACCAAAGATTCTTGGAACAAGATTGTTTTAAGTGTTGAAATCTGGAAAGAATGTTGACAGAACTTGTATGGGACTTTTAAAATCAAGCACATGAGAAGGCAATCTGTTTATAACATGGGCAGCAGTTAAAACAGCTTCTCCCCAATAACTTTTTGGAACATTTTTCTGAAAAAAGAAGTTGCTAAAAGATGACCATTTTTTCTCTCTGCAACCCCATTCTGTTGGGGGTGTGTTTACACAAGATGATTCATGAATTATGCCTTCTTTTGTAAGAATAGAGACAAAGATTAATTAAAGTCGTCCCTAGCATTATCTGACTGAAATCTTTTGATTGCAACACCAAACTGATTTTTGACCATATTGAATAAGGTAGGAAATGTTGAACTCACATCTGACTTATTTTTTAAAGGATAAATCCATGTCACAGGAGTACAATCATCAATGTACGGTACAAACCAACAAGCTCCAGAAATATTTGGAATTGTTGAAGGACTCCAAATGTAACTATGGATTAGAGAAAATGGAACATTGGTTCTTTTATTACTTTCATGAAAAAAGACACGTTTGTGTTTTGCTAATTCACAAACAGGACAATGAAAATGTTCGACTCCCAATTCTTTGAACAATAAAGGAAACATAACTTTGAAATGACCAAGACGATGGTGATAAAGCCATATCTTGTCTTTATTTGTCATGGAAGATTCAGAAACTAATGACAAAGGTAAACTATTCTCAATTCTAAGTTGTTCACTCGGCTCCTCAAGGAAGTAAAGTCCATCTTTCTCCCTAGCACGTCTATATTCTGGTCCTGATATACACAATATGCGGGGTACAATACCACATGGCAATTCAAATCTTTTGTAAGTTTCTGTATTGACACAAGATTTGTATATAATTTACACGTGGAGGACACTTTTGAGTGTGATGAATCGATTAATGCGAATATCACCTCGTCCAACTACGGTTATTGAGATGCCATTGGCTATAATGATTTTTCGGTTACTACGACTTGAGTATAGGAGATAAATTTTTTGGAACAATAGGTCATGTGATCAGTAGCCCCTGAATTAATGACCCAGGAACTAGGATTTTCTACGAGTGCATTATCTGAAACATTTAGTACATGAGATAGAGTTTTACCTTAGAGTGCTAGGGAACAAGTACCTGTAGTCTCGGATTTCTCGTGTTCCCTTTTAGCTTTTCTACTTCCTCTATGTTGAGCTCCTTATATTCTTGAGAATTGCCTTCACATTATGTGGTGCCTAAGTCATATGAGCCTGCCTCTTCAATGAACCGCTTGTTGCAGACCAATTTCTATTGTTATGCTGTTGTTGTGGTCATCCATGAAGCTTCCAACAATTTTCTTTAGTATGTAAGGGTTTATGACAGTGCGTGTACCATAGCGAGTCTTTATTGATAGCTTTAGTCCTTTCTGATTGACCATTTTCTCTACTAATCTGTTGATTAGGTCTCGTCATCTTCAAACTTGCATTCTTTGTTGTCAAAGCCGAGCCCTCAACCCCTAGAGTCTCAATCATTACTTCACGTCTACCTTCTTCAGCCCTTACTAGAGCAATAGTCTCATTCAAGAAGGAAGGTCGCTTTTTCCCAGTATCTGCACCCGAACAGGGTCAAATTCCATATTCAGCTCGATAAATTCTGTCTTTTTTCGATAAATTCCATATCATTACTGCACTTCATTTGGATGTTTTGATAGAGATCCATTTCTTGTCACAATCCCTTCAAGTAATTCGAGTACTCTGTGACAGAACGAGTACCTTGTTTTGCACCAGACATCTTTGTTTTGATCTCGTAAATCTGTGCTGCATCATTTATCTTTGAATATGTCTCACGAACAGAGTCCCAAACTTGCTTGGCTGTCTCCGGCACCATGTTGTTCCCTAACCAAGACATCACCATTGAATCTTCTTCATCCCACTCCTCGAACTTGGGGTCTTCTTGACTCGGTCCAGTACCATTCAAATGACTTAGCTTGCCTCTCCCTTTCAAGAATGTACGGAACAATTGAGACCACTTAAGATAATTCCTTCCATTCAATCGATAGGCAGCCTGGATATTTGGAAGATCTCCCATAGAACGGTTGAGTGTTTGTTCTGTCACATTTGTCTCAGAGACATTGGTAACACTAGTTGTTTCTGACATATTGAAGGAAATTTCAATGAAATTGAGGGAAACAAGATAGGATTGAAGAACACTGATTGATTTCTAGGGCAACAAAGACCAATCAAATCAGTGAAAATTTTGAAAAACAAAATTCCCAGAAAGCCTAAAGCTCTGATACCATGTTGAGATTAGGAGAAATCTGTATTTCATTAATACAAAAAGTAATGGTTACAAGGCTGACTTATAATACAGTAGATTACAGATTAGCAAAACTAAAAAATAGTTAACTATAAATCAAATCCCTAGAAATCAGGTTAACTTATAGAAAATCTGCTAAATAATCTCTAACAAAACAGCTGTACACAGTTTCCTTATCAGGAAGGTTTCCAACAGTTATTAATCATCAATTGACCTCTGTCTGGTAGCAAAATAACTTACAATTGTAAAATGAATAATAGGAAGTCTTGATTTTCATGACAGGGAAGATGCATGAAAGCTTAGAACTGAAATTTCATTTCTGCAAAAAGTGCATTTGTGTATGCAATGAGGTGGATGTATTAACCTGTATCTAGAGTACTAAAGTTGTATACCAGTGGAATATCGTTTTCAAATGCAGGGACGTAGTTTTAAGAATCACCCTGATTCTCAATGTCCTATTTTCCTACTCCCATTGGTGCCAAAAGGAAGCACGTGCAATATTTATTCCTATTTCTTCTGACCTTGCTTTCTTTGGTTCAGGATGAAGATGTATACACATTTTTCGAACCAGAGCTTCCCCCTGATTCCATGGGTGTACCAAGAACCAAAGTAACGGATGCAATTAAGCATGCCAGTGAGAAAAGGCCAGCTCCAAAGCTTCCCTCTGGGAGAAGCAGCTCCAAGTCTCAGGGAAAGGGCCAGCTGCATGGCTCAAACATAGACAAGAAATCAACCGGCAGCACCTCTGGGAGCAGCAAGCGGTCATCACCAGAAAATACTTCTTGGAATGTGCTTGATCTGAAAAAGGAGAACTATTTTTCTTGTGCTGTTGGCCGAACTCGTACAAATGCTCGATATCTGCTTAACTCCTCAGATGACGTGGTTACCTTTCTGAAGGAGATGGCAGCAGCATCCATGTCCAACTCTTCCTATTGAGTTCATGATGCTTCAGATATTGAAGTTCTGGTACCCTAGCTCTGGAGTAGTTTAAGTCCTTTTAAGTTCGAAACATTGTTGCTAATAACAGCCAGAACATCTAGCCTTTAATTTTAGCTTTATAATATGCATATATAGGAAGCGAATGTTCTTCTCTTAAAATCAATTGCATCAACTCTCTCTCTCTCTATCTCTCGTGCAGGTTTGCCATGGCATGCCTGAATTACTACTGCTGCTCAATAAGTTCAGCAGCCTCTCTCTGGATGATTGGTTGGATTTGCAGTGGGTAAGAATCTGTATGGTGAAGTAAATTGAGAATGGCTTGTGAAACAAAGCTTTATTGGCAATTTAAGAAAAATCCTTTTACATGACAATTGGGTTTTATAAGCAAGTCATAGGATATTACAATCATTGGTCGTATTAGACTTGCATGTGGGGCCAACATATCTATGACCGTAACTTTCAGTAGGTCCCTCGTTGCAGTTTTTGCTGCTTATTTGAAGTGGTGGCTGCAGACATTAGTTTGCGAGCAAAAAGATTTTGTGGGACTCCTAAAAAGATTTAGGTGAAAATGTACGAGTAAAAGGTCAGTTTTTGTCTTATAATATGGAATTTTTTTTTTTCAAATTTCTAGACTTTGCAATGCAATATATACATATATCAAAGCAGTCAAGTTTTGCTGGTAGAAGTTTACATTGCCCATAACTTGAATATTGGTAAACTTTCCAAAAAAAATAAAATGATAACATTACATGGAATGCCCAAAATGTGCTACTTACCTATACGCTCATACTATGATGGGAAAGCAAGTTGGTTTTTGATGAAACAATTCCAGCCCAAATGAGTTAGCAACATGCATAGTAAGCTTGGATATATAGCAGCAGAATCCTTTCACCAAACACAGCAGTGTACCTCTCTACCTCTTTCACAGCATACTCCTTCCATCCTAGAACAATAAGTCTATTGGTGTGTGCCATAATGAATAATTTAATCAATTTTTTCTCAATCCAATTAAATTATATTAACTATTATAACAAATATTAAGATTAACAAAATTAAAATTGTCAAAAATGATATGATAAGTCAAGTTAAAAACTTATACAATGATAAAGGGAGCTACAGTTTTGGAAGAGTAAAACACAGTTGGCTTTGTGCAGTTTCATGAACTCTGCCTAAATGAAAACAATCCATTTGAACATTATAAGAAAGTCAAGAGTTTCAAAGAGTGGAAGAAGGGGAAAATAAATGGACAGGTAATGTTCCATTTCCCCACTAATTTTGACTTTTAAATACTGGAAAAAGCAAAGAGATAAGACACAAATCTTGAAAAGTAGACTTATTTCTGAAATTAGATTAGGACAAGAATTTATGTACAAGAAAACTCCCTACCAAGTTCCAATTCAGGGACACAAATTTCTTCAGTTCCATATACTAAATGAAAAGGACAGAAATTGCACTCATATGTAGACGAGTATCACGTCCATTAATTCATTTTTGATAGTTTAAAAATGTTACACCCCAGCACACTTGCAGAAGATATGCATGCAAAGGCGCCTATCAAACTGTAAATTGACACATCTACCAGAACCAATTCCACCATTGTAGATTCTAAAAAGTAAAAGACAGTACCAAAAAATTAGCTGAGGCTAGCAAACTAACAATACAGAAGTAACCAGTGCATATCAACTAATACAAAATATAAAGCAGCCCACAGGTTGACAATCTCAAACACTTATGCAGCAGGGGTTTTCCGGTTTGGTTCAAAAACGATCTTGATCAATGACTCTTTAATGGATAGCAACTCAGGAAACTCTTTCTTCAACTTGGAGGCATCCATTTCGTTGTTACTTCTAGGAGCAACTATGACCTTTGCTTGCTCTTCAAGAGTGAAGTTGGTCCATTGGAAATCTGGATCGATATATTTCTTGTACATTTCCAAGATTTCGTTGTGGCTGACGACGCCAGGGTTTGTGAAGTTCCATATGCCCCTAAGGTTTCGCTTTGCCATCTCGATTGAAATCGGAAGAAGCTCATCCAAGATTGTCATACTGTTGGGGATGTTAACCACCTTATTATACCGAGAAATCTTAGTGATGAAATTGCGTGGGTTGTTCAGGTCAGAAGATATCGGCATCCGAACTCTGAGTGTGCATACATTGTCGTATTCTTTCAAGAGCTCTTCCACCTGATTGACAATACATATAGAAAACATTAATATACATACCAAGGCATAATGCTAATCTTATCAAATTTGATCAAGAAACGCACACATTGCAGTTCTATCAAAGACAATTTTGAAGTTTTACGGGTTGAAATTTACCATGGCCTTGGTTTTTGAATAGAAAGAGCCAGTGAAATTGGGTTTGTCTTCCTCCTTAAACCCAATTCCAGAACCTTCAGGGTGTGCAGCATCATATTCAAATATACACCCAGTGGCAAAGTTCATCATCAGGAGCCCGTGCTCTCTGCATACATCCGCCAAGGTCAATGTACCAGCAACATTGGTACGAATTGTTTCTGTCTTGTGAGATTCACACCAATCAACGTTGGGTCTACCAGTTACACCAGCAGCATTAAAAACATGTGTTGGCTTAACAGCGATGATATCTGCCAACAGCGATGAACGATCCTGTAGACGTCCCTTTCCATATTCATATGGAATCCCCTGTTTCTCACACAATTTTCCAAGCACACCACCAATCCACCCAGTCCTACCATAGATCAAGAACTTGAAGGCTGGTTTCTGAGGTGAAGGGCTGTTTTTAGAAGCAGGAACCAACATTTTGGTCTGGTTAGAATTTCCAGCAATTTCAGACTTACCAGAATCGTGCTTCTCAGCCCCACCAGGCATCATCAGCATTCTAGGATGAGGAATCAGTGCACCAGATACATCGCCCCACCAATCAGGATTGCTGGTATACCACTCCATGGTCTTTTTCAATCCCTCTGCCCATGTGGTCCTTTCAGACCAACCCAAATTCTTCAGCTTCTGGTCATCGAGGAAGTATCTCTGATCATTAAATGGCCTGTTCTCCACAAACTGAATGCTCTTGTCAGGATCCATGTTAAATAGATTGCATATGTCTTTGGCAACATCAATGACCCTTCTCTCCTTCTTTGTTCCAATGTTGTAAACATGACCAACTTCTCCCTTGTGAAGAACTACTTCAAATGCCTCTGCAACATCCTCACAATAAAGGTAACTTCGCACGTTAGAACCATCACCATGAATTGGAAGAGTTTTTCCCCTCATGGCCAAAAGGATAAACTTGGGAATCAACTTTTCAGGAAACTGATTTGGACCATAAACATTGTTTCCTCGTGTTGTAATCACAGGCAATCCATAAGATCTACCGTAAGCCATAACAAGCATCTCAGCCCCTGCTTTTGTGGCTGAGTATGGATTAGTAGGCAGGAGTTGTGAGGCCTCGTGATTTCCTACAACAGCATCCTCATCAGTCTCCCCATAGACCTCGTCTGTGCTAACATGAATAAACCTTCTGATCTGGCCAGTAACTTTGCAGGCCTCCAAAAGAACATGGGTGCCGTAAATGTTGTTCTTGGTGAACTCAAAACTGTTGCCAAAAGAATTATCAACATGGGTCTGGGCAGCAAAGTGCATGATAGTGTCGATGTTCTCAGTAATGAGAAGGTAGTTCACAAGGTCAGCGCTGCCAATGTCACCCTTAACAAACTTGAAGTTGGGAGAAGAGTTAGAGGGAAAAAGGTTATTAAGATTGGAACAGTAATCAAGTTTGTCGAGGACAACAATCTTGTACTCGGGGTAGTTTCGGACGAGCCTATTTGCAACATGAGATGCAATGAATCCAGCAGCCCCAGTAATGAGGATATTCTTGGGTGTGAATGTCGACATTGTAGCTTGATATCTGCAAGGGAAAGTGCACAGTGAAAACTAACACCACATGCGTAAAGCAAGTCATATAGATCCCAAACAAAATTGTAAGGACAAAACCACTGCATCAAGAGTCATTCAACTGAAAACCAAAATATTCACTTAATACACGTGGACAAATGTGAATTACATTTTACGACTAAACATACAATTTTCACAAAGATCACAATAAATCTACTACTCCATGTTTTGCAAGTAAACAAGCATTTCAGTAATTCTGTTTGTTTGGATTGTTTTTCATAGAAAAGTAGAAAATGACTGCAAGAAAAAATCAATCTCTAAATCCCTATTTATATCATTTAAGACAAATCTTTCAGCATTAAACAATTACACCAAGTTGGAACATAATTAACATGATAAATCTTGCTCAAGCAATTAACTACGCCAATCAAAAACTAATTAAAACAGCATAAAGGCACCGCCATTGAAAGCTTCAACAGATCAACTCACTGTTTAGCATAATTAAGACAAGCCCAGATCATAAAATCAAAATCAAACCTTTCCATTACTGATCGGCAACTCTTCAACTTCAACAACACCTATACTTACAAACACAACGTCGGATGCCATGTACACAGAGTAATTACAAACGTACAGATACACAAACGTATAGATCTGAATAAACCGCAACAATGGCATTGAATTAACACAAACCAGCAAATAGATCTAGCATAATTAAGACACGCCCAGATCATAAAATCAAAATCCCTGCAGAAATCAAGTGTAAATAAAATGGGATCTCTAGAAAACTCACATTTCTTCCGGTTATTCAGGATCAGGATCCACCAACGAGTAAAGAAATCAGGAAAGAATTCAAAACTTCCCTCTATAAAAAAGAGGAAACAAATTTGAAGCCGGTGAGAGAAAGAAAGGAAATAATTTAGACCAGGAGAGGTGACTCAGTGGCGAGAAGCGAGGAATGTCAAGCAACCTCTCCGTCCTATATATACACACAGCCCCCCACCCCCACCCCCACGCGGCTCATGCAATTTTTACTTTTCTCTTTAATTGTTTATTGAAAATTAAATGTAAAAATACGTGTGAAATGAAAGGGAACGGTTGAAGGAAGGGGCGGGAGAATGTATGAAATGACGAAATTGTCCTTTGACGGGAAGGTGACTTGTTTTATTTAGGACAAAAATAACTTGGTGGGTTGGGAGAGATCCCAAGAGGGGTAGGTGGTGGAGACTTCATGCATAAAAATAAAATAAATAAAATTACAATTATTTATATTATCCAAATTTAAATAATAATAATAATAATATTCCACATAGTAAATTGATTTGTTAATTAAAGTTATGGGATAGTGGGAGATTAATGACTCACATGTGATTTGTGTTTAAATTAATTGGATGAGGAATTTAATATTGGTTTCCTTTCTCCTCTTACATACTCCATTATTTGTTTTTATTTTTATTTTTTTATAAAATTTGGTTTAATAGTTTTACTCATAGGTCTCGTTAACTATTTACGCAAAGGTCGAGTTAAAATGGTTATTACTCAAAGGTCAAATATATTTGTTAAAAAAATAAAATATTGGTATAGATATACAAAATATAAGACAAAGATTTTTTTTTACAATTAATGAGAGCAAATCAAATTCTTGTATTCGTAATTCTTTTTTAATTATCATGTAGAGCACAACAAATTTTGTTACATATAGTTGTAATTTTTGGAATATCATTAAAAAACATATTGATTATGTTCCCAAATTATATTTATTGTAGATTTGTACTATTTTTAATTTCTAAGTTGTACAATTTGTGATACATGCATCTTGTAGCTTAACACGTCGTTTACCAGTCATACAAGTGAGAGCGAATTAAATTATCATATTCATAATTCTTTCATAATTAATATGGAGAGTACATGTAGATATTTATAATTTTGTAAATCCTATTAAGAAAAAATATTAATTACATTCTCAAATTATATTTATGATGAATTTTTACTATTTTCACTTTCTAATTTATAGTGTTTGAAACACATGTATCTCGTAGCTTAACATGCCGTTTTACGAGTCATACACATGTATTATCCCTCAAATGTACACTTCATGTTATTTTCATTTTTCAATCTATGTCATGAGAAATAAGTTTTTCTCTTACATGCTCACATTAACTATTAAGGTTGTCAACAAAAGAAAATGCTTGTGGGAGCAAAAAGTAAAAAAGTGTGTGTACATTTTCATGTGTTACATGTAGCACTTTTTATTATTTTTGCTTTTCACTTTTAGGTAAAGAAAAGTAACCTTTTTCTTTTTTGTGAATCTAATAAGTGGACCATTTTTATTTTTTTACTTTTGATTAGGTACGCAATTATCTGATATGCCAAATAGACAGATAAAATTTATGTGATTTCATGCATGTTTGTGCAACTTACCAAATAGATTAAAAAAATTGCAATATGGACCATTTTTTTGTTTTTTTCTATTTTGATTTGGGTAATTATCTGAAATTCCAAAGAGAAAGGTAAAATGCAATCTAATTACTTGCATATTGTGCAACTTACCAAATAGAATAATCTATGCACATTAATAGTATGCAACTTAAAAAAATAGATTTATTTAATTACATGCACATTAATATTATGCAACTTACCAAAGTAGACTAAAAAGGTTACTATTCGAGCAGAATAATTATATAAATTGTATTTATAACTTGGTACTGGATTACGAATTTATATCGTATTATATATATATATATATATATATATAATAATTCGAACACGATTTTTCTTTAACCAAACTTGACTTTTCAAATTTTGCTAATTATTGTATTAATAGTACTAGTTCATAAGAGAGTGATATGCATCATAGAAGTAATATTATAACACAAGAAATCCTAACTTTCATCTTTCTTCAACTAATTGGTATTCTTCACTTTTATATTTTTATAGAGTTTTCCCATTTTTGCAAGTTATTTTTCTCTTTTGGGGGATGGAAGGTTCATTACTTTAGTTCAACTTCAACCATTGCAAATTATAGGATATTGGCTTTTGGTGCCTATCATTCTCAAATTAAATGCTTTCTTTGACTTCTTTCTTCATATGGTTTACTAAGCCACATTTTCAACTTCAATAAAATGACAAGTTAAAATTCTAAAACCCTTTTTTGTTTTTAATCGGTAAGAAACACACATATTACCCATTCTAAACTCTTGTTCCATATTTTGTTGTTTCATGTTTTAACTTGCATCAACTAATTCAAGAGTGACCAAATTCTTGCGCAGAGATCGATTAGGTTATTGGAGTAAATAGGATAGGATGTTCTATTGTAAATTCTATTGTATTATATCAATTCTCGCCACGTATTTATTTTTTCAATAAAATTTTATACATAGTGTATAATCGATCTAATGGAATAAATGATGTAATAAAATTCATAATAGAAAATCCTATTTAATAGTAAATTTTAACAAAAACCCTCTAAAATCCAGATCGAAAAGATTAAAGAAAATCGTTCTGAATTTTAATGTGAAAAATAATACATACGTGTATTTTCTAGATTACTATATAAGTATTTAAAAATAGTGGTCATGTGAGCTTGTCATGGTGTACACATATCAAATTTGTATGTGAGAGAGAGAAAGAGAAGAGATAGAGAAGTCTAGAATCAATAGAAAAAATCTTGAAGAAAAGGAAATGAATATAAGCAGCGAATTTTTTTCCTATGAATGAAGATTCGTTAAAAAGGGTTGAAATGTGGCTAAGTTAGAGCAAGCAAATTACACTTTTTGCACTTATTTTACATTGTTTAATTAAGATTAGGAGATTTATTTTACTAAAAAAACACTTGACGAGATCAAAATTTAAATTTTAAAGCCTTCACACTTAATAAAACAGTACAAATATATATCGTATAAAAATATAGATATAAGCCACGAGTGCAGATCCACATTCCAAAATATTTTTTATTGAAAATTGTCAAAAACTGTGATTGGCCTCCAAACACACAGTTGACAGAAGTGCTGCCAGCATCCTTGATTCAGGTGGTAGGTGTGTGTTCTTTCTTATTCCAATTTTGTAGTTATTAAGGGGGGTAGGTATCTATATTTTTTTTCAAAGTTACGGGACAATTCAATACTATTACTACTACTTTATTTATGGGGGTTTCATGCCACAAAGTGGGTAGCAGTCAACTAAGTTGTGCCTTTAGAAGGTGCACTTAGGTGGTGGATAATTAATCACATATAAGTTGAAAAGGTTGTCTAAATGATCAAAGTCAAATTACTTCTTTGGCATTTTGGTAATATGTCTTGTATATACGTCCCAATTCTCTACCTTGCGACAGGATTTTTGGTGTCTGACTTGGTACACTACTAGTTGGTGTGTTGAGTGTAATGTCCCTTGTGATTGCAGGTTCAAAATCAAGTTACATGTTAGATGTAATATTTTTATTTTGTGTGATTAAGATGTAATACTATAGTATCAGAGTCGATTGATCTTAAAAATACTATTATATAAAAGGTCTGATCAAATTCGTACTAGGGGCGAATTTTAGATATGTAGATTTAATTTTACTTTGTGGAATTGAGATGTAATACTATGATATGAGAGACGATCGGCCTTAAAAATACTATTTAATAGAAGATTTGGTCAAATACGTATTATGAGCGAATCTTAAATCTATAGACTTAGTTTTGCTTTGTGGCATTGAGATGTAATATTATAGTATTAGAGTCGATCGGCTTTAAAAATACTATTTAATAGAAGGTCTGGTCAAATATGTACTAAGGGCAAATCTTAGATCTGTAAACTTAATTTTGCTTTGTAAACTCACGGTAGAAACAAAAATTCATATTATTTGGAGCGAGCTTGGTTGGATGTGTACTAAAGATGATTATAATATTATATATATCATATGATGGTGAAATTAATAATTTTAGAGAATTGAGTTAATTATGTAGACGGATTCGAAATAGTTACTAATGAAATCTCGAAAATCCCTCTCGTGGGCATAAAAAATTAAATACGTTGTGCCTATTTTATGGAAGTCACTTTCTTATTATTTTGGATACAATATGATGTAAAATGTGAAATTATGGAATATGTTTTGATTATTGTTGTCATTTCAATTTATACTAAATATTGTATGGTGTGAATATTTCAAAGTCACCTAACACCATAAATATATAGGGTTGGAACCAAAAAATGGTACTTATTGTGTTTGGCATGCAGTTTCTAAGTCAGAAATAGTTGAATGGCCTTAAATCACACAACAATTGACCTTCATGAGAAGAAAAAACTTGGAAAATGAGAGCAAAAGATGAGAACAATGAATAATTCGTACCCTTTTAAGTAAAAACCATTAATAAGTTTTGGCATGTTAATAAATAATTAAATTGAATTTTCACATTAAAATTTCACACTATTTTTTTTGGATATTATTAAGAGCTAGATTATTTATAATTGCAAGATTACAATACTAAATTATTAAATATACATAAAATAATATCTTAAAATAAAATACTAACATCAGCATATATAATATAATGATTCACGTCATAGATAACATTCGAGTGTATAACAATTAGTGACTCGACTACAATCTATCCATGCATAAACAAGTAGGTGGGCACGAGTCGGGTATTTTCGGATTCAACTAGTTCAGATTGAGTATCCAATATATCGAATAATATATTTTGCTAAACTAACCCGATATGATTGGATACCTGGTATTTTGGGTACCCGATAAGTCGGATACCCGAATGATCGAATTTTGAGTTTTAAAGGTAGGGTTTTTTTATTTTCTTTTTGTGTTTTCCTTTTGCGCCCTTTCACATTGCGTGCTTCTTCTTTCTTCCATCTCTTGCTGCTTTTTGTTTGATTTTTCTTCTACTTTCTTCCATTCTGTTGCTTCTTTTCTCCTCTTCTTTCTGCATCTTCTTCTTCTATGCTTTTTCTTCTTCCTTTCTTGTCTGACTCCTTCTTCTTCTCTATGTGTTGACTGCTGTTACTTCTTATTCTTTCTTCCCACTTCTTCTTTTTCTTCTAATCTTTTTCTCATTACTCTTCTTCTTCGTCTTCTTCTTCTAACTTCTTCTTATTCTTACCCTATAAACAAGTAACAATATCTACTATGTCTATCTTACTCGCCATTTATTTTTGCAACATAAAAGTCACACATTATTATTATTATTGTTGTTGTTGTTGTGGTGGTGGTGTGGTGGTCGTCATCATCGTTGTTGTTGTTGTTGTTGTTGTTATTGTTGTTGTGGTCGTCGTCGTCGTCGTTGTTGTTGTCGTTGTTATTGTTGTTATTGTTGTTGTGGTCGTCGTCGTCGTCATTGTTGTTGTCGTTGTTGTTGTTGTTATTGTTGTTGTGGTCGTCGTCGTCGTTGTTGTTGTTGTCATTGTAGTTGTGGCTGTTGTTATTGTCGTTGTTGCCATTGTTCTCGTTGTTGTCGTTGTCGTTGTTGTTGTCGTTGTGGTTGTTGCGGTTGTTGTCGTTGTTATTGTCGTCGTTGTTGTCGTTGTTATTGTTGTTGTTTTTGTGGTTGTTGTAGTTGTTGTCATTGTTGTTGTCATGGACGTTGTTGTTGTCGTTGTCGTTATCGTTATCATCGTTGTTGTTGTGGTCGTTATCGTTGTTTTGTTGTTGTTGTTGTCGTTGTTGATGTCGTCGTCGTCGTCGTTGTTGTGGTCGTTGTTGTTGTGGTTGTTGTTGTTCTCGTTGTGGTCGTCGTTGTTGTTGTTTTGTTGTCGTTGTTGTCGTCGTTCTTAGAAGATTCTTAAGTGTGTGTTGGAAATAAAGCATCTATCAGGCTATATATATGCTGCAATTCATTATATACATATTACCCGATTAAATATTTAGTTTAGAATTAAAAAATAAATTAAGTTACTCGAAACTCAACTCGAAATCGATTTTTTTTAGGTTGGTTCGTTAACTTAACAAACCAAATTAGAATTATTATTTTTTTCAATAAGATTCGAAGAGCTCAACTCGATTAATAGAAAAATAAAAAATTATGTATAAAAAGATTAAATTATTTAAATTTGATTCGATTAAAGTTATTTCAAACTCAATTTGATTAACAATCAAATCAAACTCAAAACACAATTTTTAAAACTTGATAAAAATTTAATTCATTTATACTTGTAATCAAATTGGTACTATTAATTAGTCAATTTAACTATTTTATTGAATATAATATTAAATAATTTAATTGTTTTTAAAAATACTTTAATAATAATAGACAAGATCTCATATATTTCAATTTGAAGAATTTTTTAATATCAAAGTCAGTTAAAAGTTAATGTAAAAAGTAAAAAGAAAGTAAATAATTTGACTTTGTTCTTATTAGGTTTTGGCCGTGGGTTTTCATCTACCAATATTATGATTTTCAAATCTTTAGCCTATTAATAAAATTTTTAATTTCTGGTATATATATGTTATATTAAGTACAATTACTATTATAACCATAAAGAAAAAATCACTATTATAGATATAATAAATCAGCTTTACTTGGCCCAACCAAGCCCAAAAAGATAACAGGCTTTGTAAAGCACTCATTTCCTTTATGGGCTTTGAGTTGGCCACAGCCCACAAAGTTTAGATGAGTATCTTAAATCCGGCAAGTTTACATTCAAAATTCATTTAGAACCAATTTTTAAAGTTATAAATAATTTTGGAATTAGTTTTAATTTTTGATTTTTAAATTTATTTAATTAAATTTTTTATTTTTTATTATATATATAATATTATTTTTAAAAAATATAATATTTTAAAAATTATAAAATAAGTCGTGCGATTTCATTCGAACTTATTAAGTTCGGAGTTGTCCAAGATCCTTAAAATTTTTAGTGCGACGGATCTTCGATATTAATGAACCCGCTCCAAATTGGCCGTTGCCATCACTAGAAATACAGACTCTCTCGTTTGTTGTCCTTTTGTTTTTGTTGAATTTTGAGATAATTTTAGGGTGAGTCTGGATTGATGAAAAATTTGCAAGTTAGACTTCAGGTTCTGTAGGGAGGAAAGAGAAGCTTGATGGTTCTTCTGGGTTCACTTTCAAACGCTGGCCACTTGCAAAGGTGCGTGATTCTTCTTGGGTTCGATTATTCTTGGGTTTTTTTTTTTTTTTGTTATTGTGATTGTGCTATCAAATGTTATGTGCACTGATTAATTCTGCGCTTGAGTCGAATGAAATGAAGAATTTGTTTGGATGGGTGTATGAATGAAGGGTTTTTTTTATTGTGTATGAATGAAGAATTTGTTGGAAGAATTACAGGCTTTTATCTTTGATCCCATTATCCTTCTTGTTTCGATCACAAAAGATGGGTGTTTGCTTCGGCTTTTAATTGTCTTAGCTTTCTTTAATTTGTTGGTGTCGTGAATAAGGAAACTTACTTCCATGGAAGCAACAAAAGAGAAGAAAATGTCCATATCAAGAAGTAGCTTTCACTAATGCTGAGTAGGGAGCTAAATCACATACTTATAATTAAGCACCAGTAGAATTTGATGTTTTAACGTTTCCTTTTTTCCGGCTATTACACGATCGGATTTTGTGTTTAGTTGATAGCCACAATGTAAAGACACATACATATTGATCACCTTATAAAAGGTATTGACACCATCATTTTGTTAGTCTTGATGATCTTGATTCACGTCGCACCCATAAACAATTGTTTTAGTGAAAAAAACAAGGGGGAAAGAAAGACTAGAGTTCATTTCAACTTTCAGATAAAAAGCTAGTCAATTAGTTGTTATGGTCACCTCAGCAATGCTGAAGCTTTGGATGGATGGTTGAGTTCAACTTCCTTAATCATAATGTCCTCATGACTAGCAAAATGCAGTTATACAGAAATCCCAAGATAAAAGACTTGCATTTATATATTAATCACACCTGTCAACGTAGTTTTACATGACTTTTAAGGCAAAACTCTCAGCTCCTCAAGGCAAACCAGAAGAAATATGCAAATTCCAGTGGCAAGTAGGTGATCATAGCAAGTCCCTTAGTGTAGTTCTCACAAGTGGAGGTGACTTCTCCTATATGTCCCAAACAGAAGTATGTTAGTTAAAAAAAGGATAACATTGATCCAAAACATGGAATATGCAGACAGACAAGCTAGTTTTTTTACTCATTTTTGTTATATCAGTAGAACTATTTGTCCTAGGTTTGATCATTTTTTAGGTTTGATGAACTTTATGTGAACTTCATTCATTCTAATGTATAAACAACTTATGCCTTTTCAATTTACCTGCTTATGCATGTTTCCTTTTTCATACTGATGAAGTGGCATGCCCCTTTGGTCATACAGGATGAGCCCACTAAATCTTGGAAGCTCACACTTTTCACCCATAAGAATTGGTCTTTGCCACACTGCTGAAGTTGAATTATGGCTCTGCCATCCAACCTCTGGTCCTCCAAGATCCCTTTTTACCAGCAAAGGAGTAGGTGCTTCTCTTTGACTCCCCCTTAAGCTCTCTTCCCACTTGCTCGGCCCGCTCCACTGTGCTGACCGCACTAATGCTTTCATCACCGAGCACCTCCCCGGGTACACAGGCGGCTCAGCCCTCGCTGTCCCACTCAGTGTGTCGTCCTTGCATGGTTCTTGAAGCACACTCACTCTTTTCCTAGTTTTTCTCCTTGCCAACGCTCCTGCTACGCATACACCGATCACTAACAAGGAAGTACATGCAAATAATGCAATAGCCTTTTGTGTTGACAGCTTCCATTTGTCCTCCAAACTCCACAATGCTTCCATTTACTGCTGCAAAATTCAGGGAAAAATGCTATTAGGGGAAAGAGAGGACTTCAGATGTGAAGATGATTCTTTGTTGGGGTGTACTTCAGAGGACTGAAAAATGCTAGACGTTGCATTGTGGAATTTGTGAAGCTTTCATTAGAGATCACCGACGGGGATTGGGTGTTGGTTTCTGATTTGTGGGCCATTTTTTCTTTTTTTTTTTGGTATTATTTGCTTTTAATTAGCCGTTGGAAATTAATGACACACCGTTTGAAGTTTATGAACTCCTTTTCACTCACGGGCTACGCAAGAAGGCAGTAAAACCTGCAAAGATTCTAGTATTAACCAAGGGAATTCTTGGTTTTATGTCTGCGGATAGGCCAATGTCTGTAGCCATAATGCCTGCATTATATTGTCATAGAATTTTGCACCAAGATAGTCAAGCTTTTCCCTGTTTCAAGAAAATTCATATATTTTGCGGATGTATTGAAAATTGAAAGGATTTTCTCATTAGAGATAAAGGTACCACCGATTGCATGGATGATGGGTAAGTATTTTATTTTATCATTCACATATTTAATATATTACTCATTGAATATAGCATTAAAAAAAACTCGATATATCATCATTGCAGTCTGGATTTTTATTATTAATTTGGTGTTTCATCCTCATCGTAAATGTATGATAAAATAATTTATTAGATATATATTTTGTAAAAATCATATACACTTAGTCTGTATAAGTGACGGACAAATATATCATTCCATCATTCATCCACTCGATGTATTGTTCATTAAATATAGCATTTTATAGATTATAATTATTATTATAATTTAAATTTTCTATTCTATTTTTTATGTTTCATTCTCATCAAATATATAAAATATTTTTTTAAATATATATTTTATATGAATTATATATATTTGACGTGTATATTAAAACAACAGTTCAAATTATCTTTATCGAGAAAATTGATTAAATATTAAGAAGGGTGGTTTCATGATAAGGTTTCACCGCATATGATACCATAAATGTGGCATCACCCCCAACAATGATGGTGCCCTTGTTTTCACAGGGGTGGCATGGCCAGTTGGGGCATGGATTCCTATGCACAAATGGGTGGTAGCTTTAATTGAATTTTCTGGGATTTGACTCTGTTCTCAGCTTAGATGGGATTATCTTATCCACCTTGAGGGCAATTTATGGTTAATTGTAGGGTGATAGTGAACTAGGAGTAGTTCAATCATTGGTTTTTATTCAGTAAAATCAAATGGCATCGAATTGATATTTTCAAAATGCTACACCAAATATCGAATTGATTAATATTATTATAATTTTATTTAATTTTTTCAGTTCAGTCATTTCGATTAACTATTTTTTTTGTAAAAAATAAAAATATAAAAAAGTTAAAAATGAAATAATAAAATCCGAATTGTAAATTTATTATTATTTTAGTTTTGGTGAATAAAAATATATATATAAAAAATATAAAAATGTTATATAAATTTTATATAAAAATATGAAAAAATTATACTCATCACCTAACACAAACAAAAAAAGGGGAGGAAAAACAATGCTATAACACTCTTTAAATAAACTTTTATAGCCAAAAAAGTTGTGAAAGAATTCTTTAATTTAGAAAACTCATTCCACAAAAAATTCATTCTGAAAAGGCATAATTTTGGGCTTAGTGGACAAAGAATTAACAAATTGAGTTTATTGCATATAAATTTTTTCTCTTGATTTTTTTTTTCCAGATAGATAAGTTTTTATTACAGGTAATTTTAATTTTTTCATGCATTCACTGTTAAAAAGTTTTATGTCCATGATGAAAATCCTAAAATTATGAACTTAATAAAATTAAAACAAAACCATAATATGACGAAGTAGATTTACTTAACAAAAAATATAAAAAAAAACATGAATTTATTTTGATTAAATGAAATATTACTTAAAATAAAAAACAGAATTATTATTTATTCAATTTTAAGTTAAATCTAATATGCCAGAATATATTTTCAATAGTTATTTAACAATAAGGGGTTTGAATATAACATTTTTTACAAATTTAATAGTTTTATGAATTATCTTTTTTTTTTTTTTAGATTTTTTATTTCCTTTTTCTGTTTGAATATAACAACTTTTTACAAATTTAAATTTATTTTCCAATTTTATCACAATTATCTTCTTCTTTTTTTACATTTTTTTTATTTCCTTTTTCTTTTAAGTTTTTACTTTCAGTTTCTTCTACTTAATTCCAAATGAAAACACTCTAAAAATTTTATATACCTATTTTAAGCCAAGAAAAAACAAGTAACAATCATAATCTTTGATTCTTGAATTAGGGTTCGTGGCTTTTGATTTTTACAGGAATTCTTGTTCAATTTTTCTAGACGTGCCATTATTCTCAGTAGTTAAGCTATGGTTCTGTGATTTTCTATTTATTTCTCTTGAACGTTGATGATATGTTTTGGGATTTTTGTGAAGTGGAGTTCTTGTTGTATTCCTGGTATAATATTCGGATTGGTATATCTGATGGTGGGTGTTGTTGTTTTTTTTTTATTTAAATTAAATTTCAAGATTCTAGCAGTGATTATTGCGTAAATAAATTCACTTCTTTTGGCATAGTCCATTTGGGTTTCATTTTTCTTCAATTCTTTTTGGTGTTGATCAGCTTGGTTGGATGGCTTACCATTGATCAAATTTTCAGTTAGAGTGTCAAGTTTTCAATTTCTTTATGAATAAAATGTTCCTTCTATTGTGACTTCCATTAACCCTTGGAAATTCTTCAATTCAAATTGTAGAATTTTGTTCACCGCGACTTGTATTCTGAGTCCAATTATCAACATTCTCCTTTGCGTAGAACTTTTGGGTATTTGGATTAATTCTTTTAGTCGGTTAAACCAAGTACACTGGGACAATGGCGGTAAGAAATCGAGGACTTCCAATTCCAGTGGAAGGAGGTCCACATGGTGGGCAGCACCACCCGCTTCGTGGAGCTCCCTTTATCAGAGGCCTTTCTGGAGTGCCACATCCAGCATTACTCGAAGAAATGATGGAATCCCGCTATAGTTTGGCCGGCCTCTGACAACTACCCCCTCATCCTGCCATAATTGAGGAGAGGTTGGCAGCTCAACGTGACGATATCCAGGTTCTGCTAGTTGATAACCAGAGGTCGTGTGTGGCTCATGTGGCACTTAGACAGGAAATGGATGTTGAACAGCTTCAGCAGGCCAATAAATTTGCGCATACATTGCAGGCAGAGAAAGACTTAGAGATGAGAGAACTTTATGAGAAGTCTGTTAAAATGGAAAATGAACTTCATGCTGTTAACACTATGAGGGTTGAGAATAAGCAAGTGTATACGGATATTAAGGAGTTAACTACTGCTAGGCAAGATCTTACTGCTCAGGTCCAGATGATGGCTCAAGATTTAACTAGAGTTACCTCAGATTGACTGCAGGTTCCAGCAATTAAGTATGAAATTGAAGGTTTGAGACACGAGCAGGAGCGAGCTAGGTTCTCATTTAATTGTGTTCATATTTTTCCTTTTCTCTTCTTCTATGTGTGTATTAGTAACTATTGTTAGTTTTCAGGGCTGCCATTGAGCATGAGAAGAAGGGATTTGCAGAAAACTTTGAGCAGGGTAAGGTGATGGAGAATAAGTTAATCTCGATGGCACGAGATATGGAAAAACTTCGAGCTGAGTTGGCTAATTCAGAAAAAAGAGCTCATGCCGCAGCTGCGGTTGGGAATCCGGGTACTAGTTCTCTTAAAGATTTTGTACCACAACTCATGTTTCGTCTGAACTCGAGGAAAGAATGTCTTTTTCCTTTTGTTTAATTATTTGTAGTTCGTTCTCTGCTGGGAATCAAATTTGCTTTCTGGAGGACATCATTGAAAATTGAATGGAAGGTGAACTCATTAACATGATAGGCTCCCATTAACAAAAAAATGTTATCCTCTAATTCATTTTTGCCTAAATCTTGATTCTAAACCTGGAAGAGAATGCAGCTTATATGGTTCCCAGTTGTTGCAATCAGATACTACAAATCTGTGCATGCATGTATGTGTATGATGTTTCGTTCTTCTAATTGGGCTGGTCAAGATTGCTTGACTATTTGATGAAAAAGGAAAAAATAGATTATGTGCGGTTTGAAATATACCAAATTTATATGTTAAAGCCATTTCATTTTATCTGACTGTGGTTTCTAGTCCTTTGAAGTACTTATTTTCTGATTGTTTTCCCAGGTTTTTTGTTTGAAGAGTGAATCTAAAGGCTTCAATTGATGATCCTCAGTTCAAAGTCAGGTCTTGCAGATTGCTGAGTTGACCGGTTATAAGATAGGTAGGAATTGTGGTGCCTAAATGAGCTAGGCCTTGTTCCCTTGGCCAGTTCTCCTTTTAAAAGCTATAACTTGATCATCCACAGGAGAGGAGGCTTTCTATTTAGCTATTGAGAATACCTCTTTCTATATATAAATCCCTTTGGAACTATCTCAACCTCTAGTCAAAATACTAGGAAAGTAGCTCATTCGTCCAAGTTGCCAAGACCTACTTAATAGGTCCACTAGAGTTGAGTCTTAGTTCATTCCTGCTTTCCAGTGGGAGAAGCATTATTTTCTCATTGCCATGGAATTCTTTAGGTAGTTAAATGCTTCCCATAGGTGTGTTTGCTTTATGATGTGTGTTCTGATTGACCTCTGAACTTGCAATGATGAAACCTTTCCTATGATTGATTTCGGTATGTTGTGCCGTGAGTTTCTCTGTAAGCGTCTTAGGGATCTGTTTGAAGGTTGCAGTATGACTTATGGCTTCTCCATTGCGTCTAATTATGTGGACCCTTATGTTGAATTGTCTGTAACTATTCTTGAGTTTGTTTTTGGCTGATTTAGAGGTGTATCTACCTCTTCACTTTATTTACAAATGATGTAAAAATTGTCTTATGGTTTCAGTTCTATCTTTGCAGGTGTGAGTTATAATGCTAATTACAGCAATTCTGAATCAGGGTATCCTGGAAATCCCTATTCTGTTGGTTATGGCATGATATCCACAAAATCTATGCATCGAGTAAGTTTTTATTGCATATTACATCTTTGTGGTTACAATATGTTCACAATGACAAAACCTTTTGAACTGTTTTTTTTATATATATATATATTATTTTATATTTATATTTTTCAGTTTAAATACTTAATAACTTCTCATTGTCCTGTTTCAGGCACCTGCTGGTGAGGAAGGTTATCCTCAGTATGAACCTGGGCCTGGTGCTTGGGATTCTTATGATACACACCGAGCTCAAGGACCCATTTAAACAATATCATGCTAGGCTGTAAGTTTTGCTTACTCACTCGGGTATTCATCAGAACTTTGATTATGTTAATGTTGGATGAACATTCTCAAAATCTCAAAGGAGTAGCATGTTTCTGAATTTTAATTGAAGTTGGAAGGATAACAGTTTGTTGCTTACACATTATCATCTTGAAAATGTGCGTGAAGTTTGTTATTATCCTTTTAAACTGCTTGATAGACACTAGATGCTTTTTCATACTGGTGGGGCTTCATCTTGTGCCATTAGGTAATTATCTTGACTTGTCTTGTGCCAGTTTTTAATCAGAGAATGATCTATTTGACATTTTCTTTTCATTTCGTTATACCATTGCAGGCTTTTTAGGCACAAGGAATCTCTCCTGTCAGTTTCTGCCTCCTCTATTACTCCTATCTAACCTAGAGTTTGAAGCCAGTTATTTAGTTTAGATTTGACTGGCTTACAGTTTTAAATGATGTTTCTAGCCCGAAACATCCTACTAAGCATGAGTTGGAGAAGATTCTTGTTCCTTTGACCGAGTGGTTATAAGTTAGCTTACATCAGTGATTTTTCTTTTACCTGAGAGTGTTTGCCATTGGGATTGGGAAAATTGTTGTTCCCATCTGTTGTAAAATGTAGAACTGAAGGTGGTTGGGGTTTTAACATCGATCCAGAAGCCTGGTATTGCAGCAAACTTAACCTGTCTATTCTTGATGGAGTTTATCCGAGTTTGTGCTTCTAAAAGTGGATTGGGAATGCCCTATAAAGTGAACAGATAGCATTTGTCCTAGTTGCAATCATAGGGAATCTTCTCTGTACGCTATTTTCTATGCTATGGAATCACCTTTTTCCAATTTACCTCGCATTATAGTTCCACGTTCTGTAGGATTTTTTTCAACTTATCTGGCAGCACCTATTGGTTACTAATATTGTCTCTGGTCGCCTGATATTCCAATGATATTTATTGAATCTGTAGGTCATGGCAAGAGCTTCTGCTAGTGACATGTCAAAGGTCCGTGGCTGAATTTTGCTTGCTTGTCTGCATGAAGGTAGTATTTGAATTAGGATCTGGTGGCCTTCACCACCTTGTTACTTGCAGAATGGCGAAGGAGATTTCTGTTGCTGAAGAAGCCCTTCTGCTGAAGCAGATTATTGAGGGCACCCATCTCACACAACCCATCACGCCATCTTGTCCAAGATTATGAGTAATGGCAGTTATCTTCAACTGTGTACGCAGAGGCTGATTATTCCATGGATTTCTTGGTAAATTCTGGGGATCACTTATTATGTTTGTGAAGGGCATGTCTTGTATGTGGACCACCTTATTTCTTTGTAGTAAACTTAAAAGATTTTGAAGTTGGAACGTGGGCAACTCCAGAAGCAAAAACAAAGCTTTAGATTTTATTACTTCAATTATTGCAGTGCTATTTGTAAGTATCTTATTCCAAAATTATAAACAATGAAATTGCAGCACTGGTATGATTTATTTTCAAGTTATTGTTGAAGATAAATAATTTCAAGAAAATTAACACTAAATCCTGGGAATGATACAAATTTGTGCATGTACTTTGATGAACTCCTGAGATTTTTTCAGAGGCTAAAATATGTCTATATTTAGTGGTTGTCTGATGAGGAATACCTTAGCCGTTTACCATGTGAGACCTGCATTCATGCCCTAAGCTTGTGGAACTGACCATTCTGACAATTGTTGGGTCCTGTGACCCTACAATAGTGACTGTTCATATTGGAATCTCTGTTTGATTTTGATCAATTTTGTGTTGGATGCTAAGTCTGGTGCATTTTGGAAAATGACATGATATATTAAGGGAGTTATCAGTTGTCTTTTCAATTACAATTTGTAAATGTTTTATTAATTTTGTTTTGTTGTTGTTAGTGAAAAATAATTTTAATTATAAATGTTTTGTCAATGTTACTTTGTTGTGGTTAATGAAAAATAATTTTAATTATAGATATTTTTTTAATGTTGTTTTGTTGAAGTTAGTGGAGGGAATAATAAAATAGATGATTAATTAAATACTGTAATGAAAAATTGATATTTTTAAAAAATAAAAATATTATTTTCAAAGTACAAGTGACAATCACATTTTTTTATTGGGACAAGGGGTGAGTTGAGGAAAAAGAAACCAAATATTGTATAGATATCTCTACCCAAAATTTTAAATTCGAATAAACGAGTTAACTTTTAGTTAAACCAACTGAACATGTTTAGACAAGTGTCAATATTATAAAATCCCAAATCGATTGATTGTGATTTGGAAATCAATGTACATTTGAGTTTGATTAATTAGATAGCGAATTCATGTATTTAAATTTAGAAAAATTTACAGGTCATTAATTAAAATTATGTTATACTTAAATCAGTTTAAATTACAGTGTTTAAAAATATATAGACTAAGAGGATACTAAAAGTTGATTATATTATAACAATTCGATATAAAAATATTTATAGTACTTAGTCTACAAAAATCTTACATTGTACTTAGTCTACATAAATCTTACATTAATCGAATATAGATGTTGCAAGGTCCTTGAGCGGATCTAACCCAACTTCGAGTTGGAACGTGTATAAAAGGGCCCAAATATTAGAATATTTGGATATTTTAGCAAAATATTAAAGGGCAAAATGGCCGATTCGATCACTTTTTTGATATCCACTTTTTTTTTTAAAACATGAATATTGACCCATCAAATACTTTTTAGGACTTCGGGGTATTTTGGTCAAGAAATAAAAATCCACGTCACTGTCCAAATCAAATCAGAAAAAAAAAAACAAGAACGCCTGACACATACCATGCATACCGTTGTTCACATTTTTCGTGAAGCAGAAAAATAATTGAGACGATACTGAGCTGTGACTGCCGCCGATTTTGGCAGACGAAGCTGTGCGGCTACCCTAGTACTCTGCAAGGAAAGAGAATGCAGTTTTACGCTACCAAAACTAGTCATTTTCCTGCACCCAACGCTCTCGTCTACAGAGCTCCGATTTCAAATGCAACACTGCCTCAGCCACCCAAATCACAACTCTCGCCCATCTCATTTCCGAGGGCTAAACTCAAAAATCTTCAACTCCAGTCTCATTTCGAGAAGCCCATTTTCGTGGTTTTACCAACGACCCATCTGAATTCAAAACCCAGATTGAAACCTCTTCTCTGCAACGATTCGTCGAACGTGCTGACTACAGATAAGAAGAGCTGGATTGAAGCAGTTGGCGAGGCCATCTCCACTGCTTTTCCAGTGTGGGTGGCTTTGGGCTGCTTGCTGGGTCTCGTGAGGCCCAGCTCATTCAATTGGGTCCAGCCCAAGTGGACTGTGATGGGCATCACCCTCACCATGCTTGGCATGGGCATGACTTTGACTTTTGATGATCTTCGCGGCGCCTTGGCTATGCCCAAGGAATTGTTTAGTGGTTTCATGTTGCAGTATTCGGTAGTCTTTACTTGTCCTGCTTTTCTTCTCTTCTCTTCTCTTCTTTTTTTACTTGAGCTTCTTTATCTGTTTAACGAGTTTTTAGGAATATTTGTGCTTCAGCATGATTCACTTTTCTTGGAAAAGCTTTACGGGAATGTATACGTTGTTATTATTATTTATGGTCCATATCAAGGGAAACTCCAAATCAACACAAAATTTCAAGTGGCATGCTTGTTGACCCCTTGTTGACTCACTAAGTGCCGTCAATGGTGTTTGGTGCTTGTCCTTTATTCCAAATTTAGTTTGTTCAAGTGTTTCTATTTTCAGAAAAGAGGGAATCATATGTTATATGAAAAACAGATATAATCGTGACAGTCTGTTGAATTAGAAAGTCGAAAGCAATGCAAATAAACTCGGATGATCTGTGCTAGATGGTGAAATATGGGATCTGATATAAGTTCTGCAGGCAACTTTTGGTTGACAATGAAACTATGTTATCAGTAAGGAACGCTTAGCAATTTCTGAGAGCATCCTGAAGAAACAGTTTATTCCATCAGGGAAATCTCAAGTTAATGCATATTGAAACCATCTGAGCAAGTGTTGATAGCAATTTTACTTGTTTAGATCATATACAGAAGATTGATCTGGACATTGTATTGTATATTTAAACCGATTTAGGACTTCTGATTTATGAGCTATGTTAAATTGCCATCACCAGTAACATGATTGTTGTAAAAATTAACTTTCTGAAGAAAAACTTTTTTAGCCATATTGTTAAATAACCATATCAAAAAGTAGTTTTTGGTTTCAAAGAGATCTCTTCTTTTTCAATCTTTTCCATTGAGTGTTAATCACATATATGACCAAAGAGCGTGATGATTAAAGTGTAGCAGCTGATCAAGGACAAAACAAAATATGAAGTTCACTTTTATTACAATCTACAAAGATGCTGGTGTACGAGACAGTAAAATCTTTTATTTGGATAGTTCTGTGGAACAATATGATACCACTAAAGCTCATTTACAAACAAGCTCAGTGGTGGTAGCTATTAACTAAATGAGTTGCATTTAGTTTCTATCTTTTCATTCTAAATATAAGATTCTTTACGTCATCTATGGGATGTTGGGATACAAACAAACTTCTCACTGTCTCTGTTAGTATGCTTCATAACATCCAAATTCCTCCGGCAGTAGGAGTTTCTACATCATTAATTGTAATAGATACATACGAGAAAGAGACGTTTGCTAAATTATTTGACAATTTGGGGTGGAGCTATCTTGATTTGCTTACTGTTAGCATAAAATTTCTCAAATTTCTGAACTTAGATGTTTTGGAAAAGTTATTATCTCATTTGTTGATACCACCATGCTGTGTGTGATAAATTCGAATAGATATATTCCTTTAATTTTTAATGCACACTTAGAGGAGAGATTTTGGTGGCAGGTAATGCCATTATCTGGATATTTTGTGAGCAAGCTCTTAAATTTGCCATCTTATTATGCAGCTGGCTTAATACTGGTGGGCTGCTGCCCTGGAGGTATGTGCTATGGAATATATTCTGTGCATGTCATCTTGTACTAGCCTGCTTTTCTGAAATATCCACTTTTTCTTGTCTTTCTTTCAGGTACAGCCAGTAATATTGTTACATACATTGCACGGTATGTGAATCTTTCTAGTAGTTGCCTTTATTTGATTATGTTGATGATTAGTCCTGACGACTTTTGTGCCACAGTGGAAATGTGGCTCTCTCTGTCTTGATGACGGCTGCAAGTACCCTCTCTGCTGTGGTTAGTAACTCATATTTGTTGTTTGGTTTTCAAAGGCCAAGCTTGAAGACATTTCTGTTTTCTCCTGTTTGTACTGCTTGTCTAAAATTGCTTGCATCTATTAACCGAACGGCATAGCCCCTTTTCTTAGTCTAGTGTTATCTCTGTTTGCAGGTTATGACCCCTTTCCTTACAGCAAAACTTGCAGGGCAATATGTTGCTGTGGATGCAGCGGGTCTGTTCATGTCGACTTTGCAGGTCATATTTCTGTCTTATAGCCTTGCTGCTGAATTTAATTTCTGTATACTGTAATTTTTAAGTCATTGTTACTGATAATCAGTTTCTGTATAATGCACTCACTGTATTAGACTGCATCTTTCAGGTTGTGCTTCTTCCTGTTTTAGCTGGTGCATTTCTCAATCAGTACTTCCAAAGCCTTGTTAAAATTGTTTGTCCCTTGATGCCACCTATTGCTGTAGCAACCGTTGCAGTTCTTTGTGGAAATGCAATTGCTCAGAGTTCTTCTGCAATCCTCATGTCTGGTCGACAAGTGGTTCTAGCTGTTGCTCTTCTGCACACATCTGGGTTTTTCTTTGGTTATGTACTTTCAAGAATGCTTGGGATTGATGTATCCTCTTCGAGAACAATTTCCATTGAGGTTGGCATGCAGGTATTCTGTTTCATCACAAAGAAAATTTTTTGGAATCTTCGAGTTTCAGCAACCTTGTTACAGTATATTATTTTGTTTGTTTGTAATTGTGAGATTTATTACAACTCATCTAGTTTGGACTAGTATGCATTTATTTTCCTTCTGCTTTTACTGGTTGAAACACCTGTGTGTATTGGGTTTCAGAACTCGGTACTTGGAGTTGTCCTTGCCACTCAACACTTTGGGGATCCATTGACTGCAGTGCCCTGTGCCGTTTCTAGTGTGTGTCACTCGATCTTTGGTAGTGCCTTGGCTGGATTCTGGAGACGAAGCATCCCCAATAAAACTGAAGACTTGTATCTGGAGCAGAACAAGGCGGCGGAGAAAGAAGATGAGTAGCCCAAGTTTGAGCTGAGAGAAAGCTCTCAAAGTAAACTGTTTCTGTTCTTCTCACTGCTATATGAACTGTACATCTTTTACTTTTGGTGCTTTTCTACATCTAAGTGCTAGTATTTGGCCATGGATTACTAAACTTCAAAATGTTGTTAGCAGTGGCGAGCATAGGAGAATGGCTGCCATATAGAGAAGCCAAATCACAACCCCAACCACAACCCTCACTTTTGGTGGGTGTCTTAAATTGTTGGATTGGCATTAACTCTGTTGCATTGTTTACAAAGTACTCTTTCAGTGACCAATTTTAGGTGATCATGATTTATAATATTTGTAGCCCGCAAGCTGTTAGGAACAGTTCATTAAACAGAGTGAAATTGATACAGTCCACCTTTGAGTTTAGGCTCCAAGTTTGGGATTTAGGAGTGATTCACCTAACCAATTTTTTCTAGAATAATTTTTGCATTTTCAATCTGATATGCCTATGTCAATCAAGTTGAGCAAGCGAGCGGCTCGCTGAGCTTGAGCTTGAGCTTTGTTTAAGTTCATGCTTGATTCGATATTATATGTGCTTTTGTTCTTTAAGGCTTCAATTTGCTCCAACTTTTGTTCCCAATGCTCTGGCTGGGTTTGAAATTGAATAGCTTCAAGTTGGTCCAATTTTTTTTTTTATTTTTAGCATGAATAATATATTAAATTTTAGTCACCAAAAGATTTATAGCTTACCTCCTCTCAAAAGATTCAGGCTCATGCAACAGTAACAAGAAAAAGAAGAAAATAATTCCCGCAGCAAAAGTTCAGGAAATAGGGCTGATCATTGGAACCGTTCCACAGCACCACCCTTTTAATGTATAAGTTCAGTTTAGTACTCAAATCAACCAAACCCTAATCGTCTTCTCTCAGCAGTCAGCCTCCCACTCTTCTCGTCGCTAAGCTCTAAATTTTGCCTCAACATTTACCCACTTCTCTAAGTCTCAAGCTCTCATCGTTGCATTTTCTATATTGAAGATGTATCATTATTATTGCTCAATTAATTTTTTCATATCAAATTAAATGTTTTGTTAATATCCTCAAAAAATATTATTTGATTTTTACTTAATCGTTTTCTCTATGTTGGTTAAAACTACTGAATCGTCGGAAAAAGAGCCAAATTTATGGCCGGCCAGTTTTGGGGAGAACACGGATATCCTAGGAAGAAGGGCCAAGGCTGGATTGGAGATCCAAGAACTTTGTAGCTTGATGCTGTTATGTATTATATTTTATAACTGTGCCATTCTAGCAAAATCATGTGTTTTATTTTAATTTTGTGTTTTAGATAAAATAAGGTTCTATCAGGTGACAGTTAATTTTTCAGGATATATTTTAATGCGTCATTTCCAAGAATCTACTTCAATGACATATTGTTGATATGCAGAAGCTCCAAAAAGCTATAGCAGAACATCAAACCCAAGCTCCAAACTGATCACCAGTGTAGCAAATCGAGCCCAAAACAAAAATTGAGGAGATATTACAAAGAATCCATTAAACATCCACTAGAACAAGGTAACACCAGATATCAATATATGAATATATGAATATATATATTTATAGATTAATGAGGAATCAATTGCTGCTATACAGGGAACTAAACTAGAAGACGAATAAAAACAACAGCCTGCTCTTCTCACAAAGAGAACCAACCAAACTAACAGTGCGAATCACTTATGATTCAGAAATATCATCACTCACCACCGGACGATCCCATTCACTTCCAATGCTTTACACTGTTCCGAGTCGTCTGAGAGGTACAGCCCTCCTCACCAAAATACCATGTGTGATAAAACCCCTCTTCTAAGTTAGTCCAAGCTGAACGGCACCAACCTCTAGATGAGCAGCAACAACAGCGGCCCCAGCTGCAACAAACTGAGATTGGGCTTGCAACAATTTTGCGTCAATAGCAATTTGAGTATTCAACATGCCTGCTTTTGCTTGTGACTGGTAATATGGATTACTATTAATGTCAAAACTCATCCCGGGGTTCAATATAGACGATGTGTAGTGAGGTTTTGCTTTACAGTCAATGTCAATACTCGTGCCATTTATTGATTTAACTGGCATGTATTGCTTAGATTGTTGTTTGACTTGAGATGCTTCAATCTCAGTTTCCATCCTATACTTATCTTGATTCTTCCCCGAGTTAGCCCTAAAGAAACAATGTGGAGAGATTGATTGAGGAAGGATAGCATTCTGAACATATACTCTACCATCATGAGAATCATTTGCAGGTCTGACATTCTCATACGGTAAAACTGGTCCCACTACTCTTCCTGGCTTGGCTGCAAAGGATAATGGGAAGGATGTTAGAACACAAAGACAAGGCACTTTGTAGACAACCTAATTTACAGCCAACTGAATTTATCAGGATAAAATTGAGAGAGACCTAAAATTTAAGCAACAGTTCAAGTAGCAGGTAAAAGAATTACATGTATATCTTCGATTCTACAACCATGACGAAGCAGTAGGTAACCTCCTCCAAAACTTTAACAATGTAGTAAAATAATAAGCATGTTCCTAGGGCTACTAAATTCAACTTCACATGAGCACAAGCCCCTGAAGTTTTAAACAACTAAAAATCATAAGATAATCATAGGACATGGTGCGTTTCATAATGATAAACTGTTCCACCTTCTGTTCAATGATTACACCCAGATAATCTTATTCTCCTGTAGTGGTTAGTAGCAGTCATCCCTCTTACGCTGAAACATTTGTACTTACTGAACTTGTCATTATGATTGTCTTTTCCCAACTTTCAGAAATATAAGAAAAACACACCCAGTCGTTATTGACTTGTTAATAATGCTCAATTGCAATAGATATATCAACTCTCTGGAGAGTGATCGGATACATCACTTTCAGAGGACTTCAGTGAATTTCAATTCACAAACTGGCCGCTAACAAAAACAGAAGGAGAATTAAAGGTAGGAATCCTTCAATACCATTAGGCACCCACGGTGGTGGACGTGAAACCTTTGATATATTCCCGGAAATGGCACCTGTGGATATTTCTCCTATAAATTGTCGGTTATCTAATGCAGAAATATTTGGTTGTGTTTTGGGAGGAATGGTACAAGAGTTTACAGTAGACCTGCATTAAAAGCAAAAAAAGGCCTCATATAGTTAATTTACACAATAGTAAACCTACGTTTTTATTTTTACTGTATGTAAATGTGTAAATATACATGAATAATAACACAAACAGATATTAAAAGCGTTGTTGAAGTAATGAGGAGGAGAATAAAGATTCCAAGGATGTGTCACATGCATTTTAGTAGCAGGTAAAAAGCTTATAGAGCAAGAGAAATCCCAACTGAGTGTCTAGAATGCTAAGCAAACTAGAACATCTGAAGACCAACAGTTCAATACATAGTTATTCTTTGCTCAGGCCTCAGGGATTGGGAATTTTCCCCATCACTTCGGCACCCAGTGTGTTCGATTTGACATGGATGGATGTAGAATGCTATATTTCTTCTCCTGTTCTTAGGATTGTTTTCCAACGTCCATCAAGGAATTTATTTTCATTCCAATAAATTAATTTTTTCATCAAATAAAAATATATGCAGAAAAACCATGGCCTACCTCAACAGGCATTGAGTAATTTTCTCAAGTTACATTATAGTAGATGCATATTGGCAAAAGTAAGAGAATTATTAGAAACCAAAAGCAGCCAAGAGAATACCCCCAACCCACCAAAAAATAACAACTTCAGATAAAAAATAAAGTCTAACCTTGGAAGAGAAATGTGCTTTCTCTCAGGAGGAATCACAGGCCCACTTTTCCCAATATTTTCCTCAAGATAGGCAAATTGCTTCTTGAAATGACCAATGGCACTGTATAACACAAAGAACACCATTACAACATGAGAATCATATCAAGGTTGAAAAACACATGGACATGCTAGCATGGCGTAGTTCAAAACCTAGGATAGAGAAAACTTGGGCCACCATTTCCCGCCATGTAGTCCTTCAATAATTGAGGATGGTACTCCAATATTTCCCGAAATATTAATTCCCTGATATCTTCCTTTGTCACTCTACGTCGCTCGAATTCAAATTCCAACTTTGAGATTGGCTGACAGGACGGCTCCCTCTCAATTTTAGCCAGCCCCCTGAAGTAAGGATCAGCTAATGCCTAATAACCAAATAAACCAAGATCAGTACAAGATAATAAACATAACTGGAGAGTACTTTTGTTCAAATGAAACAAACATTAGTCGAATGGCAATATCTATTCAGACACATAGTACCTCTTCAGCACTTGGACGATCCTTTGGATCAAATGCCAACAACTTCTGCAATAATTTGAGAGCCAAAGGATCTGCATTTGGAAATTTCTCAGCAAAAGGCACTGGGCGCTTTTTCCTCATATCCATTAAATATTTCCTTGCCTTCTCGTTTCGCACCTACATCCAGGACACAATAATTAAGCCCATACCTTGGAGAATATTAAGCACAACAATACTTTATAAAGAGAGTGATGTTCCATACTCCAGAAATTGTATCAGCTGATGGTGTCCCAAGAAGATCAGTAATCAGATCCAGCTGATGCACAATACTTTTACCCGGAAACAATGGCTTCCCTGTCAAGACTTCTGCAAAGATACAGCCTATGCTCCAGACATCGATAGCAGGAGTGTACTGCAACAAAATACATAAAATACGCGAGACAGATTCAGAAAAATAAAACAAGAAAACCCTCCAGGAAAATGACGCAACCTGACACAATTACCTCTGAAGAATAGAAATATCAACTTCCAGGAGAGTTCAATAGTCCTCCCTGAACAAGAATTGTTTTAATCTACAATTACTACTTGCTTGATGCACTCTAAATACATGCATTTGGTATTAAAATAAACAAGTCATTCTGCTACCCAGAGAAAATAAGCCCCAAAAATGACCAATGCTAAGTATAACAAGGAAATCCTAATACACCTTAGTATCTTGCACTACTTTCAGCGGACATGGTCAGAAACTAAGAAACGAAGGCAAACTAACAAGAGCTAAATGCACCCAAGCTTCTATGAGCACCTTTAAAGTTAAATAGCTATAAAACCAGCAATGTTATCTTCCCAAGAGGTACTATGGGGCCAATTATGGTTTTCAGGTGCAAGGTGCTAAGCAGTTGGATAATCTCTCCCCGTGATCTCAATACCGAAATATAAGAGAACTCCAGCCAATAAGAAATTCAATAAGACCAAAATATCAAATCAGCAGATTCAAGGAGGCTAAGCAGCTTGTTTTAAGTGCATGAATGTAGAAGTGCCAAATAAGTGCACCACAATTAAAGATACTACACAGCTGCTTAACAGAAACTGAAGATGGTTCGACAGATTAAATATCATAAACCATAACCGTGGCACCTTGCAGTCAAATTTAAATTGACAAAGGAACAAAAGGGAAGACATGGCTACATTTCATTACCTTGGAGAAGAAAGATCCACACAACTCAGGAGCCCTATACCATCTTGTAGCAACATAATCCTGCAGGTGAGACAAATCATTCAGAAAAGGTTAGCTGTTGCAACTCACCTTCAAAAGTGACAGAAAAGAATATAAAATGACATAATCCATCAATCGGCTGACAAGGAGGTACTAAACAATTTGATAAATTGTACCGTCCAAAAAATTGTTGTTGGAGTGTCACTGAATGCCACTCTTGCTAGTCCAAAATCACATATTTTGAGTTTGCAGTTGGCATTTGCCAATATATTCTTTGGTTTAAGATCCCGGTGATACACATTAGCTGAAACGGTAGTGAATAAAAGTAAGAACCAAGTGATGAACCACATTCAAACAAGAGATTCCCAAATCAACATGAGAGAAACACAAGCAACCGACTGAAAAAATGCAAGTAGACAATGCTGACAAAGGCTAATCCGGATAGCTCAGCTTCTTTCCAACACAATGTAAATGAATCTATTTTGTATTTTTCAAGTCAATGCTGCTAACATCATCCTTTATAGTTACCTGTATGCATATATTTCAGTGCCCGTAGCATCTGATAGAGAAAAAACCGGTGATGCTCGTGTGTCAAGTCATCATTAGCTTTTATGACTTGATGAAGATCAGACTCCATAAGCTCAAAAACAACGTAAATGTCTCTAAAGTCCCGCCTAGAAGGTGGCAGAATGATCCGCTTAATTTCAACAATATCAGGATGGCGCAAAAGGCGAAGCAACTTAATTTCGCGCAATATCCGGATAGCATCAGACATATGCTCAAAAATGTCTGTAATTTTCTTAATCGCTACTTTTCCCCCAGTCTGTGTGTCAATTGCAGCACAAACAACTCCATAGCTACCTTTTCCAACAATTTCCAGAATTTTGTATCTATTGGCATCTCCGTAGTCAGTGAAAAATTCTGCCTCTTTGGGGATCTGCAAAATAATTATAGCATGGGTGTGATCATGCAGGAGATTGACATAAAGTTTAGAATTTCAAGATTCCAATGCTCATTTAACACTTTTGTTTCACAAATTCACACAAACCAAACTCAAAGTCAGATCTAAAAAAATCTCAAACATCCAGAATTTATGTACAGTAAAACTTACAAAAATATAATAGAAATGTACGATAAGAAGAAAATAAGGCACTCAAAGTAAAAAAGAAAGTAGTGGTGGCCTAACAACAGCTGTCCATGGAAAACCAATCAGCTTTAAATTCACTGGCCAAACTATTGCAAAGTAAGACTTATCAAACGCAAATATCACTGGCCAAAATTCAAATAGAAAAGAAGAGTTTTCCAATTTCAAGAATTTCCAGCATTTTTCCATCTTCTTGAAGATGATGCGAAAACAAAGTTAGATGCATCAGAGAAACAACCAACTCATAGAGACGAAAACCTCATATTTACTTCAAAATCCCTTCCAAACAAGTTGGGTTTTTTCAGGTCAATATTTAAGACTTCTGGAATCGAGCGACATGACATAAGTTCATGTGGCATATCATCAGCCAAAAAGAAAAAAAGAAAATCAAGCTTCGTAATACAAACAAAGCTCTCTTCTTTACCAAAAGCAGAAGAAGATATAATCAAGAAAGAAATAAAACTAAACTCCAGCATAAGATAAAAAAATAACAGCAACAGAGGCACACGTAAAAAAGCAGCAAACCTTCTTTCTTTGATCTTGCAGCTGCATCCTTCCTTTTTTTCCTTTCTCAAACACTCTCAGTAGAAACGGCGTCGTCCTCCCTCCTCGATCCAATCAGATCAGAGCAACAACCTTTCTCACAAGGAAACACCTAAACACCAAGCAAAAACTCCGAACAATCAACTGAAAACAAATCAACTAAAAAAACCGCATTTGCATCAGCCACCAGCTACAACTGCACTGCAACCTCAACCACCACCACCAGCACTAAACGTCCACCCCCTCCAAAAATATTCGCACAATTATCACTTGAGTACAGCAAATTCGAGACAAAAAAAACAAAAAAAATTGTGCAATCCGGAGAAAAGAGAGTGGGTATTAGGGTTTGGAGATGTAGAGAGACAGAGAGACAGAGAGAGAGAGAGAGAGGAACCGAAATTGGGAGAGCGGAAAGAGAAGCGAAGGTGGAGAGCCTGAAGTGATTTTATGCAAAATAAAAACAAAAAAGTTTTATTATGTGGTTTTGCGTGTTTTTGGAATTTCCATTTCTTTTCTTTTTTAATGAATTAGGGAATTATTACTGTAGTTCAATGGTGACCGTTTCAGGGCGTGGGGGGGTGGGGTGGTTGAGTGAAGTATTACGTACCAACGAATATATACGGACTCCTGCTGATTGGTGGTTTATGGACGCCAGTTGTCCTTTGAGTGTGACATGATAAAAAAAAAAAAAAAAAATCAATTTAATTTTTTTTATTTTAATTTTATGTTATTTTTTATGTTTATAAAATTATGTATATGTTATGTGTTTAAATATTTTGTTAAGTGTATATTTAATATTAATTATATGTAAGTGACTTTCCGATATTATATTGAATACAATATGGTGAAATAAATAATCTGAAGTGTAAAATAAATAGTAATTAAATTAGATGGAAAAAACTTTTGATAATTAGGTACATGTTTATAAATAACTCTTGAGTCACCAAATTGTGTATTTCCTTTGATTTTGTATGAAATTTTATATGAAAATCAAAAAAGTAGAAGTTTTAATTATTACAATATCTCTGAAATTGAGAGTATTTTTGGGGAAACAAAGAATTTTATGTAAGAAAATAAAATCTTACTTTTAGAAATCTTAGTAGAAATTATAATTAATTAATTTAATTAATAAGAATGTGTGTCTAGAGAAGTGGCCTCTTCAAGCTAACAAATATAGTTGTTTCTTGCAATCAAAATTTCAAAAAAAAAAAAAAATGATTATAGTATACTACAACATAAATGAACCCAATGACTTTTCTATTTTTACAAATCAAGAAAAAGTGGTCAATAATTTTTGTAAGATAGTACATGTCACATAAACCCAAAAATATGTAAAATTGAATTGATGTTTTAATTAATTATATTAGATACAATGATTTATTTTCCTATTTTAATTTAAATTTTTTTTTAAAATAAATATATATTTGTTTTAATTGCTTGTCTTTTTGAGCTCCAGTTTTGGCTTATAGTTCATCCAGATTAGGTCTCAAGTCATTTCACAAGGTTTGTGCAAATTGAATGAACAAGTCAATTATACTTTGTGGATAATTTTTGGGAATGATGTCCTTTTTTTTATTTTTTTTAACTATTTCTAACTTTTGGTCGGCCCGTCGGTGGGGCAAACGCGGAGCTTGGCTTATTACAATACAAATAATAATAATAATAAGCTGGAATTTAAAAAAAAAAAGGAAAAGAAGAGTTCCTAATCTAGTGTGATTTAGGGTCGATTGTAATTGGTGCATGAAGATCAGGGATGACCTTGATTTAGTATCTCTAAATCGTTTATATGAATCAATGTATAATCACAATATACTGATTCGATGGGATGATTCTTGCCAAAATTCCCCTATATTTAAAATGGAACAAGTTGAAGAGACTGGTAGATACAAATATAAATGGAAAGTTATAAATGTTAATTATCTTTTAATATTATAAAAATATTTATAGTAATTGGGTATGGTGAGGAGCACATGACAATAAACACGTATTAATATTTGGACTCTTGAACTTGATATTATTAAATGATCCACGGCTGAAAGTGATTAGGCCCACAAATACAAATTTTGATAAAGAATATATTTATATATAGGAGTATTTTAGGTAATCAAAATCGAATCCCGATCATGCTATACATTATGCATATATATATATATATATATATATCTATTTTTATAGTGTTTATTTCGATGTGAATTTTGTTGTTTTTAGAGTAGAGCGATGTATTAAGTCATTCAATAAATTAATATATCAAAAACTAATAAATTAAAAACAATAATTTTATTTGAAAGCATGGTGCATAGATCTAATATGGAGAAATTGTTATAAAAATTGAATTGACTAATACATTTATCTCTTTAGGACTTGAAACTATGATATTTTTATTGTATATGTTCTATATTTCAGATTTTTCACTTAAAGAAAATTTCATTAATATAAATTTTATTATTTATTATCATTAATGGACATAAGATTTACTAGACCTAACTATTTATTTAAAAAATATCTTGAAATGAGACCTATTTATAAGATAAGCTCAATATAAGTAGCCAAATCAACGAGTCTTACACTGTAAGTATGCATACACCCTACCCACACCAAATCACTCATTTATTTATACACCTATAAATACTCTTAATATTATCATTAATAGCTATGCAATTCATTTTATTGCAATTTTACTGTACTCAACATTTTATTATCTTATTCATAAATTTATTTTTACTTGGGTTTTAGAAGATTTTTATCGGGACAAGCATTGTCATCCTAATAATTTATTGTGATGCGGACGAAAATTGACTTAAAAAATAATTCATTATGTGAAATTCGAATATTTAGAATATTACACATCAATCATATGAGTTTGTAATTGACATTGATACTATCCTAAGATAGTAATCCAATTAATCATTTTACTAAAAAAAAATTGTTTTAAGATGAGTTGTAACTAACTATAATAGGATTTGCAATTGTATGTTTCAAATATCTTTCATTTCTTGTTATTTTCATACCCTCTCACTCTCTTTTGCAATTAATGGTTGTTATGACAAAAGGAAAATCATTGGATGGGAGATGGGCTATCCCAAAAACCATTCATTCAAGGAAATCAACTATTAGTTTCTGGATTATTCACCATATGTAATGTAGAGATAACATGAAGTGTACCCTCACTCACATAATTGAGACCATAAATGGAGATAGATGTATATCATATCCAACCACACAAAAACCAACAAGACAAAATGGATAAAGAAATTTCAGTTGCAATTCTTATTTCTTTGATGGTGGCACTCACAATGCAGGTCTTGTTTAATTGATAAAATTAAAATTATATAAAATGAAATTTTGTATTTGAGTTCACATATATATATATATATTGTGATTATTGGTTTACTCTAACGATAGTTCTTTCTCATATATATACTTAAATTAGGTTTCAATAATTATACTTAATTATCAAGGTATATATTATCATATAAAAAAAACGATCCATACTATCAGAAAAAGTTTCACTTGAACCGATAGGGGCAAACAAGTGTAACGAATCACATAAATAAGTTCTTACTCAATAGGGCGTAGATAGATAAAGCACATAAAGAACGAAGAGGATGGATTATCGGGAAAGAGAGGTTACTCAAGCAGTAGCAATAAGCGTACTAGAAGCTCTAAGACTACCACTAAAGTAAGTAAGCATGAGTGGATTCATAATCGGGTTTGGGCGAAAAAACCCGATTCCTCTTGCTCTAAGTATATGGGACAAGTTCTTGAGCAATACATTTTTCAGAATACTTTTGATGAGCAATAATTATGAATTTTTTATTTTTAGTTCATAACTTACTTTAATCAAATACAAATCTAGTAGCATCAATAGTAGTAACCAATTATTTGGTAATAAGAACAAGTGTCTTTAATATCTTAAATTAATTGATTAATTATGCATATTAATAACTAATAAATAAGATTAAATTGTGAACTAGGCCTAATTTACATAACTCCTAATATCTAAATTATAAAATCTTGGGCTCGAACTCTCCAAAAATTATATGAGTTTCTTGTTTCTTTATGTGGGAATTTTTGTTTATTTATGTTATGATTTACACCATTGGTTTTTTCACTGAAAATTGAGTCCAAATCAACCATAAAAAGTCTAGATGGCCAAGGTTGTATAGATTACTGTCCCCTTATTTGGTGTCCAATGTGAGATTTTGTGACCCATTTTGACACAAGATGTTTTTGTGAAGAAGTGGAGGCAAAGATGTCAATGGACCCAACAACTTTGTCTCTATTAACTTGCAACTTGCAAGCAACATGACTTGTCCATTTTGCCCTTTGGGTCACAATTCTCAAATGATTTCACATATACTACAATCAATGGTATATGACAATTCAATTATATCACTCATGCAACAATTTGTGGTGCATATTGATATTGCTAATATTAACACTTGTATTATTGTTACATACCAAAAAATATTAAAATTGTATATAGAACATGATGATATTTTCAACACGATATATATTATTAGATGTATCATCGGATGAGTTACTTGGACAAAAGTTTAATACTCAGTCAATATTTTTTATACGAAGAAATGATGAATGTATCTAGAATTATTAGAAATAATTATTGAACGGATTCAAACTCGAACCACCCCAAATCCTAAAATTAATAAATAAGTTCGGATGAGTCTTAGTTTTTTTTATATTCAAACTCATCCCACAATCTTTTTAATTAATTAATTAATTTTTACTATATTATATATGTATTTATATATATACTTTTAAAAATTATATTTTTTTATATATTTAAAATTTTAAAACAAATCTATGTCCAAATCTGGAGTTAGGAGTAGGCAAGTCAAATTCAAATCTTTAAAAATTTGAGAGGATCCAGCCATTACCATATCCAAGAACTATATTGTTCCTTATGTGTCCAATTTCAACTAGAAAGCTGGCATATTCTTTTGGGATCCCTCTCACACACGGTCCCACCACACCCCATATTAAGCAAGCAAGGAAAAGTCCAGGACCTTTCATTCTTAATTACATGTGAAGCCCATGAAATAAACATGTGGGTAGATTGTGTAATTAACACAGAATTAGGGGGAAGATTAGAATTTTCCATAAAAACAATTATGCTTTACCTAACAAAGCCTTTTGAAAATGCATTTAACCTTCTGGTTGTTAAGAAGCCATTACACCTCATCGTGAAAATGGCTCCATCATTCATTTTCGGAATAACAATGTGACAAATTTAAATTGGATGTTTACTTTTCTATTTTCAACCCGGCCCAACTATTAGATATTTATTATTATATATTTATGTAACTTTTTTTCAACAAATAGATTTTTTTAAAAAACTTAATAATATTATTTTTAATTATAAATTATAATTTAGCTAGTCTACCCATCAAGAGTTTGAATTTGAATTTGGAGCAGAGTTTTTCGAATCCAAACACAACCCAGACCCAGATTAGACATGTGGTTGTCCCTAATCCAATGTATCAAGAATATGTGAGAGAGAGAGGGACATAAAATATGGTGAATCCTGAACCTGCTGGCCGAGACCAGCCATAACTATTGATTTGTAGGACGTAATCGAATCTTACAAATTGAAGGTCTCTGATTATCCCAGGATTCTTGTTCTTGAGACCTACAAAGAATTTCCTCTTGGATCAGCTAGTTTGCAAAGGAGTTGGGGTCCAAAATGTACTCTGAGCAACTATTTTGTTCTAGAAAAACCAAGTCCAGGTTGTCGGTAGAGGGCATCAAGCTAATGAACCTTTCCATAAGTAAACAAAAAAAAGGGAAACAAGAACTATGCGAACAGCAACTATGCACTAGATAAAATGGAGATAGAATTTGATACGTCTTACATTTCAATAAAATAAGAGTTATTAGGAACTTTGAATGAGGTGTCAAAGGTTGAGGCCGAGAAGTTTTTCTTGGAAGTGATAATTGTGTCGAGGTTGATAACATAAGTGGTCGAGATATTTCAAGTAAACTCTGCAGGGAGCCCAAAAATGGTCCGTCTCTACTCACAGCAACTTCTTTAAATGGCCACTCTCCAAGTTCCCTGGACCTGGAGAATATAAATATAGCTAGGTTAAATTTCAACGTGTTGATCATAGGGCAAAACCAAGAACATATGCAGGCACTAAGCAGTCTATATAGAAATGAATTGTCTATGCAAGAATGACTTGTTGAAACCAAGAACAGATACAACACTCAAGCTGAAGAGGCTAGTCAGAATCTGAAGTGTTAAGAGCAGAGAAGGCGATGCTGAAGCAACACATGAATGGGCATAATTATTCCCATAGTTGTCCAATGCTTAGACGCCACCAGGCAACAAGTTCAATCCATTACCTAAGCGAGCAATTTAGGCTGCACTTGCTTACAACTAAAATGTTATAGTATATGTTATATGATTGATAGCAAAAAGTTCACATATTATCTTTGGGGATTGATGAGAGTTTTTCATTATCTCCTATTTTTGTTCACATTCATTCTTTCTTCGTCATGCTGAGAGTGTTTTATTTAATATGTCAAGAAGATCCTTTTTATTTGCTCTGTTTTTAAAATTGTCAGATAGTTCTTACAATATGCCCAAAAGTATTTGACATGTGAAACAGTTCCTTTGCCAGAGCCATTAAGCAAGTCTTCACATTTTCCTTAACATGTCATTAGCCGAGTAATGCTCACTCTTTCTGCTTCACCAATGCTTAGAATGTGATCTATAGGTCAAAAGAATCCTTAGATATTTCAATGCTCCACCAACACAATTCACTGAGATTTTTGTCAAGTGTTTGCACAAAAGATAACCAGCCTTCAACTTACCCATGATTAGTTGCAGTAACCCCCTAGGTTTGTTTGCTAAAAGATTTTAGTTGTGCCTTTTGAGCTATTGGGTCAAGATTAACAGAGGGCTCTCTTCAACTGAAAAATCCGCTTTTTTTTTTTTTCCCTGTTGTTGATTAATGAACATTTAATCACTAGAAACAAGCCCACATCAAGGGGGTCATCCAAGTGGACCACATAAATGGGGATACAAAACAGGGGTATGGAGCGATTCCAGTTTTTTCCCAAGGCCAACTTACTAGATTGCAGGCAGCTCTATTGCACTCCTGACAAGTTTTGTACAGGCGCAAAAAGTTAGGATGATCAAGCCCCTATTTGCCAAAATTGAAGGGCTTCAGGGGAATCTCAGTTTTCAAGACATTTTTATGCATCAGGATCATTTATGGAAGGAACACTGCAGCTTTGCCTAACAAATAAGTAAGGGCAGATTCCCACTTCTTTCCAGGTTAGGAAAGTATCTGAGTTGCCAGTAAACAATATGTGTTTTTGGATGGGGACAAGTAGACATTCTTCCGCTATGAAGTAACTGAATCCTAGTCATTCTTAAATGTTGCAAGTCCACAACTCTTAAAGCATGTTTTACCTGTCTAAAAACCTGGTGTACTCTATTTCGATAGGCTGTTCTGGCAATAGCTGTGGTCATGTTTGAGCTGAAGAGGATCGATAGATGACTCACCGCCAAAGAGTCACGGGTTAGACAACAGGTGAATGCAGGGGTAAACATATCTCTTACTGAAAAGAATTAAATTTGAAAGGAGTGGAGAAAAAAAGAGAAAATCAGATAACATTGTTAAAGAAGAATACCTCTTATTACATGCCAGATGAGTTAATGTACATCTTCAAAGAGTCTGAAGAAGATTCAAAACAGATTTCCTGTCAGGCATGCTTGGTATGGCACCCTTTACTTGAATACAGAGTGAAGCAGCTGCAGCTGAAAATCATTAAGACCTTTGTGAGACAGAGCTTATTCGACAAAGAGTAGATAAGGATCTCCTTGCATACCAGCAAATTTCAAGCTTTCTTTTTTGGATTTTCCCTCCACAAGAGCCACAGCAAAAGCAGCAGTAAAAGTATCACCTGCTCCTGTGGTATCAATTACTTTGGGAGCTGATATGATAGGTTGTCTGATTGGTTCCTCTCCTTCTGTGAAAAGAATAGATCCTTTGGCTCCGAGTTTCACAAGCACTTGCTTAACACCCTGAAAAATGGGGGACCATCTATTGTTCAACCAATGAATGTAACACGTATAAATAGACGTATTCAATTGGATATCCACTCTACAATTAACTGCCATTAGCAACCTGAATTTAATGGACTACTCTCTTACAAAAAAGGATATTTTGATGATACTTTAGAGTAAAAACCAGAATTGAACTAGCAGGTGCACAGTAAGATGTTTTAAACAATTACTGAATTACATATCCCTTATTTCCGGCTGTAAAAAACTTAGTTCAACTAACAGAAAATGCAAATGGTAATGAACAGAATTCTCAAATGGAACTTAATTTTGGACAGAAAGGCAATAGACAAATTTCACATGATCAGAAAGGAGGCGGACCTGCAACAAGACAACTGCGGGTCAGAACTGAAGGATTAATTGACCATGATTCTTTCTTAAACAAAATAGGCCAATCAACTAGGAAACACCAAAACGATGATACACACCTCTTTGTCTGAATATATTTTCACAGTGGGGAAGTGAATACAAAGAATAAAGAGCTGAACCTTATGCAATCAATTGTCAGCCTTATGTAAACTAACCATTTTATGACATTTTCCCACAGCCTGGCTAATCTGTTCAAAACTTTCTGTTGGCATATTTGTTAGACGAGCAAGCTCGGTTTCATTTGGGCTCAAAACATCAATAAACGTAAGCAGTTCCGGAGGGATTGGTGCATCAACTCCTCCAGCATCCAAGATGACTGGAACATGGGCGCTCCTGGCAGCCTGAATATATAAAGAAGGTTACACAAGCATGTCGTTAAAAGATTTGAAACCATGCATTCAGTAATACTCTTTAAAATACATCCAAAGATGATGAAAGAAAATATTTTGAGCGGTTAAAAGTGTGCAGTACTGTGAAAATAAGAAAAATAAATGCTGAAATCTTTTTCTTCATAGTTGTATCTTTCTGTTCTTTTTCTAGACAAACAAAACAGAGGTCGCTAGGACCTTTTCATAGTTCAACAGTCTTTACTCCTTCATAATACAGGATCATTAATTTGTAGCAAGTATAAGCAGTTATTAAGCAAAACAAATGGCATTAAAGCCAAAATTAAAGCCCAAAATGTAGCAAAGTCTTTTCATCTGCCTTTTTAAAAAAGTGAATGAGATCATTTTTTCCTTTTTCAGAGTGCACATACGTCAAAATCTCATTACTTCAACAATTACACAAGAGACACACAGCAAAATATTAAAGCTGCCCTAGCTATACTCTCCCAGAAAATTCAACCCGGAATGCAACCTGCGGGAGATACCCTGAGGACTAGACATCAAACAATATAGATTTTCAATCCCCAATCAGGATTCTAAAACTATAGAAGCCCTCCTGTTCCTTGTGACTTTAAGACATTGCAAAGTGATGATATTACACAGCAATCAACTCAGTGCCTTTCCCAAGGCCAATTCCATGAAATCCATTAAATATTCTAGGTGAAAGATTTTGAAAACAGGAAACCATAATCTGTCTGGCCTCAAATAAAAACGAAGATGCTTTATCCTTTTTCTCAAATTAGAGATGTATGTTGTCTTTTTCCTTTTTTATTTTTTTTATTATCAGATAAACGCTATCACCTAAAACAAAAAATAGTTCTTTGTATTCTTCTTTTTTTTTTTTTCCTGAGAAGTAGGATAGCTTTAATAGTTTAGGAGAAACCATAAGAATGTGAAACATCAAGACAAACAATTTTCTGAAGCAACATATCTTTAGTCTTCCTGCATGTTAGTTATGGCTCTACATGATAGTTTATAAACTATGCTACTCTAGCATCTTCAGTTACCACGTGAGACCCATATCCTACATGACATGACACTCAAAGCGATATATATGAATTATTCGCCCTTAAGAAACATGCACATCTCTCCAACACTTGATACAAGTTTCAGATGCTATCAGCGTCATTTCATTAGTAAAGTAACAAAATGTGTCTCCTCTTGTCTAATATTATTTGCCCAAATATTTTATTCTTCTGAATAACTTGTCCCCAAGACACTTTCAGACTAAGTATGCTACAAGTAGATAATTCATATCCCAATACTTACAAACATACTTGTAACAGATGGTCATCCTGATTAAAGTCTTTGATCCTGTGCAGTCAAATATAGGTACCAGTGTGCAAAAAGGCAGGCAGCTTAATTAGCTTGCCCAATGCATGAGACAAATCATGTATGCACTGAAAAAGAAATTTCATTTGTGTAGCCTAATCAATTTTTTGGCACTTTGTTATTAAGGGTTCACTTATGGGATTTTCCAACTCCAGAAAAGATCTTGCTTTGATATATTTTTCACCATAATACTCTAGCCTCAAGTTTGTACAACATCCTTCTTGATATCTAACCCCATTATGATGCATTCATCTTAGTTTAAATACCAACTCCTAAATCATAGACTCTCCATCTTCATATCTATTGCAACAAATCGAATATCCCAACAAATTTCCTATTTTCATAAGAATCAATCTGAGTTTTCTAGTTGTCTATGTTGATATAGCTTAGATAAGGAGAATCTACAAGAAGAAATCGAGCCATCCTCACCAATTGCTTTTGGAGAATCATCAACAATGGATAAAGCAGCAACACACAAGCTCAAGGTAAAAGCTAAAACACAGGGATAGACATCATTCAAGAATACGGTTCATGATAATTACAGAACAAGAGGGCTTTCAAGAATACAAAAATCCCACTTTTAACATACCATCCTCCAATTCAAACTTAACGCACACAAACAGAGCACTTCAAAACCAATAACAAACCCCAAGTTCTCACCTTTGCAACCTGAATGTTAACAGAATCAGGAATCTCCCTCTGAAGCAAAACAATTCCAGCTTTTTTCACAACCTCCAAATCCTCCTGAGGCAAAGTCTCAGGCCAACAAGCCATATTAGCACCCCCGACAATGATAATAGAGTTCTGCCCGCCAGTCTGCAGCATCACCACAGCATGGCCAGTGGGAGCATCAGCCACAGTAGTCAAGTGATCAAGAAACACCCCACCACCCTCCAATGCCTCTGTGATCAACTTCCCATGAGCATCCTCCCCCACTTGTCCCACAAAGTAAGTGGGGTACGCCAACTTCCCCCCACACACTGCTTGATTAGCCCCCTTGCCCCCTGCCAGCGTTTGCCCAGTCTTGGCAGATATAGTCTCACCCTCTTCAGGCAACCTGTCAATCTCCACATAAATATCTGCATTGGCTGATCCCACCACCACTAGTGGTGGTGTGGTGTCTCTAGAGGAGTCCAAGGCAAAACAAGAAAAGGGGTTTGGTTTTCTTGAAAAAGGGGGGATAAAATTTGCGGTGGGGATTTTGTTGGTGGTGGGTTGCTTTGGGATTCTGAGATTGTGATGGTGGTAGTGGTGCCATGGTTTTGGTGATGAAAGTGTTGATAATCCTCCCATGTTTTTGACAGCCGAAGTGCCCGTGTTTCCCTTCTGGATTTAGTTGTTCTTGTTCTTCAGTGGGTCTGTGTTGTTGGCTCTGACTCAGAGTCATGGTTTTCATTGAGGATTTTGTTTGATAGCGATGGCGGCTGGCTGGCACAGTGGAAAAAATAAAATAAAATAAAATAAAAATAATGAGGTATCTGAAGTTTGTTACGCGCTCTAAGGAGCGTAGTCTTGTATGTCTCCTCTTGCGGGCCGTAACGAAGTAGGCTTTTTCGACAACTTTGAGAGCTGAGGCTTTGAACTTTTACGAAATTCTCAAATTACCATTTTTTGTGATAAGCCCATCACCACGTCGGTTCTTGCAGACGTGGAGTGAAAAGCCTTCATCTCTTTGCGGGTGGATCCAGAAAAGCCACCTGTTCAAAAGAAATTCAGTACTGGTGAGACCACAGCAGAAGATCTTGCCAACCAATCCAAATTCACCACTGCGAGCCGGTCAACATCAACCACGAAAGTTCCCCGATCCAACGGCGGATGAAGAAGGGAACATCAGTGTGAATGAATTAACTGAAACACAAGAAAGTCGTAATAAAATTCTCTTCCAGAGGCACAATCTATTTTTAAGGCAACTTAGCAATGGCCTCTTACGCCATAACCAAAGGCTGTTTCATCTCTGTGACTAATTGCTATTCAGCAAAATCTCATTTGGGTTTAAGCAGTAAACAGCAGATTTGTGTAGCTTTTGGTGGGAAGTCACTTACCAGACCAAGAAACAGGGCTTCTTTCTCAGTTTCTGCTATGGGCTCTTCATCTTCTTCTCAGAAACAAGACAGCACTCAAGGTCTCTCTTTCCATTTGTTAAATCACTCTTTTTTACTGCACCAGTTTTCTTGATATTTGAGTATTTTTCCTTTAAAACTTGTTCTGACTATGCATAATATGGGATTCTTTTCATATAATGGAATTTTGTTATATTTCCATCTCCCCATTCAAAAGAGAGAAAAAGAAAGGGAAGAATAAGAAAAGATAGAATTTTGGAGAATTAGATTTTTCATACTAGTTTGTGCTTTAATGATTCTAGTCATGAGAATGAGTGGAACTATATTTATTGTTCTGATGTGTGATTGTGCTTGTCTAGTTGTTTAAATTTAGATAAGTGAAATGGATGTTTTTTGGATTGGTAAGATGTGAAATTTGTTATACATGGTTTGGCTCTAAAACATTAGATTGATTATCTGCTTTTCTTGAAATGATTAATGGAAATAGAATCTCAGGTTAGGGGCCAATTTAAACACCATCGTTAAACTTTGAGAATTTGTATTTAATGGATCCCTTAAAAGTTGCAAGAAAGACTTTTACTTTTGAACAAGCAGCAGTAATGCGGTATTTGTATTGATAGTCTGAAGATTAAATCTATTGATCAGATGCCTACTTCAATACCTATATGTATACATATATTAGCTTCTCTGTGCCTTTCTAGTGTAGTCCACTTCACACAGAACCAAGTGTTTAAATCTTAGAATTGCTCTTGATGTATTGAAACTTTTATATGTTTGAACTCATTTTTTGGTTTAGTTAGGGATTAACTTTTGTCTTGTGCACAATGTGATGCAGAGGCAGGAAACATGAATTACAGCTCTATAAGTGATGAAGAGTGGAGGAAGCGGCTAACTGACCAACAGTTTTATGTTACTCGGCAAAAGGGTACTGAGAGGGCATTCACTGGGTATGATCCCTTTTTAAAATGATCTTGGTCCTACATAATTAGTCCTTGCACCAGATCTTAAATTTCGTGTTTTTCCATGCACGGGATATGGATCGTATAAGTTATTTTTATAAGGAACTTCCAAGGAGAGTTCTTCTATGAGTACATTGGGACATTATCTGTTATTTCTTACTAGCTTTGTCAGGGGTTGGTGATCTCCATCCTTGAGTTCTCGATAAATTACACATCAGACACTGCTCAGGGTCTCCTTTTCTTTATTCCACATTAGGGACAGATTTGGGGATTATCTCCTGAGCCACGTGCTCATCATGCTTGTATGAAAGTAAAGATTTGACCCTTATAATCTAGAGTCCCTGGAGGAAAACGGAAGGAGACAGAAAATAAACAAAACAAGTGGTTGAGGTGGTGTTACTTGTGCAAGATAGAAGATTCCGACTCCACACATAGAAGCTGACACTAATTATCATTACCAAGCACCATTTCAAGTAGCTTGGATTTTCAGCTGGTGGATAGTAGGTTCAAAGTCCTATGGCCAGTTGACCAAACAACAATACCAGGGGGCCCTTTACAATGTTTTCTGTCATTCATTTTAATTCACAACTGGAAACCAATGGAGTTATGGTTCTTAAGTACTAGAATAGCGGTTGCCAGTTGACTGAACACCAAAGCAGGTCCCAGCTTTTCTATGCACTACATTTCATTGATTTGCCGTAGTGGGGGCACCTTACTCTACCAATGGTCCTTACATCCACCTGCTCGAGATCATTAAAATGCCTAGGACATAATCCAATTAAGTGACTGTAGTAGAATCTTAAGTGCACCGCAAGCTGCTATTACTACTCGTGCTTGCACACAATGAACTCTATATTTCATTTGTCGTTCATCTCTAACAATCCTGTAATTTCATGTCCAGAGAATATTGGAACACCAAAACCCCTGGAACTTACCATTGCATCTGCTGTGACACTCCTTTATTTGAGTGAGTATACTTCATCTTTCTAAATTTTCCTAAACAAGTACCAATATATTTTATCAGTTTTTCCAATTACTACAATCTTGTCTACGTCTGTGAGCCTGGTGCACCATGTTCTAGGTCATCCACCAAATTTGATAGTGGAACTGGATGGCCCTCTTACTATCAGCCAATAGGAAACAATGTGAAGTCAAAGCTAGACTTGTCTATTATTTTCATGCCCCGTCAAGAAGTTCTTTGTGCAGTTTGTGATGCCCATCTTGGTCACGTATTCGACGATGGCCCCCCGCCTACGGGAAAGCGCTATTGTATAAACAGGTTTACATGGATTTCATATGATTCATGGCATTCCCTTCCCCTGTCTTCTGACATTTCTTGTTGTGGATTGATGTTTTCTCGTTCCATATCTGCAGCGTTTCACTCAAACTGAACCCAAAGTAGATGGTGGCATCTTCAGCACACACAAGATGGCCAGAGTATGATTACAAAGTCATATGAGTTACATCAATTTGTTTGTAAGATCCAGCTAAAAGTATGTCCGGTTGATTGAAAATTACATATTTTCATGCCAAACGGCCTCAGGTTTTCCGTTGAGGGAACAGAAAGTTGTGTTTGTAGTTCAGTATAAGTTGGAAACTTACCTTGTAATTACTTAATGAAAAAGGGACTTCCCAAGATACTCTCTGGTTCGGTTTGATCAAAATACAACAAATGTTCTTTTTGGGTCAATGAGGTTTCCTTTTTTTATCTGAATTTATTGTTCCTTTTCTCTCAGTATTTCCTTGTATTAGATTGGCAATGCATCATTATTCATCTCAGATTCTATAGTTTTCACCAAGTCGACTAGCTGCATTAGTTGTTTATCAACCAGAGTAATGTGATTGATGCACTGGTAGGTTTCCTTGGTAGTATTCTGATACATGATGTTTGAGCGAGTCTATGTTAACGTTGTCATGTATGTTTTGGTTGGTGCTAATGCCAGAGCAAATTTTCCAAATGCCCAGGAAGATTTTCAAGATTGGACAACTTTGCCCATTCTATGAAAAACTCCTAAAGAAAAAGGCTCTTGAAATTGTAATTATCGTAATGCAAATTTGTGATTGATCGCGTCTTATAAGTGTTTATGTTATTGTAATTATTTCTTATAAAGTTAGTTCTACATGATTAAATCCAAAAATTAGTGAAAAAACAGAAAAAAAAATAACAATAATAGAAGTTTGAAATTATTACATGCATAGACTATTTAGAGTATTGCAACGATCTAAAATTTAAATTTTAGAGAGAAAATTAAAGAAATTAAAATATGAAAAAAATATAAAATAAAAAATATTCTCATCTAAAGTGGGAAGATAATTTTCTTTATAATATTGAATCTATTGATGCTCCAAGTCCAGAAAGGATTGAATTTGCATAGTTTCATAGTTTTAAAAAACACAAATTATTTTTGAGTAATAAAATGAATTATCATCTTATTTAAATTGTTACTTAGAATTTGTCCTCTAACTCGTACAAAATAAAACCTTTTTAAGGTTTTAATCAACTTAGTTTTATTGCTATATTTTTTAAAATATCAACAACTATTCTTATATCCTCGTACATAAACATAAATAATAAAAAAAAATGTCGTTAGTTTTTATCTATATATTTATTTCTAAGTTTTTTTTTTGAGGCACCAAGTCGAAAGCTGAAAGCACGTTGTTTACCGTTTCATTGGCTACTTCCGGTTCCCAACTCTACACGCAAAACACATGAACATAGCCCAAAAATTTGAAGCGGGAGAAAAGACCAGAACCGGAACAGCCGAAGACTCTACCAACCGTTAATTAACAGCCGTCACACTCATTAACAACTCAACTCCCCCCACAAAGAGACAGAAAAAAGCAAGAAACAAAAAAGAGAAAAAAAAAAAGAAAGAAAAATTAAAGAAAAGATTCTTGAAATTCGTCAAGAAAACCCCGGTGAAGGCAGCCAACTTACTGGCAGCGGTGAAAATCTGCAAAACCGTGGGTTCTTGAAAAGGGTTTTTTGGTTTCTGTAAATTTATATAGTTGTGATCAAGAAAAGTTTGGGGAAGATGGATGATTTTAGTGGGTTGGAGGAGAAAGATTATGTTTTGTTGAAAAATCTTAAAGTGGAACTCAGAAGAGATGATGATGCAGAAGAAGCGAATGGATGTTTCGCTCTCTGTTTCTGGCTTTACATTGACAACTGTGCTTCTTTACCGTCTGTAGTTCTGGTTCAGGTTTTGCAACTACTCCCTTTTCTCAATCTGCCTTCGCTTTTGTGTGTGTGTGTGTTTAAAAATGGAGTTTTGAATGCGTCTTTCTATTTTTTCTTTCTGATAATGTTTAAGGATGCAGTAAGGTTGGTGACTAGAAAGCTTAAATCTGTGAGGTGCTTGGTGTATTTTTGTACCTTTTTCTTGTTTCTTTTGCAATTGGGATTTGTTTTCAAGTTAGGATGTTCTTTTAACTGATTTGTCTGTATTTAGTAATTAGTGGGTTCTCGCTTCTTCCATTTTCATTGTTGATGTCCTCTTAAATTTGACGAAAGTGGTTGTTGAAAGATTATAATATTACCCCTCATTAGGTATCACATTGTATTTGGAAGCTAATTCTGGTCCGATGCTATATTCTATATTGACCAGTGTCGACCACTTATGCTAGTGAAATTGATTATTGTTTTTGCAATTTGCTAAGTAGCTTCTCAAGAACTTTGCTTCTTTAAGTCTGGAAAATTGGTGAAAGCATCATCTTTCATCTCATTGTTCTTAAAGGTTCTAGCTTCATAAGCTTCTTGTGGATAATGTGATAATGAGGCATCTACATTACTATCTTTTAATCCTGGCGCTGCTGGAAATGAATCTTCTGGCACTTATGCTTTTTTATGATATTGACAAAGTAATGTGAGCTTAACTTCTCAGTCACATCTTCGTTATGTTTGTTCGCTATAAAGATCAAAACCAGGTGGGTTGTTGTAATGTTTGTGCATTATGCAGAAGCACCCAGACGTCATGTCTAGCGTGCCTTTCCTTGGGTTGGATGACAAGAAGAAAATGAAGCTCTTTCCATTACTATTTCTACACAAAGAGGCTCCACATCCCGATAACTCTATACCATGGACAGGAGTTCCATGTGCCTCCACCGAGATTGAGTTTCCTGTGAAGAAATGGGTTCATGTTGGATGTGAGGTATTTTGTTTGCAATAGACCTCACATTTTCATACTTGACCAGATATTCCACATTTGTTTCCTCTTCTGTATTGGTTACCGTTGGTTCATATTTATACTCAGATATGTCTTTTAAGAGTTGTATATTCACTTTAGCGACTCTTTTAGTTGCTAGTTGACGAAAATGGCATCCTTTCCTCTGAATTTTTTTTGTTTTTTATGTAAGATCCTCATTAGTCTTGATTGTCTGATATTAAATCACCCTGATTCTACCTCATTTTCTTTGTGGTGATTTGAGCTTGGGAGTGCTTCATCTCTGAATAAAATCCATTCTTTAGACAAACAAAGAATCAATTACTTTGAGATTGTAGTCTTTAAAATGTGACTAAAAAGTATAGCATTTCTACGAGTTATTGAACTAATGTAAAATGTCACCATCTGCAATGTCCATTTCACAAATAGGGGTTGAGTGGATGTACATTGGTAGTCGCTGCTGCTCTTTACTTGCAAACAACATAGGGTAGCTTTTTGGTGAAATTCAGAGCCTCTATCTTCTGTTTAGCATAAGTTTCAAAAGTAAGTTGAGTTGTGGGCACTTCTTGTTGAAATAACACTCTTTGTAGTTTTGCTGTCTTGTTGTTTCTTCTCTTTGTTTTCTTTTACATCTGTGCGACAATTAAATCTACATTTATGGTCATGTTCTTTTGCTCGCTCAAAATAATTTTTGCATCTAAGAGAATTTAAGATCTCGAATAAGAGATGCTGGTAAGTTTCATATGGCAGGTGGTTTAAGAGATGCTTTTGGTTGAATCTTATTTGACGTAAGCATTTATATGTCGGGTTGTGGTGGTTTAAGGCCTGCGTTGAGTAATATCTTATGTAATCTAAGTATTTATAGGACAGGTTCTGAAATTTGTCCTCATGCATGCTTTAAATTGAAAAAAAAAAGAAAAGAAGAAAAGAGAGAAACTGTTCAGTGATCTGAAAAGCTTGGAAATACAGTATATCCCCTGAGATAGAAGAAATCCATTGGACAGTATATTGAATGACGCATGAATTAATTTGAGCTTAAAATGGTTAAAATCATTTTAGCGAAAACCATGCTGCCCAACATGGAAAATGGCATTTTAAAATAATGCAGTTCTAAATAAGGCGCGTTATCTTGATAGGCTGAAAACAAAATTTACACCTCATGTTCAGGGAAAAATCTGATATAGAAATATGGTGTCATAGCTAGCATTATCCATTTAAAAGATTAAGATATCAAGGTAAACATCTAATAAAATAGAAAAACGGAAACTGCTTATTTATCTGTCGCAGTAAGATTCATATCTTTACTTTTTTGTTACTCCATTGTTCAAATCTGCTGACTTGCGAGTTTGTTGTATTCTCGTATGCATATTGAGGTAAAGCTGATAGCATAAGAATTCAATTTACAGGTCTTGAGGGATCTCTTGAGGCTTCACATTGACGGAGAAATTGTGGGAGAGAAACCTTTGACTTGCTCATTTAACAAGGACTTGCATGCAGAGGCTCTGAATAGAATATATTTGGCATGCCCTGATGAAAATGAGGATATATTTCATGGTTATGTTCATGGACTTGATGTCCTGTTTCCAACATCAGCTGTCAAAAACCACTACGTCAAGGTTTGTTCTGTTCATTATGTTCTATTATTAATTATTTTTTCTTTTACATGTAAATCCCCTGTTTCTGATGACTTTTACTCCGTGATGGCAGGATCCTCCAGTGCGACTATCTATTGACCATTCAAGTGCATCCGAGATTGAAGAAGACAGTGATGGTGTGTGGAGCATTGTTGGGGGCAAGGTTAAAATGATTTTAGTACCATTGGTTTTGTTTGTTCGTATACGAAACACCTATTCACGTTTGATTTTTATTGGTCTTATCTACAAAATTGAAACACCATAATTATCATTCAGTTAAACATGGTGATAGAACAGTGCCTCAAAAATTTGTTGCAATTTTTTGTACTTTTACCTCAAATAATATCTTGTGGCTCATGCATAATTAATTTTTGAATGTTCAATCATCAACCCTTTTACAACTCAGCGTGGAAAATTTTGAAGTTACTTCTGACACTTACTCGATTGTGTAACCATGGGAAAATCATGGGAGTAATGTGTTTTTAGGGTTCTACTATTTATTTCTGCATTTACATCTTCTTCATTGCTTCTTTGAGCTTCTTAAATCAAAATTAGACTCCATTACTATGCATTTCATCTTTCAAAAAGCAAACAAGTGGTACATAGTTATCTCTGTGTAGAAGTAGGTTGTGATCTTCATTCAGAGTTTAAGAATGAAAACATGAATCTCAAAGAGGGTACTTATTCATGCATGAAGGTTTTTCCGTTTTGAATTTTGGAACAGTAGATAAAGTGGTGCCTTCGTTGAACATTGAGCTGTTCGGTAATCCTGATATCTCAATATTGAACTTGTTGAAGTGTTGACTAGGGAATCTTGTGAGCCTTGGTGAATGTGGTTCTGTCAATCAGTTGTATTTGGGAAGAAATTGCTCTTACACATTGCACCAATTTTCATCAATCTCTTTTAAACCAGTGATTTAGCTGTTAAACATGTTAGCAGACTAAAACTGCTGTAAATTTGCAGTGCTTACAGCGATCATTTATGTGAAATACATTGCAAAATTTGGATTTGAATCCACAATGAATTATCAGATCATCCTTTGCATGCATTTAGGATATTTCCTATTGAATTCGTCGATCAATTTGTCATTATTCTATCTAATTCCTTTAATCTTTTTCTTTTTTCTTTTTTTTTTTGGGAAAAAACAGGCATCTTGCCGCCGGAGCTTTTCCATGGATGTTACATTATTGGATGTGTTTGGTTGTCCTGTGAACAAAGAATTAGAGGTTTTCCATCTCTGGTTTTCTTGTAGTTGCTAGTCTTATAACTTAATTTTGTGCTTAAGTGCATGTTGCTCTTTTCCTCTAAGGTTGTTGCTTCTCTCTTGTATGCTGACAATGAGGCCCCTGTTGAGAACACCACTGATGCAGAACCTCCCCTTCTTATGAGTTATGATGGGATTGAATATGCTTCTCATGATAGACCATGTAAACTAATCAATGGGCGTGCTTCTTTTAAGCTCAAGATATCTCAGGTATGCATCAAGCTGATTTCTTCACCTCTTTTGCATATACCGTGTTAGTTTATCAGGATGTTACCTCAGAAATTTGGTGGAAGCTTTGATGTATGATCTGTCACTATGACACTGATGGAGATGTATCTTACTGAACTATATAAATATCCTTCACCAGTCACAGTGGATCTAAATGCCCCAATATTGGGTTTTATTTCAAGTTGAGTTACTATAACCTTATTTAGTGTGCCTTCGTTCTTTAAATGATTACGTTTAGTTTTCCAAACTTATGTATGTTGGGATATCTTTGTTCATGTCCAAAAATTTTATGTGCTATTCTGTTGCTTTCAGTGGCCAAACCACTGAAAAGTCATATTTTAAGATGTAATACTGGAAACCCTTCGCCCTCCTTTTCTGGCTGTGGTTTTTACAATGAAATACATTATTACATTAGTAGATTGCCGAGTTAATTTCATTTTTCCATTTCAGCTATCATCGAAGTGCGACAACAGGCTTTTCCGGATTAGGTTTGACATTCCAAAATTGGGAAGTTATCCTTTCCTTGAGACCCGTTCTCTTCCGATTCGTTGTGTTTCACGTAATAGGAATACGCGATCGGCTTCTCAGACGTGGAGAAAGTCATCCAATAGAACTTATTATATGAATGGATGTGATTCCCCTGGTCTGGATGATGGATCCATGGAACTTATTCCCAATATTGTACGTGAAGCCAAACCAAGTCCGTCATCAAAGCGGATCAAATTAGGACATGATATACCATTTGCAATGTTAAAAGAAGATGTGAAGCAAGCTAACAAAGGACACAGCTCTCATGCTTGGACAAGTAATGAGGTAGCTCTTGGGCACTTATTTTCTATCTCTCGTTCTCTCTTTCATATTCAATGTGTAGATCAACTAGTATGAACATCTTTTTTCATGACACTAGCTGTCTTGTTCTGGGTTGGTTTTGAATAATTGGTTAATAAATGGAAAGTAAAGGAATTAAGTGTCTCATCTAAGTTCATATTAAGGAAATTGACAAAAAAATTGAAAAGAAATCAGATTGTAGCTCCTTTTCATGTGTTTTTACCTACCATGTGCTCATTTTTGTCCTTTGTGATGAAATAAGGAAGACTCACAGGCTGCTGTGGCATTATATTTCCAAATATACTTACTGAGAAGTAGTTTTGTTTTTCCTTTGTACTTAGATGAGTTAAACACTGAGTACTTGTTGTGGACTTCTTTTGTGTTTTGGATAAATCATGAAGAGGACATCTGTTGAGACTTTGCTTGATTATGATAAAAATTGTGCACAACATATGTTTCTTTGGATTGGTAATACTCAATTCCCAGTATCTTTCCTCACAAAGATTCTGTGATTTGTTGGAATTAGGATAACACATATGGGATGAGTATGAACAGGAGACCAGAAACCCATTATGGAGCAGAGAACAACTCATCTGCTTCTGATAATAGCGAAGCAACAAACTCTGACCCAAAAAGCATGCTCAGCATTTCGAGTCCAATTTCAGATTTGATAATCTTCAAATACTGCTTGGGAGGTCCAGCAGAGAGATGTCACCTGCTCAAGGAAATTGCTATTTCAGCTAGTGAAGAACAACTAGCAAACTTTGCAAAGCAGGTTTCTCTGTTCTCTGGATGCTTGCATCATCGGTAATCTACTCTCTCTCTCTCTCTCTGTGTCTCTGATTTCTTTGGTTTTGTTTCCTTAACATCGAATTAGGTATGATTTTATGGTATTCTTGAGAAAATGAAATGTTATGGCATGTTCAAATCATTAAATTCTACTTCCACCAAACACTTGCAGATTCTTTTGAACTATTTAAAATAAAAATCTCTGAATTTCGAATCCCATTGGACTTCAATGGAGTAATCAATCAAAGAGATTTTAAATAATAGATTACTCCCATGGAGTAATCTATCCCCATTCTGAATTTCGAATCCCATTGGACTCCAATGAAGTAATCAATCGAAGAGATTTTAAATAATAGATTACTCCATGGGATAATCTATCCCCATTCTAACCTTACTTATAGTAATCCTCTCTCTCTCTCTCTCTCTCTCACACACACACACACACACACACACACAACCAAAAAAAAAATCCCCAGGACCTTTTTTGGTATTCAATCAACATTAATATCTTTGCTATGGTTTGCTGATTATATACTGATTTTTTATTATTTCCTTTTAAAAATACTTGACAGTATGAAACTAAGTCGACTCTTTTTGCGAAATTATCAAAAACTGTAGATTGATAAAAAAAAAGATGTTTTTTTCACTTGGAAGATTTGAAAATTATCAAAGACTTGAGATTTTGAATATTTGCATAGTGCTGCATAAAACATTATTGAAGACTTGGATCATAAATCTGTGTGTAAACTAATACTATGTGTTGAAATGTGATTTACTGTTTTCAAATCATGGAATTAAGTATACTCTGGAATATAATGCCCATGTATACCTCCACTGGCAAACTACCATGTGCGCTTGACTTAAACCAATTTGTGCGCTATAAAGTTACAATTAAAATCAAGCACAAAATTCATAAATAACTTATAGTATTATTAATTTCTTTCCAGATTAAAATTGGGGAACATGAATACATAACCTACAGATGCTGAAAATATTGTTGTGCATTGTGCATGGTTTGTTTTCAAGTTGTTGCTCTGGAGAGAGGAGTTCTACTTTTAGCCTGGAAATGGTCCTTCAGTAACTGACCTATTTAAATACCCGATTAATCCTGAGCATGTGGATTACCTCCAAGCCTATTAAGCCTTGTCAATATCCCTAGTGATACATGTCAGAAAACATGATGCAACTCAAAACTCAGGTGTTGTTTCACTTGGCACCATGGCCATACAGTCTACCTCTCTGGAGTGTGGGATAGAAATTTTGCAAAAAGTATATAGAGTTAAGATTAGGATCTATGGTCATTATCTTTGAACAAAATGTCTCCTTGTCAGGTTTTATTTTATTAGTTACAAGGTAGGAGGAAAATGTATAAATCATATCTGGGATGAGCTTCTAATTCATGCTGACCGGTATTAAACTTTGGCTTCATCTCTTCAATTTATGGGAAGAAGATGTTTTCAGTGCATCCCTCTGTTATGCAGTCAAAGATCAGCATTAGCCATCTAAATAAATTCTTATAGAATCAAAGCCTTGCTGCTTTTGTTATTTGGAAATCAACAGTTGGTGAATGCCAATGTAATTTGTCTGTCGATGCTTATTCACTCTTTATTCCCAGACCCACCACCACATTTTACTCAGCTTGTGTGGTATGCATCACTTCATTGAATTTATGTTCATGAAGCAAGTTTTTCAATTTCAGGCATCAAATAAAAATTGCAAAGAGATTGGTGGAGGAGGGAATACAAGCTTGGACTTCAATATCAGAGAACAACAACCATGTTCCGTGGGAGAATCTGGTTTTCAGGATTAATGAACACTTCATGAAGATAGCCTGCTGTACTCGTTCTTTGACGGATCAGGTCTCTTCCTTTCTTTCTCATTGCAGATGAACATGTGTACACACGCACGCACATACTCATGACATGTGCTACTTCAATGGCATTTAGACCTTATAAGATGATGTATAAATATTATTTTGGTGTGGGCCTCACTTTTGAGTTTGTAATAGTCAAGTGATGAATTTCCGTGGAAGCAGCAATATATGGCCTTCTTTTCAGATGAATGCTCACAGCTCGTAGTCTGAGCATCAAATGAAAATCTATCTTGTATATTTTGAGACCCTAGAAAATTTTCCCCACAAGAGGATCTAAGAAGCATCTTTTAAAGTTCTTTGTATTTCGTATGTACGAGCACCTTTTTGGTGTGAAAGCAGGTAGCATATGTGAATATTTGTCAAGGACAAAAAGAGGAAAATATATCTGATATCAAGATACAGCTTGTATAAATCAGATAATACTTGAATACTTTTAAGTTTATTTATTTATTTTTTGGGCAAACTTGCTACTCAAATTCAACCATTTTTTAGTTCTAATAGGATTTGACATAATTTTACTTGTAGAAGACCCTATATGATTGCTTAAATAACAAACTACTGCTTTATTCCATACCACGTTCATTCACTTCGCTTTTTCTGCTTACTCTTTGTTCCTTCTGAGTTCTGATTTCTTTGCAAGTAAAATTTTGTCTAGCCAAGCATTAAAATAGCATATATGTGTTGCAAAGTTCTTGAAAAGATTTTTTTAATATATTATAGTTTTTCATTGCATTGGTATAAATGGAGATTGGTGGTGATTATCAAATTGCTTTATTTTGTGTCCCAAAAAGTTGGACAGTTATATAATCGAATACATCTATGTTATCCATCTTTTTCTCATATCAGTAGCCATGCTTTCTTGGCTGTTATAAGTTTCCCTAATTGTTTGAATGTTCTGAATTTATAGGACTTTGAGTGTCTGAGGAGAATAGCTGGCTGTCGAGATTTAGTTTCCCAAGAAGATTTTGAGAGAATGTGGTCTTGGTTATACCCAGTAGCTTTTACTTTGTCACAAAGTGCAGTTAATGCGATGTGGAATTCAATGTCACCCATGTGGATGGAAGGATTTATCACAAAGGAAGAAGCAGAATCTACACTTCAAGGCCCAGGAGGTCTTCAAGGCCCTGGAACATTTGTACTGCGATTCCCTACGTCAAGAAGCTGGCCTCACCCAGATGCTGGTAATCTGGTCGTGACTTATGTTGGTAGCGACTACACCATTCACCACAGGCTGCTTTCTTTTGATTTCATTAACAGGTTTAATTTCTTTTCCTGGTTCATTTCCTTTCTAGTCCGTGTAAAAACAGCAGTCTTGCATGGTTTATTTTTATATAACCTCAGCCAGAAAATCCAAGGGGAAAGCTTTAACTTATGCACATTTACATGTTTGCCTATGAGTAGGAATAATTTTTAAAATAAGCTTGGCTGCTTTATTTGGGAGTCTAGAAAGAGCAAGTACAATAGGCACAAATGCTTAACAGCTCTACTCTTGTCTGTATGGAGTCTTTGTTAATCTGCTTTAAACCTGATTTAAGTATGTTTGCCATTTGCGGAAGTGCATATTTTCAAAAATTCTTAGAATCTGTTTCCTTTCCTTGAGCGTCTAAGAGGAAGGAAATTATAAGAAAAATTTACTCGGTTAGAGAAAGTAGTTGGAGGGGAAGTAAATACAAGGGCACTTGAAACCCCTCCTAAGGGAAAAGGGAAGCATAAGGTCCAAAAGACAAAGAAAATCTCAATTTATATATTTTTCATGGACATGAAAAACATAACTTCCCACGAAACACAAAAAACTAATTTTACCTTCCCACCTTGTTTTCATTGTATCAAGCAAGGGGAAGTATTAGAAATTTACTTCCCTTTGGGTCATGCCGAAACAACTAGAGGGTGAAATACTATACTTCTCTCCCTTCCCCTTTCACTTCCCCCTTTCTTCTCATTGAACTAAGCAAAGCTAGTATCTAAACTAGAGTTAAGAATCCTACTAGGTTGAGTCATTGGAGTCATTTGAATAACTCAACTCAGTTTTTTAAGTATTAGAATTTTGGTTTTCATTTAGTGTTGTGAAGTGGCAAAAGTAATAGAGCATGCAATCACAGAGAATTTGTTTCTGCTGTTGTGGTCACATGTACCACCAGTAACTGCCAACACAAGAACTCAAGCATTCATTGGCGCTGCATGCTAAAAACACAACAAACGAAACTTATATGACCCGAGAACCAAAAATTTGTTTAATAGTATAATTGCAGATTTCTGCTTCTTGACAAAACCGTTTGAGATCAACTCATAAAGGAGTTTTTTGTTTTTCGTCTTTTGTAGTTCTTCCTCCAAGGAAATGGCTGTAAAGCCACTACAAGATTTGCTGCTTCAAGAGCCTGAGCTCTCGCGATTTGGAAGGTAAGATATCCGACTTTAATTTTGTTTTTTCGACTCAAATGATTCATTGAATTGATTGTTTGGATGAATGGCTAGTTGCTACTTGCTACTTGCTGCCATGCTGGGCATGATTTGTAAATATTTTGCAGGATGATAAGAAGTCACTAGGTTACTCAAGATTCAACCTGCATTGCCATTTTCAGGGCAGTAATTTCCCGATTCTCTTTCTTGTTGCTTTTCACCCTTTCATCTCTAACGATGGAGACTTTAGAAGAAAGCGGTCTTGTAGTTTGGTGTAGTACAATGGTAGTTGGTCGGTGTACATACATTATTCCGGTCATTGCTCCCACCATTTCTATGGCTTAATTCTCAGGGTTTTTCTAGAGCAGGAAGAATTGGACTGCTATGCTCTTTAGTAGCCGTGAGAGAAACGGCATAACCAGCGCTCTCTCGTGGCACCAACCAGCCGTTATTCTGTGATAACTTGCATTGGCATTCGACGTGTATTTATCATGCATGTATAAAGTTCAAATGTACAAGGGTTGCAAAAGGTTGTTTGAGACTTAGGGTTGATCAATGCTAGGTTTAAGGGATTGAGAACTTATAAATTTTATTGAGTGGATAGAGCAAGGATTGTTGATCTTGTCAATGTTATGTCAAAGTCAGGCTTAAATCCTGTCTTATATGCAAAAAATGACCTAATTTATGCGGGATCATGTGAAGAAATGTCTTTTATTCTTGCCAATGTGATTATTCTGTCAATTCGATAAGATATCATATGAAAAGATTTCGGTAATGTCAGTTTCTGTTTGTCGTTTGGATTGAAGGATTCATATTGAAAGAAATGATGTGGATATATTGATTTCAAATGATTCTTATTTTAGGTAGATTTGAAATGGGATTGGAAAAAATAGCTGGTCTCGAAGGATTTGAAATACATAGAAAGTATAAATTATTTAAATAATTGCATACATAGAAAGTATAAATTATTTAAATAATTGCAGTGAATTTCTTATTGTGGATTTAAAATCTTTTGCACTTATATTCTTCAATTTAGATAAAACCCAAAGAAATGTTAATTATTAGTTGAGAAATACTTCATTTTTCTTCTTTCATAGTTAATTACCTCAGCTTTTATTTTGGGGTGTGTGTGTGTGGGTGTTTTTTTATTACTAAATTTTAGAAAAACTTATTGAGTCATTTGTGCTTTTATATTAAAAAAATAAAAAAATAGTAATACAAATATTAATTGTAGTAATAATAACAAGACTTTATTTTTTAAAATATAATTTTTTTTACTATCCTCTTAATTAAAGTATGATGCAATACTACTCATTCTCAATATTATTTTTAGGTGCCATAGTATAAAAATATATAAAATTTATATTTTGAATCAATGAGAATAAATGTTATTGGTACTTAAATAAATCTACTTCTGCAGAACCAGTTTATTTGTTTTTCAATTTTATTTTATTTTTCGATTTGGTGTTTGGCAACTCTTTAGATAGGGTATTTTGAATAGTTAATTAATTATCAAAATAATTGTCAATTATTAGTATATAATATAAGTAATTGTGTCTGCTTGAAGCAAACATAATCATCGAAAAAATTATATAATCATCTCATCTTTTCTCTAGAATTCTTATATATTATTTTACTTAAGAAAGTATTGTATTGATTATATAGTTTTACTACTTATGAGCTCTTGACATTGTACTATAAGAGCTTTAAACTTTTCTTCCATCAAAATTCTTAATGAACACATTCCACTACCATTTATTAACCACACAAATTTTTGGACAAAAAATAAAAGTAGCAAAACTCTAAAACAAGAACTAGAGATTGAAAATATGTGGCCTTTGCATATGAATTTGATAGGAATACTACTTTCTTTAGTTCAAGTTAAACTCGTCAATGTTAGCGTATAGTTATTTTTTAAATTAACGAGAGTCAACCTCTTAAATTACCTGATAAAAATGAGTTTTTATCTAAGATACGAACATGTCGTTTGAGCTATATTAGATGAATTTTTATGTACGATACGTATGCCGTTTGAGTTATTTTGAAGACCTCCAATAAAAACATTCCAATAGTTAAATTAGATATTGAGCAAGAGAGTATAGAGAGATAATTGAAAATAATAAATTGTATAATGAATTGGACGTATCTTAAAATAAAAATAAAAAAATATTTATAAGTGCTTAAATAAGAGTTATGTTCCTTATAGTAGGGTGCATGCATATGGTAGGGTGCATGCATAGATAGAGTCTCTTGTGTCATTAGGCTTGACCCTTTTGGACTATTGGACTTCGAAAATTATTTGGTCCACAGCCTTGCTTGTGAAATTTTTGGCTAGACTGGAGAAGAGAGAGAGAGAGAGAGAGAGAGAGAGAGAGAGGACTGAATCTTGGAATTAGCACAAAAGTTTCATTCTGTGTGTTTCAATATGAAGAAGGGTAGAGGAAACAGATTTCTCAAAAGGAGTGGTACTGCAACATGTAGAGTTGGTCATTTTGTTATACAGCACAGTGAATAGGAAAATTTGAGTTATTTATAAAAAAAATTATCTAAATTTATAAATTATAAATATTTATTATTATTTATTTTTATTTTATAAATTACACATATTGAAAGAGTGTTTGTAAAATAAAATATTTATAATTTTGAAAGATAATTATTTTTTTTTTAGAATTAGGCTAAAGTTCAAAGGTAGTTTTTATATTTTACCCATAAGAAAAAAATCACATTTCAATTACTCGTTCATTCCCATGAATACTAAAAATTAAGGTAAAAAAATATGAGAAAACTCTCAAAAGTGTTTATTCATAATCGATTGTTTAACATAGAGATGTTACAGTTATTTTTAAATTGATCAACATCAAAGTCCTAATATCAAAAAATAGAAAAAAATATAAATAAGTCCTCAAATTATTAAAAAGAAATGTAATAATTACATATATTTTATCGGAAAAAATAAAAAGTGCCCTTTTGACTCTTTGAATCAATGGAATTTAGCTAAAATTACGATGGGTTACACTCTCGATTTCTTTTGGTAGGTCATTTTCATATCAAAAAAAAAAAAAATGGTTGAAATTGGATACTCATACTAGGCCCTTTGGGCCTTAAAATAATATCTTTGATAATAAATTTTTCATTACACTTCATCATGTTGAAATTGTTATGCTCAATAAAATAAAGAGTCAAGAGGTAAAAGTTTAGAGTAGAAAAAGGTCCTTTTGGGGAATGCAAAAGGTTAAAAGATTGTCACTTGAAACAAGACTGCATCAGTTCACAATGGTTTTTGTAACTTTGTTCTTGATGTTCTCTAATATACTTTATTATTTTGTTGCCCATTTCATGTTAAAATTCAATCTTCATATATTCATTGATTGTGTCAACATGATCAAATGAAATAAACCACACCACTGAACAAGAAACAATCGTATACGCCTAATATTTCTGCAAAATTTTATGAGTTTGCATTTGATTTTTATTACATAACTTTTTCTAATTTAATGTAATACATGTTACATCTTGTATTATCCATTGAGTACTTAATGATTAGTAATTTTGATATATTTATTAATTATATTATTACTGAGTCGATAGCAACTCAAGACTATTATATATCTAATAATTTTAGAGCCCACTTGAATTTTCTGGATTGATTTTCATTTAGCAATAAATGACAGATGAAAAGATGATGGAAGGAGGAAAAAAACATAGAAAACGTCAAGAGTGACATTGCTTGTCTCCCCCTCTTGGCTCCCTTCTTATCCCTATTAACCAAAAACAATTCCAATTAACGGCTCATTACAAGCATGTAGCCGTTATCCCTGGCCCTTTCCCCTCGCTTAAAAGAACATGGGACTATTTCTTGATTCCACACAGACAAGATATATATATATATATATATATATATATACCTAAGTACACATCCATCATCACACTCACTTTTTTCACTTCACTGAAACAAAAAAAAAAAAAAAAAAAAAAAAAGGGTTCTTTTACTTACAACATTTTTGCACATCAATCAACTATGGCTAAAGCTCTTACTTCTCTTTTCCTCCTGCTGCTTTCCTTGAGTCCAGGTACATATGTCCTAGGTTTCAGGATTTTTCAGATATTGGTAATAATTATTAGGGTCGTATTTTTTATCATTACCTGAAATGGTTTTGCATCATGAGACTATTCTACCATATAAGTTCTTGTATTGCACAATGCATAACATGAATTAGTGCATTTGAATGTTATGTTTATCAAAATCTGAGATGGGCTTAGTTAATAGTAATACTGAAGTTGAACTCTTCTCAATGACAATGATGCTCATGCAGTGCATTATTGCAGCCTTTCTGTTAGATCTTGTCCTAATGACAACTACTTACATTTTTGAGTTCCATTGATGCAGTTTGTAACCTGGGATTAGTGAATTCACAGGTAAATTTTTATAAGTCTTTCGAAATAAATGTGATGGACCTGGAATTCTTGTTACTTATTTGTGCATAAAAATAATGTTGTTACAGAAAACATGGTGTGTGGCAAAGCCCTCATCAGAACAGGGCACTCTGTTGGCAAATATCAACTATGCTTGTTCTCAGGTAGACTGCAGGATTCTGCAAAAGGGCTGCCCTTGTTTCTCACCTGATAACCTCATTAACCATGCCTCCATAGCCATGAATCTTTACTATCAGTCTAAGGGAAGGAACCATTGGAACTGCTACTTTGGAAACTCTGGACTAATTGTGGTGACCGATCCAAGTAATAAGCTCTCGTTTTCTATAATCAAGAATCGCGATTTCTTACAACATATTTCTGTTTTTTGGTGATTCTTAAACATGTTGTGTGGATGTGCAGGCTATGGCAGCTGCATATATGAATAATGATGGAGAATTTCGAACTGCTCACAGTATACATATTGCTGCCAAGAAATGGTCGTTGTAGATTGTATTGTGCCTGGATTGGAATAGGCTGCTGCTATTGATTAATAATAGTACTCAGTCTCTCAATATTATGGTGTTTTCTTGTAAGCATATGGTTTGCTGCATCAGTGGGTGACTTAAAACATGAAAATCTTGATCTCCAACCTGTTGCAAAATGAGATAGTAACAAAGTTATACGAATTTTTGGATTTAAGTCGAATAAAGTACGACGACATTTTTATAGGATGTCGGGATTTCTATATGTCTTTCGTAAATAATAATGTGATAAAATTATCAATATATTTTTATTAGTAAAGCAATTTATTTTTAAATTTTATTTTTGTTTTGTTAAGATTATGTTATACTAACTTATTTTATGTTTTTCTATACATACGCGTAGTTTCACTAGATAATATAATTTTTATTGATAATTTTTAAGTATGAATCTATTATTTATATAAATATTCCCAAACTATCTCAAATAATAGCTAATAACGAAATTTAAGAGTTTACAAACTATTCCCAATCCTGAATTTGTTACCATGCAAAATAAGACAAATCTATTGAGTTCTACTAAATATTATATTTAGTGAAATATATTAAATTATCTACTTCAAACAGAGTGATCATATACAGTAGTTAATGAGATTTCTTTTGTGCTCCAGGAGCACTGTTTCACATCAATGTGGGAAATTTTTTATCTTCCTCACATGTCACCGAAGCTGTGATCTTGGATTTGTACCATTAATTATGAGATAATATAACCTATTTTCCATATTAATTTTTTTTTTTCAATTCTAGACATAATTAAGATTTTTGGGAGAGTGAAGCATTGGCGTGGATTAACGAAGTTTAATTTAATTGGTAAAAGTTAAAGACTCCAAAACTGAGATTTTACCTTCGAGTTTTAGATTTAATCTTCTATTATCTTTGCTAATGAATTTTAATAAAACTTTAGTTAGTTATTGTACTCAAATTATATTAGTTATTGTCACAATATTTTTTATTGTTTCTCTATTTTCTTTTTTTTTTCTTTTTTAACAAAAAGAAGATTACGGCCCATGAATATAATGGATTCCAAATTATTTAACTTTATTATTAGAGTAGATTTGGTCGGAGATACAAAAATAGTACTTTATTATGCGTCTAAGGTCTTTTGTTCTTCTTATCGTCAGTACAAATTTTTTTGATTTAAAAAAAAAATTCGAGAAGATTTAATTGACCGGAATGAATTTCTAGTGGATTTATCGACATTCGATTCTTATTTCAAGAAGTCGTTTTTGTGGCTGGCTTCCAATCTAATGCATCACATATTAATTTTAGGGTTATTTGTATTTGTATCCAATATGGGTACAACTCCTTTTTAAAAATATTAGTACATTATATACATTAGCAAAAGAAAATACATGAATTACAATAAACTATGAAAGATAAAATAGTACGTGAACCTAATCTTTTATTCTATAGGACATTGGCCAACCTCTCCACATGGAAAATCTAAATGAAAAATATATATTTTTAGAAAGATTATTGAATCAAGAAAATAATTATTAGCATATGTTTGAATTAAGAACTTTACAAAGAGAGGGTAAAAAAATTAAATTTCATCATATTTCATTTTAAACAAAATAACTATCAATTTAAATATTTTTTTTTAGGTAACTAAGTATCACAATACATAAACAAAATGGATGAATATACTAATAAATACCTCTCATACTTTTATTTTTTAAAAACATTTCTTCAAAATGTATGGAAGAAAATACATAATATTTTTCTCAATTTTCCCCCAAAACTCGTAGTTTGCCCTATTGATGGATTTAGAAATAGCAAAATACGAGTTTTCATGATTTTTTTTTCAGTTTTACTATACTAATAGTACCTTATCGAATCAAAACTAAAGTTTTGATTTTTTTTAAAAAAATTATAAATTTTGGTATGTGTGATTAACTTACATAATAATTTTATATTTATAAAAAAATTATATCAGCTCAAAATTGTATCGGACCATTTGTTAATTAATTAGATTACTAATATTGTAAGGTCACACAATTATCTCTAAGTCCTTTTCCTAAAAACCCTACTCTGAAATCTCAAGTTTATGAATATCTAAGACTAAAAAAAATAAGGCAAGAAAATTTTTTATCCTCCCCAAAACTACAATCACTAAACGAAAAAAAGAATAGTGATAAAATATTAAGTAATAATATAAATATTATCATTAGTAATATGTATTAATTGATAATAATTATTGCTATTGCCCTTTCAAGTTTAGAACAAATATTAGTATTTAAATTGATATTAGTAACATATGCACATTGTTTGAATTGTCGCTATTAATATCTATAAAAATAAAAGTAAAAAATTGTCATTTTTGATAACTGAGGCTTGAGGCCTAACTGAATTGCGAGAACTCAAAACTATGAGATCTTGGATTTTGATATATACTGTTACTAGTTAAAAACAAAATTATTAATTGATATAATTATTAATGGTTGATGTTTAATGTGATATACGTAATTTATTCATCAGAATTTTTTTTTTTATCACGATGACAACCTAATTACAACTTAAATACAATTCTTTTTACTATTAAGCATATGACAATGATTAATTGACAAAATAAAAATTTATGTCATTTAATATATATATATATATATCTATATAATAGTGATAATTTTTATATTATCACTTACAATCTTATATCACTAATGTCTCTCAAAGCATACAATCAAGAAACTCAAGCATACAATGTGTTTGGTTTTGATTGTATACAATCAAGAAATTCAAGATTTAGGGTATGTTTGATTTTGTTTTTTGTGTTTTGGAAAAATGTATTAAAAATTTAATTTTATTATAAAAGAATAAATTAAAAATAAAAAAATAAGAATTTAATACAAAACATAACAACTAATTTTTTAAGTATTTTATTAAAATATTTTAAAAATTTACAAGTTTACCTAAGGATCATTATGATACAAAATTTAGATTTAAACTAAAATTTTCTAATTATTCAAACGTTCCATTTTTTTTAAAGAGAGATAATAACTTATTTTCCAATTCTCGACTTAAATTTATGATTAAAAAAATTATAAAATATTTATTAATAAATTATTTTTATCTCATCAAATTTTAACAATTTAAAACATATGTATCTCCTTTATTTTAACTTTGGTGAACGCAAAATTATTCACCCTCTTCATTGATTTTCAAAAGATTCTTAAGAAGTAAGCTTTGAAATTCGCCTTCAAATAATTTTCAAATCATGATTTCTTGACTGCAAAAGTATCAATAGGAAGCAAACACGTGGCAGAATCTTACATATTTATTGTGCCAATAATGCAATTCTTAAAATCTTTTTTTCCTGGTTCCTATAAGAACACACCAACGTGTTATGGGCCACCAAGTCTTTTATTTTTTATTTTTTTGGGAAAGTAAACGCACCATAATAAATTCAGATTATTTATTAATTTTTAAAATTCATAATTTGATTATTATTTAAAATAATTTAAAAAAATTTGTCAAAATCTTATTTATGTATTTCATTATTAAAATTTACAATCAATTCAGGAATATATAGATAAAACATTTCTAATTAATTTTTAAAATTAATATAATTTTATATGTGTGAAAATTATTAATCAATAAAATCTTTTTCAAGAACAGCATACAATTCTCCGTTATATTATTTAGATCGTGGTAGTGTACTATCCAATTGTGTTTATTCTTCTTTACCCTAATAAGTCTTTATAAAATAACTTCGATGATAAAAAAAAGACACTAAAAAAAAATAAAAAATAATTTATTATAATATAATTTTATTTAAATAAAGATAAAATTTGAATTAAATAGTTATATCAATAAATATATAAATTTTTGTAACATAATATTATTTATAAAAGATATATACAAGTATAAAATGTTATTTTTATTTCAAATTATCTTAAAAAAAAATCAACAAAATTTATTATTAGGAAGCCACCAAGTAGTCAACCTCTGTTTTACACACACACACACCGTTGACAGCGATATAAGGTCTCTTTCTGAAGCCTTTCCAAAGTATCGAAAAGTGTTAAACAGAGTACTGCACCCGGTCCGTCAGTGGCCATTGAATCAAGGCGGGACCCACCCGTTTTGATCCTTGATCCTATGGCCTTCATCATTTCATTGTCGCCCTTTTCGTCAATTTTAGAAATACTTCTGGAAATTTAGGAAAAATTCAAGCCCTGTTTGAGCTCTTAATAAAAAATAAAAAATAAAAAAAATTAACATTTGTGTGGTATTATTTGCTCCACCGAAAAGTTGCTACTTATTATGCACAACACAAATTCAATACATCTTCTTCTTTGGATTGTAGTTGAACTTCCACTTCTCTTTTCTGTAAGAAAGAAAAGCTTCTAAGCTCAATGCCCTGTTGACATTTTGATTTATTTCGTTGGTTTATTTATAAAGATTCAAATTTTATTGTTTTCGAACAGTTTTCAAGAGGTGGGTTTCTGTGATATGAGAACTTGATCTAGTTTCTGAAGTGGGTTCTTGATTTGAGAGGAGAATCGGTTAGTTTTACTGTCTGGGCATTAGTTTGAGGATGATGTCAATGACATGTCATAATCTTGAGTTTGGAAGAACAAGGTTGGACTTTGTGGCGTGTGGATGCTCTTCCAATGCCTCTTTTGATCGCTTCTCTGTGAGAAATTGTGGCAAGGGAGTGCTTAGGAATGTCAATAGAGGCTGCAAAGCCCGGAGATTGTTGTCTTGCAGGCGGGAAACTGGCCGGTGTCGCGTGTTTCAGACAAAGACTCCAGAAGCTTTTCTCAATGGTAATGCTTTTTCTATGATCAGCTTGATATTGTACTCTGATTTGACTTTGTTGAGTTGTTCTGTTGTAACTGCTACAGTGTTAGGATTGCCGCTTTTAAAGTTTGAATCTTTGAGGTTGTGATAGTCTCTGTGCCATACAGGGGTTGGAGCTGGTCCTCCACCAGTGCTGGAATTAACAAAAGAGTCAAAAAGCCCCTATTTACTGTCAGATATGTTTGAAGTGGTTGCGGAAGACCTCCTTACACTGAACAAGAATCTACAATCGGTGAGTTTCTTGCTTGTATGCTTTGAGAGACATTTTGTTATAATTGCTGCTGGGAGAATCACATGTATTGTTGAAATAATTTTTATTAGATATAGTGTTGGTGTAGTACTTTTAAGTACCTTAAATATGATTATTTTATCGGTAATTATTTTTATTATATATAATATGGGTGTAGGATTCTGAGTTTCTTAATCGTGATTGGTCATCATTTTATTTGTCATTATGTTTATTATTGCTAATAAGGACATAAATGTGTTTTCATAAATATGTAAATTAACTGAATTCAAGTTTTTATCCATGTTTAGGATGGAGGAATTGCAGCTTTATCATAGTTTCTTGTCTTTGATTTTTCTTTTGCTCTCTATTTCATTTTCGTATTGGTCCATTCACTTTGAGTATGAACTTTTTATTTCTTTTGTATTTTGGTCCCTGTAAGTTGCATAATGACCATATGATGATGTGCACTTGAAATTGCTTATTTGCTGTCAACTGATTATTTGACAGAGTTAAGAATGTTTCCTCATTTGAGATAAGTTTTTCACATATTGTTGGTACAGAATTTGATGTCTACTATTTACATTTGCACCCCATTATTGAAAAACTCATTTTTCTGATTGAAATCATCGCTAGATTGTTGGTGCAGAAAACCCGGTTCTGATGTCTGCTGCGGAGCAAATCTTTGGAGCTGGTGGCAAAAGAATGAGACCAGCTCTAGTTTTTCTAGTGTCAAGAGCCACTGCAGAGATTGCTGGTTTGAAGTGAGCAACATTTGATACTCTCTGTATGACTTCAGAGACTAAATTATTTGCATTAGTAAATTGCTTTCATGATTCAGGGAACTCACTAAAGAACATAGAAGGTTGGCTGAGATCATTGAAATGATCCACACTGCAAGTTTGATACATGATGACGTGTTAGATGAAAGTGACACGCGGAGAGGTTAGTCTTTGTAATTTTGACTTACCAAGAAATTTGTAAACATATCTTTGGCTATTTTTAAGAAATCAGTAAAATTTACACTTCTCAACATTCTCTGGATTTACATGGAATATCCAACTTTACTTTTTTTTTAATCTATTAAGTCACAAACATTAGAAAGTAAAATGCATTTATTTCCTGGAGTCCTCTGGCCACTCACTCCATTCTTATCAGTGTGCCATAAACAAGGGATAACATGTGTAGGACAAAGTAAAAAAATATTCAAAAATAAAGAAAGAGAGAGAAAAGTAAACATTTTACATACCTGAGGGATGCAAAGGTGCTTAGGCTAATATCAATGGCTGCAGACCTGAGGGATACAGAAGTGCTTAGGCTGATATCAATGGCCTAACAACTGAAGTTGTAAACTTGTGATCTCTTTGTTAAACACAGCCACAAGGGGCAGTGTTTGCTTCATTTTTGCTACTTGTGTTTTCTGTGAACAACCTCTCTCACATACTGCTCTTGTTTCAGGAAAGGAAACTATCCACCAAGTATATGGTACAAGAGTGGCTGTGCTGGCTGGGGATTTTATGTTTGCACAATCATCATGGTACCTGGCAAATCTTGAAAATCTTGAAGTCATAAAGCTTATCAGTCAGGTATACCAGACTTTGCTTCTGAACTTTTGCAACATAATCATAGAATCCTCCAGGCATCATGGAATATACATGCATTGATGTCCTGGTCCAACGAATATATATATATATATATATATATATGAAGAAATGATGTTTACTTTATGAAGCAAGCTTTACTCAGTTATCTGACCAATGGGTATTGCAGGTCATTAAAGATTTTGCTAGTGGTGAAATAAAGCAGGCATCTAGCTTGTTTGACTGCAATGTTCAACTGGACGAGTATTTGATCAAGAGCTACTATAAAACAGCCTCCTTGATTGCTGCTAGCACCAAGGGAGCTGCCGTTTTTAGTGGGGTCAACAATGATGTTAGCGAGCAGATGCATCAGTATGGTAAGAATTTGGGCCTATCTTTTCAAGTCGTCGATGATATATTGGATTTTACTCAATCTGCCGAGCAACTGGGTAAACCTGCTGGGAGTGACCTAGCCAAAGGAAATTTGACTGCGCCTGTAATATTTGCACTGGAGAAAGAATCAAAGCTGAGGGATATAATAGAATCTGAATTTTGTGAGACTGGTTCTCTTGAGCAAGCTATTGATATCGTCAAGAACTGCAGGGGCATCGAAAGGGCACAGGAGTTGGCAAGAGAAAAAGCAGATCAAGCTGTTGAGAATCTTCGATGCCTACCACCAAGTTCCTTTAGATTAGCACTTGAACAAATGGTGAACTATAACTTAGAACGAATCAAATGAACAAGAAATATTCAGTACACATGCAAGAGCTTAACATCCAATTGATTCTTGATTATGTTCAGTTAATCAGTCCATGGAAAAGGGGTTCCATCTGAAGTGCCATCAACAGGAAAGCAGCTTGTTGCTGTATTTTTACGTGTATTCTTGAGCAATTGCTTTAGTTACTATCACACTGTATATTTATTGTGGTCATTTTTGGACAATGGCCCCAGAGGGAAAAATGAAATTCAATTGTTGTATACTAGCTATATGTCATTTCTTTACTTCTCTCTGTAATATTAAACATACTTCGAATATATTTTTTCACTATCTCTCGCTTAATAATCTTGCTTGTATTTTCTTTTAGGAATAGTATATGGTTTTTCTAATTATAACGGACATCGAATTTTATTTTTATTTTTATCCTTGTAGCTCAAGTTTTATGATTTCAGCAGAGGGAAAAGGGAATCCTATTTTGGTCAATTAGCTTGAATTAACCTTAAATGTTGGAAGCACAACCTGGTGACTAAGGCATGAGCTTGAAGGTAAATAAGATGTGACTTTTGTCTGTTAAATTTTGTTTTTAGCATTAGAAAAAATTCATATAAATGCAACTATGGTTTCTTGAGAGCATACTTATGGAGAAAAAAATCACATTTTATATGCCAAAAAATAAAAAAAAATAAAAAAAAGGATTAAGATACTAGTTAGTTCCCCACTCCACATATTTTATATTTATAAATTTTGATTAGTTAAATTATAATAAATTAGATATTCAATGATATTTTCTGATTCCATTGAAACAAAAACATTTGAAAATTTTAATATAATTACACCCCACAATTTTCATTAGTTCCATTTTTTCTCTTGCCGAATTGCCATTTACACAACTTAAGTGACAAAATCGAAATTTTAAAACCCCTACAACTGTTGTTTCTATATTTATTAGCTTCACGGTATTCCTATTTATTTACATTTTTAGTGAAGATTTCAAGGCCAACAATCATCAAAAATAATTTACAAGGATTAAATGATAAATAATTAATTAATAAAAAGTAGATAAATGCTCATAAATATAGTAAATTCAAACTCAATATCTCAAAATATTAAAATTTCAACTTTTCCATTCCAACTAAATTTATTCGCCACAATGCCTTTAGTTTAAAATTTGAAATTCGTATATTTTTTAAAATAATTTGTTTTATTTGATGTGACTTTTGTATCTTATATATTGTATAAGTTAAACGTTCCACTAAAGGAAAATAATCAACTTAAATTCAAAATTAGTACTTTTATTTCGATTTAAAAAAAAAAAAAAAACACCTAAAAAGAACAAAAAGAAAAAGAAAAAGAAAAATTATTTATCCACCCCCAAGAAAATTATAGCCGCCTAGCTATATAGTCTGACGGATACTATTTGAGTGTGGGCGCCATAAATGGGAACGGCATTGAGACGATGAGAACTGTAAAACTGCTGCAATATGCTCGCCAATGGAAATCCACAGCCAAAGAAGTGATGGGCCACTCCATTCTCTTCGCTCAATTCCTTTCCCTTTTGCACCTCACCGAAACCTACATCTGCTCCCCAACCCTAGTACGCTTCTTCTATTTTCTTGCTTTAATTATCAGCAAAAATCTGATGCTTTAATAGTTATAGTTAATTTGCTGTAGGTTTATGGGCCGAGCATGCTACCCACATTGAATTTCACCGGCGACGTTTTGCTGGTTGAGAAGATGTCGCCCTTGCTGGGGAAGGTGGGTCCTGGCGACGTCGTTTTGGTGCGGTCCCCGGAAAACCCTAGGAAGACCATAACGAAGCGCATTGTGGGCGTGGAGGGCGATACCGTCACCTTCTTGGTGGATCCCGGTCGCAGTGACCGCTCTCACTCATTAGTGGTACGTATATGAATATGGTGAATAATTAATAAGAGTAGTAGATCATGTGCTTCGTATTTGTTTTGCTTATTGTTGTTTACCTGACTGCTGTTACTTATTGTTCAATGTTCGATTTTTCCTGTTTGGAGTTTGCTTAGACTGTGGAGGGTTGTGAGTTGTCACTTGGAATTATGGCTTTGGGAGGGGAAAGCAGAAATCATTTGGCTCAGTTAGAATTGAGCTTTCTTGAATTATTATGTCTTGGCCCGAATTATGGGTCTGCCTGTGAAAGAGTGGCAGACCTTTGGAGGAATGTGCTGGAGAGATAAGAATTTACTGGACAACAAACATTTGCAATTTATAGTTACATCTAAATATTTCAGTGAGCATTGTTTTTGAAATCTTTTGAAACCCGTGTGGGCCCTGCTTTATTAAGAAAATAAATAATTATCATATTTGAAAATAAAATTTGCTCACTGCTAAACTTTTTAAATGTTTGTGAGACTGTTGTTATTATAACAGGTGCTCAAAAACTTACAGTATCCACCTAATATTTGTTCTTCTATTGCGGAAATTATATCTTGTATGTGCTTTATAAATGGCATTTTCTTACTTGAGTTTTCGTGTTCTTCATGATTTTGAAACATGCCTTGACTGTTGTTCATAGGAGGCTTGGCCAGAAAATCACAACTTCTTATTTGCATTGCCATTTTTGAGGCAAATATTATGGCGTCATAGTTGAGTAATTGGTTCTAGCTCTCCCAGTTGCCTTGCACTCCAACTAATTAGCTTGTTACTTCTGCATACTTGTAAGAGTAATGATGTGGTTAGTTGATCTCCAGCATTCTCAGCAGTAAATTACTTGTATCAATTATAACTGTGAAATGGCTATCAGATCTGCTTCCTATATTGTTTATCAACAGCTGCTTCAAACCTCTAATGATTGTTTCAATAATGTTGTACATGGTTAGATCGATATTTCTCTTTGATGAAGCACTATTATGGAATATGACAATCTTTATACTAAATTTGGGAATAATAGGTGCCAAAGGGTCATGTGTGGATTCAGGGAGATAATATCTATGCGTCAAATGATTCACGGCATCTTGGCCCAATTCCTTATGGGCTGATTCTTGGCAAGGTCTTTTGTAGAGTAAGCTTCCTTGTTCTTGAATAAATGCTGGTTACAACTTTAATTTTTTAGAACCTACAGCTTTCTAGTGAGAATAATTGAGTTGCATGCTTGATTACTTTCTGCACAGAATCTGCATTTCCAGCGACACTGTCTGCTTTCAGTCCCCTTTGGTTTTGTTTAAGTTTTTCTTTGGATAATGAAGTTTCTGTGCTTGGGAAAGTAACTTCTACTGCAATTTGTATCATGGAGGGAATTTCGGGTTGGACTTCAAGTTTGATTATTTGAAATTAGAGAAGATATTTTTGTTAAATTCCAAAACTATTGTTGCTCCGCCCTCTAAAATTTTTTGAGGTCTATTCTGTGGGAATCTCTTATTATTCTTATTGTTTACTGGTAAACCTTCTCATTTTCGGTGTCCCAATGGGCTAAATTTAGCTGCTGAACCTTTATTGCTCCATCTGCCAATATTGAGGTTTTCTAACTCACAAACTTCTTTGATTTTACCATGTGCTTCGTTTTTTATCTTTTTTTTCGATCTCACTTTATGCCTATATGACCTGTTAGTAATATTTAGATGCATGTAAATAGATGATGTTTCTTGATGCCATGGTAACTATGAGAAATTTGATTGAGGATCTTGTATACGTAGGTCTGCTGAATGCACTATTAACTCAATCATCCTCAGTAACTGTCCATAGGTCCAGTAAGGTTTTTCCTTCTGGTAATCACTTTGATTTTGAACAGATATGATCATCACTTTCATGAGTGCTTTTGATTCCAATGGAAGAATTCCAAGTCTTGTAAGCTAGCTTGAGTAATTGCCCAGTATGCTTGAAAGAAAATATTATATATGATTATCAATCAACTAATCTATCTTTATAGGTAGTCACTCACTAAAAAGTCCGATAAATGTATTGTGAATAGTGCTGAATTAGGAAGTTGTATCATGATAGGTGTTCTGTGCAATATCTACTTATCCCATTATTGTTTGGTGTACAGGTATGGCCACCTCAAGACTTCGGACCATTGGGACAATGAGAGTGATGAGAATTGTAATTGTAATTAAAGGTATTTCACCAGTGCCTTACCTTGGGAGTAAATGATTGATTACTTAATGTTTTTCTCCTTTCCTTATAATGGCTCTTTAATTTTCCATCTCAAACTTATTGGTAAATTGTTCAGCATTAAGGGACAAATGGATTACACTGTAGTGCTTTACGCTACCCAATTATTTGACTAAGTGCTCTTTCAATCTGAACCTGGCTTCTAGTCTGTTTGTTTAACTGAAAAATTGGTGAAAAAATATATATGGTTTATTATGCTTTTAACTGATCACTGGGATCATTTATTTAATTGTTGTCACACACTTGGGGCCTTGGGCTATGTGTTTAATACAGTGACCTACATTTGAGGAATATCTTGTTGCCAAAATTATGAATGAGCTGAGAGAGGGAAGAGCCAGATTGAGATACACCAACTTTATCAAGGAGAAATGTCTAAGCGGAGATATCATATAGTCCAGACAACAAGTCAAACGGACCTTTTTGATTTACACTGAGGCAACTTCACATCTTTTAAGTACATATTTCTCTACTGGTTCCCTGATATTGGTAATTTTGCAGTGGCAGTCACACTATTGTAGACCGCTCCTTGCTAAAAACCTGGATGATAAACCAACATCTGCCATGACTGTCTCTGGATAATCCAATTGCTTTAGTGAATGACATCAGCCTAAAGTGAAATGGAGGAGAACGGCATTGCAGTAAAAGTTCCATCTTACTGGACAATATGATCTCGCCACAACTTTTCAAATGTGCATTTTCCATTTACTGATATACAGAGAGGGCCGGGGGTTGGGAGTGCAAACTGTATTTATGCACACCATGGATTTTTTATGTATTTCTTGATCTACAGGTCTCTGTCTCTACCTTAAGTGATGTGCATTGCGTGTGGTTGCTATATACATTTATTATCTGAGATAAAATAAAAATACCAAGATCATTTGACCTAAATTTTCATGTGAACACAATTTTCAGTATTCTGCTTGTTTTCATTAGAGGTGCCAGTACGTGAAAACTACTAAAATTGTGTTACTAGCCTCTTGGATGTTGTAGCCCAAAGAATCAAAACTTAAAGGTCCTGTTTGGATGGGGTATGGGATACATTGATTAATAAGATTATAGATTGTTTTCCTCCTAGGGACCTAGGGTATAGTGTAATTTAATCATGTGTTTGTGCGGGACGGATATGTGCTTTATAGGTAAGAGTATGATGTAAAATTACACTTTTACCATTTTTTCTCTCTGTTTTACTTTTTAAATCCTCCGCCTTTCGTTCTTCTTTCCCCACTACCAATTCCCTTCTCCTCTTCATCTTCGTCCATCTTCTTTCCTTTCTTCTTCCACTAATATGCATCCATTATCTGCTTCCTGGGCATGCTGTAAAGGTTTCAAAGCATAGAGTGTTGATTAAGAATATCAGTAAGGTTAAATTTGTCAACTCTTACTCCTAGGATGATGACAATGAATTCTTGTCAAAGTCTTAATCCAAACAATATATCTTAGGAAGTTGAGATGCCTAGAAGAGATCGTGAACGGATTTAGAGAGTTTACACTGCATATCTATGATAGCGAGGTGTCGTCGTCAACATTTACAAAAACTTGTACTCCATTTGAGTATTTAACATTGAATAAGATGGTATTCGTACTGGTTTGAACCATTATTTTCTTTAAGAAAGTTATGAATTTGAATTTATTTGTGGTCTTCGTTTGTGAATTAGTTATATATATGATATAGGAATTTAAACCTGTCTGTCGTTTTATTTTGATAATACTATATTTTTACGAGGTTGCTCATTGACTACTTGCTATGCTAAAATAAAAAATTCCACGAAGCTATAAGACTTCTATGGTCACGTCTAAAGGTATTGCTATGTTGTTCCTCTTCCCTACCCTTTTCTCTCATAAAAAAGTATGGTTTTAGGAGGAAAAGTGAAAAGGTAAGGCAAAATAATTATACTTTTTATTTTGAATATGGGTAAATATAACTTTTCCCCCTCAAACAATCAATGAAAGTGGGGAGTCTTCCCTCATCTTTTAATGGCAATCACTTTGTCCCCTCAAGAAGTGTTTGATTTTCCAAATTTGCCCTTGAAAAAAATAAAAAATTAATTTCACTTTTACCCTCGTAATTTTATTTATTATCATTTTACTTATAATCTCAATTGTATTATTTTAATCTTATACACGGCTTCGCTAATACTTTTATCTCCCTGTATTATTAATTGCATCATTTTATCCTTCTATACTCTTAAAAATATTTCAATTATATATCAAATTACCTTTATTTATTATATTTAGTATTTAATTGACTTTGTATTAATAAACTTATATTTATATTCTAATAAATTTTTAATTTAATTAATTAAGCACTAAATAGTAAATTCATCACAAACTTTATTTTACTTCAACTTTAATGATTATTTTTTTGAATTGAACATAATTTTTTTATTAAATTACTCACATTAATCATCACATGGCAATAACAAATTCACGTCTAGGACTCCACCACTTTTCACAACACTCAAAAAAAACTTCTGCCATTCCACCATTCATGACAATCATAATTTCACAAGGGAAAAGTATATGTATTTTTCTAATTCTAACAGAAAAAAAAATAGAAAAAGAGAAAATTGACTAGGAGCCATTGGTTAGACCTTATGCAAAACCAGGGGAGCACCATGCTGGGGTTGGAGAGTGAGAATTGGGAAAGGAGCATGCAAATAAGATGAGGACAACTCAAATGAGAATCGCTGTAGTATCATTGCCAGAGCTAGTTTTGCCTCAATCATTGCAAACTGTTGCCCGATGCATATTCGGGGACCTGAGCTGAATGGTATGAAGCAGAATTGTCCCCTGGTTGCACTTGAAATTCCATCAGAGAACCTCTCTGGTTTGAACTCATTCACATCATCTCCCCAAATATTGGGATCATGATGAAGTAGGCCTATCAGCAGCATCAAATCTACCCCTACTGGTAGAGTTATGTTTCCCAGTTTCACTGTCTTTGTGGGGGCTCGAGCTATCAGCGGTGCTGGTGGGTATAGCCTCAAAACCTCGTGGAGAATCATGGTCACCTGCAAGTCTAGAGTTGTTAAGCCAAGGGACTTTAAGGGCACGTAAAAAATACGGGTAGCTGCATTTTGTGTCGTTCAAAACTTATGATCGTTAGCATTTTCGGGCTCTTGTAGTTCAATTCAAACATTCTGAGTCAGGATGAGTTTTTGTGTGTATTACATTACGTGAGCATGTGAATAGATTGTAAGAAGATCGTCTTACAATTTTAAGGCGGTTTAGACTGTCGAAAGTTGGTTCTTCCTTTCCAAGAACTTGAAAAACCTCTTCTCTTGCACGAGCTTGCCATTCTTGATGTTTGCTCAGCATCACCATTGTCCACACTAGCAAAAGTGAAGTGGTTTCTGACCCTGCAAAGTAGAACAGCCTGCATTCCTTAATTACATCCTCAATACTCATTCCTACATTCTCTTTGTTCCCATGTTCATGAATTTCTTTGAAATTTGATTCCATCAATGTGCTCAACAAGTCATCTCCAATGGTTTCTCCTCTCTCCATTGCCTTCTCTCTTTGGTTGATAATACCCCTCAGCAAGGATTGAATTTCGATGGAGATTGCTTTCATTCTTTTGTTCGCCTTGGTCGGAACAAATCTGTCAACAGAACAGCTAAATTTTAATCCCTGAAAGGTGAGATAATTCATCTTCCAAGTATTGTCCAAGACCATTTGGATTCTTGATTTACCTCCATCCAGGGATAAAGAAGTACTGCATGAGTTCCAAAACGAGCTTCACCTGTTCCTTTTGGAGCTCAAATATTCTTCTTCCTTCTTCATGACTGCTGCCAAATGCTGCCCGTGAAATCACATCACCTGAAAAATTTTCAAGATAAGGCCACACATCGATTTCCCTGGACTTATCGCTGCTAGAAAACAATGCTTCCCATTTGTCTATCATGTTTGAACAACTCAAACGAATTGCCGATACCATATTCTGCATAGTTACACAAAGTTGAATTCAGAAACTGGAAAGATGACAAAGTAAAAATGCATCAGATTTCATTATACCAGAAGCAAATTATGTATTATAGAATAATTGACCACCTTCAACTTCTCCACATGGAAAGCGGGGTTGATAATTTTTCTGTGTTTAGCCCATTTCTCATCCTCAAGAAACAGGAGCCCTCCAGCAACTGTTTCCCCAATAGGGTCAGGAAGTGGCTTGTGAAACACATCAGGTTTGGTCAGAATCTCCTTCATAAGCTGTGGATCAGCAATGTTCAATCTTGGGGAAGGTCCAAACCATATGAAAGAATTTTCACCTGTTACCAAAATTTGACAAAAAAAAAAAAACAAACGTGAAAACAGGCAGAAATTGCTCAACACTGTATAAATTTGTGCCTGATTCAACTTACCATACTTGCTACAGATTTGGTGGTAATATGGAAGAATATGCGGTGGAAGATGGTCGGAAAGTTGGATTGATCTTGGCTGTTCTTCTCTTGTTACTGAGATTAAGTCTTTCATGTCTCCAAGGAGGAGCCTGTAAGAATTCCCCTGGAGACCCTGCTTCCTCAAGAATCTCTCCAGCTTCCTAGGCCTAAACCAAACCCAGTTCAGCAATTTGACTGCCCATGCTACCAATCCCACAAACAGTATAGAAAAGAGGATTGAGCATAGTTTGACTTCCATTTGGGTCATTTCTTCAAGAATCAGCAGTGATTTTGGATTTGAGGGGGGACCCTGATTTCAGTATTTTATTCATAATGATTCCAAGTAATTAATTTTGAAGTAGATTAACTGGTTGATATAATCTTGGGATAAAGAAGACAAATTTCCATGTGCGCCTTCTGAAGATGACAGACGGTCACGGACAGGGCGACAATAATTTCGACATCTGCGGAGAAGATTTGGATCGTTGTTTCAGATGGGATTAATCTATCATTTTATGAGAGAGAAGAAAACAGGTTGGAAACAGTAGGATTGTCAACTAGTGGGATTTGAAGTTTGAACTCAAGGTTTTGGTATCTGACCCGATCAAAGTTTTGAGGGGATTGACTTGACCCGATATTGTAATGGATCGGATCCATGTTAAAACATAGGATTTAAGAAAATTTCTACAATAAAAATCATGTCTTCATTTGAAGTATGGAAGAAAAAGAGTATGAATAAAGACTCCAAATAAAAAACTAATCAATGAAGTTTGTAATAAAATTATTTAATTTGAATGTTTGGCTGAGCTTATAAAAGTTGTTTAAAAGTTATTTCATCCAAATATTTCAACAATTTATTTTTAAATAAAATTTAATATTTTATAAACTCCACAAAAATCATAAGATATAGGAGCTCATATGATCTTTTAAATAAGTTTAGGTAAACATCCTTTTAGAAGGAAATTGAATTTGATATTCACTAAATAGATTTATGAGGTACATAATGATAACTCAGTAGTGAATTATTCATCTCTATATTTCTTCTATTTGTTTGATATTTTAATGGATTTATCAAATCTCTCAATGAGTTAGTGATAGATACAATAATAACCTCAAGAGTTTAATAATTTAAAAGGTTGAGTTTAAATGAACCCAATATTAAAAGAGGCTATGTTAGATCATACACCCCATTATATGTGATCATAATTTTTTTTTAACATTTATAAATACTTTATTTTCATTGATATCCATATACGTGAAATTCAATTTGTACTTTTATGCTATTAGATCATTGATTTTTGTTCGTGACTCATGCGGAAACGCATGACTCAATTAAATACTTGAGAGGAGTTATCCTTGTCGTCCCAACAGTATCACATCAGTTACGAATTCAAAATAACTAGATCAAATTGGGAAGAAACTCTCGTTAGATTTATTTATTTTTTAATGGAAAGATAATAACATATATTATCAAGCCAGATGTAAATCACACAAGATAAAAGGTGCACCATATTCGGGGATATCCATAATGACAACTGGTTGAGTTTATTAAAATTCAATACCCATCCCGTAAAGATTGTTGAAAACTGAAAACTCAAATCTAGATTTGTCTTAGACCCAAATCCAACAGGTAAATTTATTAAACCTACTTTATAATTTTAAAAATAATACTACTAAACTTTCTAAAAATATAATTTTTTCCAAAAAAAAGTTAACATCATATAAATGTGTATACAATAAATTTAAAAAATATATAAAAAATTAAATGGTTTGGGATTTAGATCAAATTGGTTTCAATATAAAAATTTAAAATCAACTCAAAATCTATTTATATTGTTAAAACTCACTCTAATAAAATGAGTGGACCCGCAATATTGCCATCCAATGGATATGCTACATCTTTCCTCACAGTGCTAGTCTGGCCAACTAAATCAATATTTTCTTTTTCTTTTTTTTTTTTTTGTTTTTTTTTAGTGTAGCAATACATCATTATATGAAATATTATTATTATTATTATTTTAGGATATCTTAAAATAAGAATTAATTTTTTTAAATATTTTTTTCCTAAAAGAATGCTCTTACTATATATGTAATAATGTCACGTTACTAATTTTACAACCTCATTTTCTAAAATAATTTTTTTCTTCAAAAATATTCCCACACCTTACACTTTAAGTAACGATGTGACACCAATAACTTTTGATAATTAATTTAAAAAAAATATATATATATATACATATATACATAATTTTTTATTTTTTCAACTCTAATCTATAACTTTCTATGGAGTTAAAATGAACACTCACCTCTTCCAACAATTCAAATAATTGAGACCACTAAAATGTTGGCAACCCATGCATTTACATTAATAATTGAAATAGTTGTAGGTCAAAACTACTCATGAATTTAACCATTCCTAACTTGCAACTCACACTACCAGACTAAGAAAATTGACAAAAACTAACTCCAAAAAGAAAAAAAGACAAAAAAAAAAAAAAAACAATTTTTGTGATATGTATTTAAGAGTAACTTTAAGACCACATATCAACATTATTTGGTTCATAAGCAAAGAAATTTAAACCATACCTAAATATATCTCCATTAACATTTACATACACTTGCACTCCATGTCAATGTAAGGTACATTAACATCTTGCTGTCTTAGTTTATGAACTAGTTGTGTTTGTGGTGCAAGAATTTTAGTTTTATCATTATTTTGTCACAATTATAGTTGTAAGCTTGTTTTTTGGTCAGTAGAATCGATGGAATCATATAATTACGTTTAAAGTATTATTACACTGGTCTCTTTTCTACATTTCTCTCACAAAAATATATGATTTTATTTGGAAAATTGGAAACGTAGGGTAAAATCGATCACATATAAGTTTTCTTGTTATTTCAACAAAATAAGTATTAACTTCGAAAAGATCTTATTTTTTATTTATATTATATAATTATTACGTATCATTGAAAAAATATGCGAACAAGGTACATCAATTATCAAACATTTCTCATAATCATATTTATGCAAGTTACTCTTTCATGTTTTTATGTAAAACCAAGAAAATAATAAATATAAACTTTTATGCCCACAAATTCAAGATCTAAATAATGTTAGTATATTGCCATCATTTTCAGCAATTATTCTTTGGAATGCCTCCAAGATGATTTTGAATCAAAGGAAGTTAAATTCATAACAATAAAATTCTTGTACTTATTTGAATACTATATATACTTATCAAATTATTGAAATATTCTTATAAGGTCTATTATACATTATGAAATTTCTTAAGATTGGTGTCATTACCTTCTTAGTTAATATATAATGTATCTTTCCGTTGTTTCAAATTTATGGATGCCAAATTGTTAAGTCAATTTTTTTTTTTTAATTTTTGGCAAAATTTAAAGTGAATGAATTTCGAAATGCATAAGTTCTTTATGAAATTCAAATTCATGGATCCAAATGTAACATATATTTTTTTTTAATAAAAAAAAATAGAAGAAAAACGATCAACATAGAAATTATTATTAGATTTGCATCACTCATTATGTCAACAAAGTAGGGAAAATTATGGAACTACTTTAATATATGAAAAACTTTAATATAATTTGACATATCCCACATTTGGTTTTTTTGGTTCGTTGCCAATTTCATGAAATGGAAATACAAATTCAATATTATGAATTGGATCAATATGGAGTTGTGAATAATTCTGTTTATTCCAATTATTGTGAATATGGTAAGACAGCTTCAACTGATGTATGACTAGTTAATATTAACCATGGGCTATTTTCACTGTAACCATGAAAGAATATTTCAAAATATGAAAGCTTTAAATAAAGAAAAACAATTGAAAATGAATTCTTAAGGGGAAAAAAAAACTTCTACAGTCCAATATATCAGTAAATTTGACTCCAAACTTTATTTTACATGAAAACTAATTGAATAATGTCTTTGTTAGTTAAAACTCCTATCATATTCATGTAGTGTACATACATACATATAATTAAAAAATATTTTTATTTTTCATATACATTTTGACCCATAATATTTAATATTTTTGAAGTGATATATTTAATACTCGTATTATACTTATTCTTTCAATATTTAACGAATAAGACTATATTTTAGTAAATATTTATAAATAAAAATAAAAATTTAATAATTTATTAATATATTATTTATTATTAAATAGTTATTTTAAAATTATGTCATAATTATAAATCATATAATATAAAATTACTTATAAAATATTTTTTTTGACATAATTTAAAAATAAATACAAACATAATTTATATAAAAATAATGTTAGAATAAGTTGTATTTTTACTCCTGAATAATTCTTTTAAATTCTTACTTTTTCCATTTATCTATGAATCCCTATATTAATTATTTTCGTATTTTTTATCAATTTTTTATCATACTTTTTAATAAAAATTTATAATATATTTGTACGTATTAAATATTAATTTTTTTTTTCATTCCTACTTAACTAATTAAGAATAAGGCATCATTTTTGCATTATATAAATTTAAATAAACACAAAAATATTAGTAAAGCATTATACTAACAAATTAAATAAATGCATTATTTATGCTAAATAAACACAAACAAGCTTAGGAGGTCTGAGAGTTTTGGCAGATTTTTAGGTTATTGACAAGATATATTTCTGCAAGCATGATTGTGTCTTCAAATCAAGCATTTCAAAACAATTGCAACTCAGCCCAAATACATTGAAATAAATCATTACATAAACAAGAATGATTGATTTGATTTTTTTTTTTTTGTCGGTATTTGATTTATCATCAAACAGTGTACAAAAACCCATTGACATGATCGATTTTGATGCTGATATAATAATAATTGTGTCAGAAGTGTCAATCAAATTTATTGTCCCTTTAAAGCTATGGAATTTATCTCAGTAGAAATTATTACACCCCAAACATTAAAACTCATTCCAAAGTACAACTTCTTGTTTGGTTTTCCAGACAGAAGTTTTGCCATGACATTCAGAATGTTAGAATGTTTGTGGGCTTCCACTTATTTTGGTCTAAATCAAATATACCCCCTCAGGTTTCTGAAATTATATTCAATTCCACTATACTAAAAACCATTTAATTTAAGATGCTATATTTTTTCTTATGAAATAAATCTTGATACCAAATTAATACTAGTAATTCTAAGATATACTTTGTGAAATAAAATATATTTACTATGCATAGACTGGTAGCTGGATGTAGGAATTGTGCTAAAAAGTGTGAAAAATTCATATTTATAATACGAATATACAATGACACAGAGATGAATATATAATTTTTTTTTCACTCGTCTGTTTCTTTTTGTCTTAATAGAGAAGAGATAGGTTTTTGTTGAAAGTGAGGATATATAACTTTCATCTCTTTAAAAAGATAGAGTGATTTACTTTTTTCTTGCATTAATAATTAATTATTTTGTAGAGAAAAATATAAAGGTGAAATTTTTATAAATGATTATGGAAGATTTTTTATTTTACGCTTTGAGTTCATTTTATTTTCATTTATCTTTCTTTTATTTTTTCATGTTCTTGTTGAAATTCGTAATCCAAATTAGATTAATATAATCATGAAGTGAAAATGTTTACCAACATAACCAAAATTAATTAAGGGCGATATTTTACAATAGTAAATATATTTTCCCCTCTTTTACGGTGCATTCTATTGTTAAAAAAAAATATTTGAAGATTATTTTGATGCATTGAGAAAAATGATAATTTTTTAGTTATTATTTATTTTTCTACTTGCATCACTAAAACTAAAATCTACAAGCAATAAATTACAAAACTTGAGGTTATTATAAAGTGAGAGCTACTTCTGCCTAAATGTAAATAACCTCATTAGAGTTTTTGTGTCAAGATTTTTTTTTTTATTACAAGTGTATAAGCTATATAAGAGAGAGAGATTTATCCCGTGGATACTTGCAAACACTTGTACCTCATTTGAATGTAAGGTTAATTAAGTGGTAATATAAATATATGAATTTGAATTCATTCATGGTGATAATTTGAGAGTCAATTGTTTTGGGAGTGAAATAATTTCAATCTAACCATCATCTTGGTCGAATTGTAGTTACGAGCATATCTTTTAAATAATAGTTATTCTAAAAAGGTTGTTACGCTGGTCCCTTCATATTATTATTTTTTTTCATAAAAAAGATATGTATGATTTTATTATGAAAAGTGAAATAGTAAATCAAAATATTGAATATTATTTTTTTGTTATTTTTAATAAAATAAGTATTAACTTTGAAAAGATCTTGAGTATATGTACATTGAAAAAAGGACATAAATTATAAAATATCTCTTAATGATCATATTTATATATATACTTTCTTGCTTTTACTAAAATTAAGAAAAGATAATACGATATTTATTCAACCTTTTATGCTCTCAAATTCAGAGATAAATGAAGTAGTGGCATCCTTCTTTCATTTTCAGTAAGTATAATTCTTTCCCTCTTACATGATTTAAATCTTAGAATTTTAATTAAACTTACACAAAAAAATCTTATATAGTTTATAACTATATACAATATCAATTTTAAATATTATTTTAAGATCTATTATATATGTTATGAAATTTTTTAAAACAGGCATCGTTTAAGATCTTCCTAAGTATTATTACTACGTAATCTTTCTATCGTTTCAAATCCTTTTTTATTTATTATTTTTTCTTCTTCTATGGTAATTGCCTTTTGATTACGACCCACAACTCCAAATCCCTGTTTCGCTCCGATCCTTGAAGTTAACTCATCAAAAATTAATTTTGATGAAACCATGTTTGGGAGGAAGCCAGTGACTAGGAATCTTTAGATTGGTGAAAGTATATTGGACCATAATCACTTGTAAGAAAATGGAGTGATAATTCAAGGCAAAATTAAAAATCTCGTCACAACTTATATACAGTATGTATTAATATAAATGTTAAAGTTTTATTAAATAAAAATATGATATTTTTTTTTTCAAATTTTCATTATACTCTTATATGTTCATTATAAGTGTTATATTACCTATAACATTTAAATTAATTGTATAAGCTTTTATTTGATGCTGAACTTTGATGATTTTAATCAATTATTATTCTAACTTATATTTGAAAATTACTGATTTCAATGCCTTTTTAAATTGAGCATATGAAAAGAATTCCATCATTTTAGTAAAAGTAGAAGAAAATTCTTATGATTATTTTGTAAAATTATCTAATTTTTAATTGATTTTTTGAGTTGGACGCATTTTGGACATACTTAAATCCATTTTGAATTCACAACCCAACAACATCCACTTACACACCAATCTATTTCGATCTTATTTACAATATCTTAAAACCCAACCTAATCCAAACTCATGAGTCCAGCCACCCTTACCGGCAGTATTAGCTATAACAGTCATGGGCAGTAGATTGTGCAGAAGTGGACCTGACCACAGTTCAAGAATTATCGATTACGGTTCGGAATTGTCGGTTTCATAGTTTGAAAAAATTCCGACCTTTAACCTTAATCAGAAAAGCCAATTACGGTTTGGGTTCTGGAATCGGCAGGCCGATTTTGGCTACGATTGTGGTTAACTGCCGGTTCCAATTTCGGGTCTGACCATTGAATTTTTTTTTTTATTTATATTTTGAAAAATTATAATTTTTTAACTAACCATTAATTTTACGAAATTACAACTTTTATAAAACAAAAACAAGGGTTTGAAATTTTAAACTTAAATTTGAATGAAATTTTTTGAACTTAAATTTCAAAAAAAATATTGTTAATTTTTGAATTTAATGAAAAAACTTTAACTTAAATTTTTTAAAAAATATTATCTAAAATTTAAAGTATCAAATATTTTAATTATAATAAATAAAAAAAATAAAAAAAAATGCTCAACTTTAAATATTAAAGTTTCCACTTAAATTTAAAAAAATAAGCTAAAATTTAAATTATATAATTAAAAATAATTTTAAAAATAAAAAAAGAACTTAAACTTAAATTTAAGTTGTGTACGTATCCTTTTAGGAATATAGAGAAATCAAACCCACGTATTTTTCTTATATTTTAACCCTTCTTACCTTACGGAGTTGCGTGGCTCAATCACTCCCACCCGTTCCCATCGTTGTTCCGTCCGTGTCCTCCTCTTGATCTTCCTCCGAATCCGACTAATCTTGTTTTCATACAGAACCCTTGATCCAATCATCAAGGCTTGTTTGGAATTCTAAATTCTCAAAAACAAAGTTGAGCATTTTTCACTCAATATATTGTCTCTCGCACTGAAGACTTGCTCCGCTACAACGGTTGAGGCATGTGAAGCAAGTATCTCTTTCGCCATCACAGACAAAACTAGATACGTTTGCTCTTTTGCGACCACCATCGCAAAAATATCGAATTCTTTATTGTCATCTAATTTATTAAACTCAAATGAAATATTAAAATAACTCTCAAGTTCCTAACTAGAACTTGAGGATTTTCAAGGATGTTTAGTTTGTTTCCTAAGTAAAAAGTATGTTGCTGTAAGTTTAGAACTACTACTATTACTAGTTTTATGTATATTAACTTGAGTTATTTATAAGTCATATTTAGAACTATATTTATTATAAAATTCATTTAAAGGTGTTCTAACTTTAACTTGAGTTGTTTGTGAACCATATTTAGAACTATATTTATTATAAAATTTATTTAAAAGTGTTCTAATTTTAAATATAATATTTCATATATCTAGGGTGTAATCATTTTCATTAATATGTCTTAAAACATTGTAATAAATTATTAACATATTTTATAAACTATCTAATTTAAGTTTAGTATAAAAAATAACAACAAATAAATTAATATCTGAAATTTCAAAAAAATATTTTTTCCACTTCAACTATGTGGATACTTGCAAACTACTTTTATTACAAATATATATGTTATCTAAGAGAGAGATTTATCCTGTCCATACTTGCAAACGCTTGTACTTCATTTGAATGTAAGGTTAATTAAGTGGTAATATAAATATATGAATTTGAATTCATTCATGGTGATAATTTGAGAGTCAATTGTTTGGGAGAGAATAATTTCAATCTGACCATCATCTTGGTCGAATTGTAGTTACGAGCATACATTTTAACGTTGGTCCCTTCATATTACTTTTTTTCCCTAAAAAAGATATGCATGATTTTATTATAAAAAGTGAAGTGGCAAATCAAAATATTGAATATTATTATTTTTTTGTTATTTTTAATAAAATAAGTATTAACTTTGAAAAGATCTTGAGTATATGTATATTGAAAAAAGGACATAAATTATAACATATCTCTTAATGATCATATTTATAGATATACTTTCATGCTTTTACAAAAACCAAGAAAAGATAATACCATATTTATTCAACCTTTTATGCTCTCAAATTCAGAGCTAAATGAGGTATTGGCATCCTTCTTTCATTTTCAGTAAGTATAATTCTTTCCCTCTTAAATGATTTAAATCTTAGAATTTTAATTAAACTTACAAAAAAAAATTCTTATAACTATATATACTATCAATTTTAATTTTTTTAAGATCTATTATATATGTTATGAAATTTCTTAAAACAGGCATCATTTAAGATCTTCCCAAGTATTATTACTACGTAATGTTTCTGTTGTTTCAAATCTGTGAATGCCAAAATTCCTTTTTTATTTATTATTTTTTCTTATTATATGATAATTGTTTCCTAACATCATTAGACTTTACTTTCACACTAAAAATCTGCACTTCCTTTATTTCTCTTGCACAATGGAGACCCTTCGTTTCCAAGGGCTTGTTGGTGAAAATGTAAATATTTCTATATTTTCTTTTCTTCCAATTGTAGTATAGATTAATATATTTACTAAAAGTAAGTATACTTATAAATATATGGTTATGCATTTGTATTTTATCCATCTAAATTATTAAGTTACATAAATATACATATTGTTAAAATAATTTTAATTATTTTTTTTATCAAACTTATTTTTTTGGACACGTATTGATTGTGCTTCGCTTGCTAGTTTTTATATATAACCAAGGTGTGGGAGTAGTACATTAATTTTCTTCATAAATTTAATTGTAAGAAAAAAAAAAAGAAGAGAATGTGGACACAATTAGAGAGTTCAGTCGATATTTTTTAGGAAATACAAATGGACAAGTTATTTATTATAGAGAGACCTATTCTGTCAACATTTGAAGACACTTGTATTTTATTTGAATGTAAGGTTAATTAAGTTGGTAATATGAATATATTAGTTTGATATCATTTTTGGTCTTAATTTATTAAATAATTATTTTGGTAGTGAAATAATTTCAATAAAACCATCATCTTGGTTGAAATACATATACCGACATGCCCTTTAAATAGTAATTATTTTAAAGAGGTTGTTATGCTAATCTCTCCTACTTTTTCTTAAAGAAAAGATATGGAGTTTTGACGTGGAAAAGTGAAGTGCTAAGTCAAAATTATTGAAATATTAATTTTCTTGTTATTTTTAATAAAATAAGTATTAACATCAAAATTATTGAAATATTATTTTTCTTATTATTTTTAATAAAATAAGTATTAACTTTGAAAAAATCTTGAATATATGTATATATTAAAATTCACATGAAAAAAAAAAAGTGAAAAAGGACATAAATTATAAAATATCTCTTATGATCATATTTATACACACTCTTTCATGCTTTTACATGTAACCAATAAAAGATAATACTGTATTCTTTCAACCTTTTATGCTTTCAAATTCAGAGCTAAATGAAGTGTTAGTGTACTTCTTCCATTTTCTCCATTTTCAATAAGTATAATTCTCTGGATTTAAATCTAAGGATTTTAAAATTTATAACAAGAAACTTCTCATATATGCTTAATAACTTTATATAAATATCAGTGTTGAATACTTTTTTAAGATCTCTTACATATGTTACGAAATTTCTTAAAACATTTGAGATCTTCCTAGTTGTTATTACTATGCAGTCTTTCTGTTATTTCAAAACTATGGATGCCAAATAGTTCACCCAATGCTTTTTATTTATTAATTGTATTTTTTTTTAATTGAGTAATTTATTACATCAACAAATCATATCCAAGGTTAATAACATAGCATACTACATTTTAATAAAAAAAAACTGCTACAACAGTAGACTAATATCCACATGTTTCGTGCGACTCAAATTCAAATCTCTTCAGAGTCTTGGAATCTTAGTTTTGCCACTCGGTCAAAGTCTCATTGGTTAAATATTTTTATTTTTCAAGTAGTAACATTTGAAATTAATGAATTTTGAATTTCATGAAACCTTTCTAAAATTCGAACTCATGAATCTAAATGCATCCCTAAGTAGTTCTTTTATGTACACGATTGTATATTATTTAAAAGAATTAATCCATAGTCATGGGCTCTTGGTGGGCTTATTTTGCCTGTTTAAAACAGTATTTTACCAATGTCCCTTACTATTGCTACAAGCCTTTCATGGATGCCTTGCATGAAAAAGAGAGATCCCTGTTAGGAATAAGAAAATTAATAAATTAATTAAAACTTAATTATCAACGTGAGAGGCCTGAGAGTTTTTCCCATATTTTGAGGTTATTTTCTGCGAGCATGATTATTGTCTTTATCAAGCACTTTAAAAACATTTGATCATATCAAATACAATGAAATAAATCATTAGATAAACAAGAATGATTTCTTGTAGTGTATTTAGGTGATTTGATTTGTCATTTGATATTTGAACAGGTTACCATCAACTACTTGAGAGAATTGGTTTTGATGCTTTCACATTAGCTTTGTCTCATTCAAAGGCTAAGAAATTTATCTTAAAAATTAATTAGTCAGGTACATTATTGCAATGATTTTATTAGGATATGTATTAATAGTTAATTAAGCATAGTTAATAATTTTGTAAAAAAGCAGTTATCAAGATATAAAGAAACTAGTATGAATAATACTCGGACTTTTTGTGGGCTAAAATTCGAATTCAAAATCTCATAATTATAATATTTTTCAGATTTTCAACTTTTCTTATTAAATGATTATTTTTTACTTTTGATTTACATGTCGTTATTCAATTTGAAGATCAAATCATTAATTCCCATTTATGTTACTAATACATATTGCTACATGGGAGAATAGTGTTTTTTTTTTTTTTTCTTCACTAATTTATTTTCCTAAATCTTTTTAGTCGAGGAAAGATAAGTTTCTTCACTATTCTACTACCCGATTGTTCTTTGAAGACCTCATTTTCAAGCTACCAAATCAAGAGGTTTGTTACTTTCTTTATATGATTAGTGAACTTGTCTGGACCTTCGAATTCTTTAAAAAGATAGAGTGAGTTTATTTTTTTCTTGCACTAAATATTAATGCTTTTGTGGAGAAAAATATGAAGGAGAAATTTTCGTAAATGATTGTGGAAGTTTTATATTTTATGCTTTCAGTTTATTTCTTTATTCATGATATTTAAGTGTGTTTGATAGCCTGTAAAATCAATACTTATTTCTACGGTGCATTCTATTGTTATTATAAAAAAAAATTATTCGAAGATTATTTTGATACATTGAGAAAAATGATGAATTTTTAGTCTTCAGCTTGATTGATATTTTATTTTTTAGTTGCGTCACTCAAACTTTATTCTACAAACAATAAATTACAAAAGTTGAGGTTAATAAAGTGAGAGCTACTTTTGCCTAAATAACCTCATTGGATTTTGGTTTATTAACAGACATTTTTATATTTTAATACAAATGAATAAAATTATCTATTATATTGCCAAAACAGTCCTTGAATTATTTAGAACGTAAAGTTGAAAACTTAAAGTTAAATTGAAAATAAACAAAATAAGTTTTATATGTTTAATTTATTACTTTATATAATATATTATCTACATAGCTTATAACAATAATTACTATTATTACAATAGTGTTCCTCTATCAGGGTATAAGAACTACTTCAAATGTCCAACAATAAAGCAATGTATAAGCAAATAAACAGTTGGATCATGATGAACTGAAATTGAATTTTTGTTTATTTATTTATTTATTCTGAAATGATATCTAAATTCAATAAATTTATTCTCTTTGAAATTGGGGAAGAGAGCAAAGGAGCAAAGCCAATTATTTAAAACTTATTTCTCAACAAGCAGAAATTAGGTACGGAATTCAAAATTTGAAATTAAATTCTTGAAAAATCTCTAGATTTTGTATCAAATATAATTTCAATATATGTCACCAATCATGATATAATGAATAAAAAATAAGTTCTCTTCAATATTCATTTCCACATTCTTATTCCCACATCCTTTAATTTCTTTGAATTTTGATCCATTAATGTACCATGTAAATCATCACTAATGGTTGAGTTCGAATCTATCGCCTTTTCATACAAAATAATGGATCAGACGAGCTGAGTATTTCCCGTGACTTTTTACTGCTAAAATAAGGATTTCCATTTGTCTATCATGTTCCACAAAGTTGAATTCAGAAATCAGGAATAGAAAAATGCATCATATGTTGTTATACATATTAAGCAATTGAAATTATATTGAAATAAATGACAATGCGATATACTAAATAAATTAAAATTATATTTTAACTCAATCTTATTGGTGGACCTAAAAGTATATATTTTGAACCATTTTGGACAATGTCCCAGTTGAACCCAATTGGATCACACCCAATTAAATCCAAATCACAAAAAATTTAAAGTCAAACCAACTGTATATCTAGCATTGTATTGGGTCTGCCTCAAGTCTAATTATGTTTTGTCACGAAAAGTTTCACGTAAACATTAATTAGAATTTATTTTAAATAGAACAGAAAAAAATAGCTAAATTCTGAAAAAAAAAATAGAGAATTGAACAAAAAATAAAAAAAGTATTTTAAAAAAGTGCTGAAATAGGAATTGAGGGGTTATAAATGGTGTCTTTGTCTATTAAATGAGGCAGATGTTGGAAGAAGAAGGCAAGTTAAGTAGGAATTAGGGGCACTAGTGAAAAAAGGTAGAATTGGGGGCGGTTCGCAATAGGAAGTCGGGATAGAAAAATCTGGCATTTGAATGCAGAGATTTGGATTGAAAAAAAAAATAAAAAAAAAATTAAAGCTAAAAATTTCAAATAACTCAATAATAGGTAAATTTAAAATTCTTAAATTTTTGTGAGAAATTTTGACATTTAGTCGAAGATTATAAAAAAAAAAAAAATTGCCACCGTTGACTTTACGACAAATGTATGGTAGAAAGTACGTCCATCGTAATTTTTATTATTAACGTGGCACAGATTTCTTCGTAAATTTCACTTCATTAAGATTTCTCATATTAACCTCTTTTTAGTGAATTATTCAAATCCGTCATAATTTTTGCCAAATCCTTATTTATGACATTTTTTCCAGCGCTGGAAGCTAACTTCATAGTGAATTAAATGCAATTACTATATGATTGGAGATTCGTAAGGTGTGTAAATAAACATGTTATTAGTTTGTGTGGTTCCTATAATTAGATATTAGATTGTAGAATTTCATTTTTGTACTGTTTATTCACATGTTCACAACAATATATTGGATACATTAATAAATTTACTAAAAGTAAGTATACTTGTAAATATATGGTCATGCAATTTGGATAGAATAAATTATTAAGCTACATAAATCTACATGTAAATAAATTGAATTAGTTATTTTTTTATTAAATTTATTCTTTTGTACACATATCCAATATGTTCCAACTGCTAGTATTGTACACATAATCGAGGTATGGGACTAGTATATTAATTGCGTTCCTAGTTTAATTAATTGAACACAAAAGAAAGAAGAAAATGTGAACACATTTAGAGAAGTTTGGCATCCTTAAAGCAATACAAATGGATATGCTATCTAGATAGATAGACTTGTACGACCGAGGTTTACAGACACTTTTATTTCATTTGAATCTAAGGTTATTTAAGTTGTACTATGAGAGTACGAGTTTGATTTGGTTTATGATATTAGTTTGTGAATTAATTATTTTAATACTAAAATAATTTCAATCTAACCACCATCTTAATTAATTTGCAGCTACGATACGACCGTGCCTACCCTCTAAATAGTAATTGTTCTAAAGAAGTTGTTGGTCTTCTGCCCTTTTTTAAAAAGAACTATGCAAGTTTTATGAGGAAAAGTGAAGTGGTAAGTGAAAATCATTCAAATATTATTTTTTTAGTTATTTTTCATAAAATAAGTGTCAACTTTGAAAAGATCTTGGATATATGTACATATTAGAATTTTCATGAAAAAAAAGAAGTGAAAAAAGGACATAAATTATAAAATATCTCTCACGGTCTTATTTATACATACTCTTTCATTCTTTTACATCAAACTAAGAAAAGATAATTGAATGTTTATTCAAGCTTTTATGTTCTAAAATTCAGAGCTAAATAAAGTGTTAGTGTATTTCTTTATTTTTGGGTAAGTGCAATTATCTGGATTCCCTCTTAAATGATTCTAAATATGAGGATTTTGATTAACTTTATAAAAAAAAATCTTAAATATGCTTAATAACTATATATAAATATAAGTTTTAAATACTTTTTTGAGATATATCATATATGTTATGAAATCTCTTAAAATAGGCGTCATTTGAGATTTTACTAGTTATTACTACTATGTAACCTTTTTTTTTTTTTTAAATCTATGGATGCCAAATTGTTAGCCCAATGCTTTTTTACTTATTTGTTTGTTTTTTAAGTGAGAGATTTATTACATCAATATATCATATCCAAAGTTAATAAAATACTAATATTTTTTTAAAAAACCATATTGCTTTTTGATAGAAAAAAACTATAATGATAGAAACTTCATTGGTTACATGCTTTTTCTTTTTTCAAAACAGCATAATTGAAGTTAATGTACTTCGCAGTGCACAAAAAAACCTATCTAAAATTCAAGTTCATGAATCTAAATGCATCCTAAGTTTTCTTGGTGAAAAAAGCACAAGAAAGGGCGAACGACATAGAAAATCTCTTTGGATATGAGAATAGTAAAGAAGTTCTGCACCCATTGTGTAATGTTGCGATTAAGCTTATGTCGAGCCCGTTAACACAACCCCATCAAAATTCCAATCAAGCTGAGATCACTTGACAACAAAGATCATTGGATATGAACTTGTTGTCTGAAAAAATGACGAGTGAACCAAGTATTCTACCACTTTACTGATAAATGCAACTGTTGAATTCAAGCACCAAACCCCTACAATTCAGGGACCAACAGGAATTGTATGTAATGATCCCTATGCAATCTATATGTATTTATATCATAGGACGGACCATATACATAGCTTGTCCTGTGGTTTACACTATTAAATGGCAAATTTTAGGCCATGAGTTACATCACTCTTTCTCTTTGGTAAATTCTCAAATTTCTCATTATTAAAATAGAAAAAAATTAGGTAGAAAAGAGAAGCAAAATAAAAGTCTCAACTTTCTTCACTAAACTATATATATCCACTTCATTAATCAAAACTTTCTCATCTTAGTTTAAATCCAGTGTAAGAAAAAATGTTGCAATATCCCTTAACTCACATGACCACACCAATGTCACTTGCCATCTCTAATACCTCTCCCAGCTTCCCCAGCTTCTCCCGGCAGCTTCCGCCACGACCGCCGCGACTGTTTAGGAGCTGTTGCAGTCTCGCTTGTGACAAAACTGGAGGTGGCAAAGGGTACTTTTTTTTTCCTCATTTATACAGAGAGAATTAATTTATTTGGATTAATTTTTTATTTTCATATTTTAGATTAAATGTCTTAAACAAGCTGATTTATTATGTACCTCATACTCTGTCTAATAGCAATAGAGGTGGTGATTTAAGTTCATGCAATTCAGAATTTAAAAACTTAAAAGTTAATGTATATTACATTTTAAAGATGGAAATAACAATATTGTAATTTTTAGTTTCATATATAAAAATTACTAAATCTTAATTCTGTGTTTTTATATTAAACGAAAGCAATAGAATAAGTCCGTTATCTAGGGTAATAAATAGTCAGAACTCAGAAGGGAGAATATATAGTGCATGCTTCGGTTCTCTTTGACATTTTTAACTACAAAGATTTGTGTTATATCTACACACACAATAATATATAAATATACATATAAATATATGTATATATATATATATATTCAGATCTATTTTTATATATGGTAAACTTTAATACAATTTGATATATTTCATATTTGAATTTTTTGATTGGTTGGCAGGATGAGTTGGTTTCAAGAAATGGAACTACAAGTTCGGGAGTACGAATTGGATCAATATGGCGTTGTGAATAATTCTGTTTACTCCAATTATTGTGAATATGGTAAAACTGCATCAACTGATGTATGACTAGTTATTATATAAATGTGAGCTATTTTCACTATAAACATGAAAGAAAATTTCAAAGTATGGAAGTCCTAAACAAAGAAAAACATTCAAAAATGAATTCATAAGGAAAAAAAAGAAAATAACAAATCTCTCTAGAATCAAACGTATCAATAAATTTGACTCCAAACTTTATTCCACATGAAAAAACTAATTGAATAAGGTATCATTTTTGCTTTATATTAGTTTAAACCAACACAAAATATTAGTAAAATATCATACTAATATATTAAAATAATTATATTATTTATATTAAATAAAAATTAAAAAACACTTTAAAATGATGAAGTCTTAAAGAAGAAAAATATTCAAGACACGAATTCTTAATAAAAAATAAAAATCTCTTTACAATCAATATATCAGCTAATTTGACAACTTTTATTAAACATGAAAAAACTAATTGAATAAGATGACAATTTCTTTACATAATTTTAAATAAACACATAAATTATATCGTACTACTAGATGATCTTTTTTTTTATTAAAAAAACATAAATGTAAACAAAATAGACATTTAAAAATTGAGATATAAAGATGTAAATTATTCAAGAAACGAAATCTAAAAAAAAAAATTGGATCTCGTACTTTTGTAGTGACCACCAATTTGCTTTTGTTAATCTCGTGCATCCAATAAGTTGATAAACTCAAAAGGTAGAAAAAATAAATAGTCTAAATTTCAATAAAATTTTAATAATTTTTTTTAAGAATTTACATTTTAAATATCACCTCATAATTTTTCATAAAACAAAAAAATATTATTGGGGGAGATGAATGAAAATTTGCTTTCATCACCTATTTCTGCAAGCATGATTATGTCTTCAAATCAAGCATTTCAAAATATTTGCAACTCAAATACATTGAAATAAACCATTAGACAAACAAGAACGATTGATTGGATTTTTTTAGGTGATTTGATTTGTCATCTATTGAACAGGTATGCACAAACTCATTGACAGGATTGGTTTTGATGTTGATACAATATTAGCTGTGGCAGAATTGTCAATCAAATTCATTGCCCCTTTAAAGGTTTGAAATTTATCTCAATAGATATTATTATACCCCAAATATTAAACTTATTACAAAGTACAAATTGTAGTTTGGTTTTCAATTTTGTGGGCTAAGGCCTTAAAATAAAAGCACGGATAATTAATTAAAGAAACTTCCACTTTTTTTTTTTTTTTATATATCTAAATTAAAGAGACTTCTTCAAGTTTTTAAATTATATTCACCTCCCATGATAATTAAAATTCAATTAATTTAAAATTCTAAATACCAAAATATTGCTCGCAATTCTAAAATATTCCTTGAGAAATAGATTATATTTACTTTACATATATTTGTAGCCAGATGTAGGAAATTGTGCTAAAAAATGTGAAATTCACATTTATAATACTAATACATAGTGCTATATATACAGATGAATATTTTTTTTTTCTTTTTTAACTAATCTCTTTCTTTTTGAGTAATAGAGGAAAGACAGATTTCTGCTGAAAGTGAGGATATATGACTATTCTGCTACGCGGTTGTTCTTTGAAGATCTCATGCTCAAGCTACCAAATCAAGAGGTCTGTTACTTTCTTCACATATTTGCCCTTTCTTGTAATATAATTAGTAAACTTGATTTGGGCCTTAGAATTCTTTGAAGAGATGGTGAAAGTTGAATTTTTCTTGCATTTAAATATTATCATTGCATTTGAATCTTGGATTGAACAGAAGGAAAGTTTTTACATTTATTTATTCATGGAAGAAATTATGAAAGAGAAATGTTTTTAATTATTAAAATATTGTCGAAAACTTATAAATTCGACACTTACTATGTATAATAAACAAAAAAGAAAATTATTTTTCACAAATTTTTCTATGAGTTAAATAAATACATTTTGCACCTCTAAAATATGCTACATTTAACAACTATCCCATTATCTGTTAAAGAATCTATCAAATTCAAAGTAAATGGACAAAAATACCTTCACCTTAATAAATTGCTAAATTCACTTTGCCCCCTTTGTATTAATATATATCAACCAACTTGATTGGCAAATTTAATTGAGTAACTTTGTTCAACAAATCAAACATAACTTAGTACCATATGTTAAATAATAGCAAAATAATCATTTTAAAGTAAATTGTGTAACAACTGTTATTGAATATATTGCATATGTACTCGATTTCAAATGAGTTGGGTGTATTTAATACTTTTTGCCTTAAAAATGAGTTTATGAAGTCCTATGTTTTACCCATTTGTCACGCCAAGTGAAATTATAACTGACAAAATCAATATCCACTTTCATTAATAAATATATATGATTTTAAAAAAATAAAAATTATTATTCAATAATAAAGTATACAAATTGAAACTAGGTTTTAAATCAACAATAGAAAATACAAGATTATCACCTTCAATGTTTGTAATATCTTATAATTGTCGCATAAAATTATCATTTATCTTTACTTATTACTATTATAGACTGTATAATTTATCATTGAATAATATTTGTCTTTTAAGAAATCATAAATTGCTATAATGAAATTGCACAATGATTTGATCATGCATCATCTATCATAACTTACAATTGTCCCATAAAATTATTGTTTATCTTTACTTATTACTAGCATAGACTTGTATAATTAATATTTATGTTTTAAGAAATCATAAAACTCTATTATGAAATTGCACCTGGTGTGACACACGAGCAAAACTAGGACTCATAAAGTTATTTTAGTGAAAAAAAGTATTAAAAAACCTCCCAACTCTTTTGAAATCAAATACATACACTATACCTTCATTTAATATGATTTAATTTAAAACAATTTTTTTGTCTATTTGTCTAACTTGTAGTTAATTCATGATTAATTTATTTAACAAAGTTAACGAATAAAATTTGGGGTCAAGTTGAAATATGGCAAAGTGAATTTATTCTTTTACTACAACTCAAAGGTATTTCTGTTCATTTACTTTAAATTGTATGGATTATCTAATAGATAGGAGGATAATTGAATATCTTTTTTAGCTTAGGGAATAACTGATGAGAGTGTCATACTTCATAACTATAAACTACATATAAAAAAATATACTTTTAGTTGTTAGTTTAATACTACGAGAAAAAAGAGTGTTAGTGGTAAGATATCAATTAATAATATTAAAATTATTATTAATTATATATATTAAATGACAAGAATTTTTAATTCGGCATAATAATAATTTTCACAAGTTTGAAACTGACAAGAATTATGTATAAATTATTACTGTAGAAAATTTAAAAACTAGTGACACAAGTACCATAACTAAGGCGTCGCAATTGATAATTAATAACAATAACAATTATCACAACTACTGACAAACTTGATAGTGACAAGAATTTTTTATAAGTTGTTATTATAAACAATATTTGACACAATTATTATTTCTAAGTTGCCTCAATTTGACAATCTTTGACAATGAAAATTGTCACAACCATTCACAAAAACTTTTATGCGATCATTGAATAATTATCACTATACAGGTATCACTAATTTCAATAGTGACAATTTATGTCACTGTCAAATTATTGAAAATTATTACAATGACAAAACACTAAAAGTTACCACTTAAAATATATTATTAGTTACAATTGTAATATTATTACTTAAACTTTTGAACTAATAGAATTTTTCTTGTAGTAATTATTTACTTTTCTACTATACGTCACTAAAATTTAAAAATCCATGAATAACCTCATTGAATTTCAATTGTCAACAATATTTTTATTTTTTAATAAAAGGAAATGCAATTATCTATAACATGCAAAAATGATTTCAAGAATTTTTAAATAATGTAGTTGAAAACTTAAAGTCAATATGAGGATAAATAGAGAACTTTTACCTGTTTAATTTATTACTTTAATTCAATTATTTTCATAACTTATTTCAATAATTAATATTGTAAAAGAATAGTTCAAACTATAAACAATAAAACCATTCATAACAAATGGACAATTAGATTATGATGAACTGAAATTATATTTTTTTTTTTTTTTTTTGTCTTTAGCCTATTTTCAAGGGTACAGCCACTGTGGTTTTACTTGATAAGAATCTTCGTCCATCCCGTATTTCACCATTCATGATATCTACGTTCAATCAATTCCTTCAGATTGAGAACAAGAAGGTATAGGTAAAATTTTTGGGAAGTTAATTATTTTATTTTGCTTTTTATTTCTACGTGGAACTCTATTTTCCTGTATTAATTAGAATAATTTACCTTGTAAAGCTCATATATTCATGGACTATTGAACTCTCAGAAGAGCAATATTGAAAAATTGATATTTCTTTAAGTTTTTTTTTTCATATTCTCACTTAGTTTTGTAATTTTATAGATTTTCCTGTATTTTCTATTATTATCCTTGCAAAATTGGTAAAAAGTGCATAGGAGAGAAGATAAATTTCCCACCACCATTTTTCTATTTTTGATGAAAAAATGGTAATATTTGATTCCACAAAATCAATTCAAATATGCAATCACAACCTCATTAACCAAGAAAGAATAATTGGAGGGAAGTAAAACTCTAGACATGTTTCTTTTGCATTTTGATGCTTGAACCTTATTATTTTATGGTGGTTGTTGTATTTGAATTAAATTTTATATACTTTTGGAACTACGAAATGGAAGAGTTTCTGTTTGAATGATTTTTTTTTCATAATATAGAATATATTTGTTAACAATATGAAATGCTTAAAATTAGTCTAAGATTTTGAAGTAACATGAAGAAAATATTTTTTTTTTCATCAAGATAAAGTTTCATTTAATCCATTTTTCCAGATCATGTCTAAGTGATTCCTTTCTCTATTTTATCTTTCAATGCTTTTTTTTGTGGTGATTATCTTTCAATGCAAATCGATAAGTTTAAAATTTCAATATGTAACATCATTACAAGCATTCATGGAAATTATTTCGGATAATATTTTTAGTTCAAAACATTACCAAATCACTACAATGAAAGTTAACAAAACTCAAAGTTCAAACTATAGTAACAGTAAATAATATAAAATTAGATAACTACTGAGTAACTAATATAAATCTCATTAAAGCACTCATATATGTGATAAAACTAAAAGTCGACATTCCATACTTATAAAATTTTGTAGTCTCATCTTTTACCAGCAGTCATAGATATAAGTGACTCCTTTATATATTCATTACTAATCTTATACATCATCTAATAGGGTGAAAAATAAATATACAAGAGACGTGGAAGTTGGTTCGAAAGAATAATTGATGGGGAAGTAAAATAAGGGGTACATAAAACTCCTCAGGAGCTTAATTTTGTTCCCGTCGCAAGTTAGGTGGCAAAACAAAATATACCTAGGCATCATAAAAGTCTTCAATTGTATTTTATTTTCGCGTTATTTATAATATTATTTTCCTCCAACCCTATTTTGTTGTAATTATCTTTCTATGACTTATCTTTTATCTTGCAATAAAATAAATTGTATATATATTTATCTTGTTCTTCTAGAGCCATCATTCCTAGTGAGGCTAAAAAAATAATGCCACCACAATTGTTTCTAACACATCAAAACCTTAGCAATTCTTAAATATTGACATTGAAAAATTTAGTTTTGCTTTTTACTTTACTAGTTCAACTATTGTTGAAACAAATTTAAAATTTAACTTATCAATTGATTATTAGTAACTAAAATCATTTTCATAGTTATTATCTTAAGTGAGGTTTGCGAAAGGTTGCCTTCGGCTTGGTGTAGCGAGGAAAGTCAATATGTATAATTTAGAGTCATCCTAGTTTGGACACTAAGATGATACCATGTTTGATCGATTATGCAATATATTTAAACTTCATAAAAGTCTGTTTACAGTTAACGTATGAATTGCTACAAGGTATTTTGAAGAGTTATTTAGTGGTATACAGGTTAGGCGCTTGAATAGCGGCTGGACTTAGATTCATATGATATTTAGAATGTGATATGCCTAAATAGAGTGGAAGTTCTGTCATAGCATGTATGCATATTACATTTGCTTTAAGACGAATGAGTCCCTGTTTAGTGAGTGTGTGAGTCCATATTATTTATTGTACCTTTTGGAACTCTAAATAATGTCATAAAGTGAAAGTTTGATATCGCTACTTTAGCCTATTATCCAATAGCTATGGATGATTCAGTTTCTCAAAGCATGTTTAGAAAAGTTGTCAAAATCAAATTAATTGACATGAGATATCAAGGAAGAACTAAGTTAATAATGCACTTACATTCTATGGTTCATAGTTAGACTGACTATGCCAAATTGCATTGGACTAGACATTAACATAAATATGTAATTGAGAGAGTTAAGCATATTCTATTTATTTGTCTATTGAGGGATCTATAGATGCTTAAAACACAACCATATAGATTCGGTACACAACAAGTTATTAAATTGTAAGATTATATTAATTTGGTGATGATTTAATATAATTCTCCTCGCATATTTCTTTTTTACTTGGTCACGTATCATTTCCTATATATAGAGAAGAATATGAGATTGAGAAATTGCACAAGGATAAGATTTAAGTAAATCAAATCAAATATTTATAAGTGAGAGATGTTGAAAATTAGGTCGGATTTTGGAACCATAATCGAATTCAATATATAATTTAATGGACTCTAATTCCACATTTGGGTGGGATTACATTTCTTGTTGAATTGGTACTCTTCTTTGTACAAAAAGACTTATTTATATCAGATTCCTCTCATATTGAATATAAATATACACAAATGTAATTTTTTTTTCTTAATTAACTCTCTTTATTTCTCATAAAATTCTTTTTATTATTTTTTTCATGAAGCATCATAAAAAACTTCATAAATTTAAGGTGTGCAAACATATGGATCGCTCAAGTAATAATCCATCAAGGCAAACAAGATGTCTTCGCGATTCGCTCAAAGCATGAAGCCTAAAAGTATGTTCAAAATTTAAAGTCGAGACTTAATAGGCACTTTCAGTGCGATATATGACATATTTTTCAACAGAATTAAATGAGATTTTATTAAAATATTAATGTGTTCCCATTATTGTTTACTATCTCGAGATTTTAATTCATCGCAATGTTAAATGGCTACTTCATTTGCAATTTCTTCAGCTAAGGATTTCAGTGACAACCTACCATACACCAAAGTTGAAGTAAACGTATCTCAACCTATAAATGTGAGATTGTTAACAATTAGCCGTTATTTAAACAAGAAAAAACCCTTACCTAGACCTCATCTTTAGACCAAATGAGTTGCCAAATACACCATCACAAGCAAATAAAACCCACATTAAAGCTATTATTTAAACCAAAAAAAAATGAAAAACAACTACCTACCCATGATTTTTAATCAAAATATATTTTCATTCATGAGAAAGGACAATATTTTGACAAAATAAATCCATAGAGAAATTTTTCCGTTGTTCCGTGGACGGATTCAAAATTGATGGTATTTGATTAGTATAAAAAAATTAAATTGATTGTATAGTTTTACTTAAACTTGATGATTAAATTCTAGATTTCTTGTAAACTAAATATTTTTTTTATCAACATCCAATTTTGTGAAAATGAAGAAAAGTTAGTTTTGTTAAGTTCATAAAAAGTAAAACTTTTCATTATAACACAAAAATATTCTATTAAGGAGTGCGCAATACATTAATTAACTCCTCTGTAATATAGTCCACAAATCAACATTAAAAATCTTAAATAATTACATATGTTAGTGAAAATTTTAATACAAATGACATGTAATTAGTTGTAAACTATTGGTAAAACCTCATTGGTTTCTATTATATTGTAACCCAAACTTCAAAAATTAACAAGGAAAATTATAAAAATTGAATTTTATTGAATTGAAATAATAAAATGGTTACAATCTATATGAATCCTCTTGTTCTTCTCTTCAAGGAGAAGAAGTTTTGAAATTTGAATTTTGGAGGTGCAATCATCAATTTGATCTCCTCCGAACTGGATTTCATTCTTCAATAACGTTAATTCGAGGATATAACACCTTAATATCGAATCAAACGTTAGAACTTTAAGAACATTGTTTTCATGGATTTGAATATTTATTGGTGAAACGGCCCCTTAATCTCTTTCAATGTGGATTTAATCTTCAATAATGTTAATTCGAGAGTTTAATAACTTAATCTCGAATTAAACATTATTATTTGGATGGACTCCGCAATGAACGCCTTAATTTTTGCCTTAAATATCGTGGATCTACTTGAATTTGATCACCTTGATTGAAAGAATTTCCTCCAACACCTTTTTTGCTTGAATCTCTTCTTCACAACTTATGTTTTTAACTCTTGCAAATAACCCCTATTTATACTTGTAGGATGAAGGTTATTTGATAAGTCATTGATGAAACAATACAATTTGATTGATATTATCTTTTGATCACAAGATTTAATACAATCTTGATTCTAAAAAATTGAGATTTGACATTTGGCGAAATTTAATTAGCCAATAATATATATTATAATATCAATTAATTTACTATTTATTTTAAAGATTAAATTTGATTAAATTCTCAATATAAATAAAAAATAAAAAATTAATATTTAATATATTATTTTATATGTGTGTCACAATTTAATCAAAGCAATCTTAATGTATGGGAATAGAGGGAGGGGCAACCGCTACCCCCTCATTCATCCCATTAACTCCCTCTTTGACCTTGATCATGGATAGTTGTCTTGATGATTGGTCTCGATGAGTTACCATGGATTGTTGACTTGATGATTGGTCTCAATGAATTCCACCCGTCTAACATTGGATGGATATTTTTTGCCCTCTTTTAGAAGCAAGTCCTCTACTACTAGGGTAGGATTCTTCTTTTGTGGCCGCTCTCGAAAGGCTTTCAAAATGGATTGAGTC